>VWZP01001896.1:1839286-1962264 GCA_013396995.1 Dicaeum eximium
TTTGGGGTAAGGGGCTGCAGGGGCGAGATTTAGGAGAAGGGGGGAGATTTAGAGTCAGGGAGGAGAGGAATGAAGGTTTAGGGGTAGGGGGACAGTTTTAGGGGCAGTGTCTGGAGAGGAAGGTTTAGGGGAAGAGGATGGTGGAAGGTGTGTGTCTGTGTATGGGGCAGGTTATGGGGCAGAGATGGCTTAGGGCGTTTAGGGGCAGGGGTTCTGGGAAGGGAAAATAGGGCAGGGAATGGTGGAGAGGGCTGGGGAGGGAGATTTAGGGAAGCAGATCAGGCCAGGGAGTGGCAGAGGGTGTGTGTGGATAGGGACAGGGGACTGTGGTGAGGTTTAGGGGCAGGAGGCTGCAGGGGGCAGGTTTAGGAGCGGGGGGTGGCAGGGCAGAAGGTTTAGGGACAGGGAATGACTGGGGGCATTAGGAGCAGAGAGTGGGAGGAGTGCAAGCAGGGGCAGAGGGGGCTGGGAGGGGAGGTTTTAAGGGCAGGGGGTGGCTGGGGGAATTGGGTTCAGGGAATGGTGGAGGGTGGGATAGCACAGGGTAAAGCCATCTCATTGTCTGGGAGAAATTCTGTGGCCCCTTGCCTTCTCAGTGGAGAGGGCAGCACAGCCCCCCCCACCCCCCAGGGCCAGGAATAAACGGTGTCCTTGTAGAAAAAACAATCTTCCTCTTCCAGGCTGTGGGAATGTGTGCTCCCTGCTCATGTCCTGGAGCCCCCTGCACCCCAAAAGCCCCTTGACCCCAGGATCCAGCAGGAGCAGTGGCTCAGTGCCAGTGTCCAGGGTCCCCAGGACAGAAGGGACACCTCAGCAGAATTCATTTTTAGGCCATTTCAAGGTTAATAAGGTTTTCTCCATTGCCAGGATTACAGGAATTGAATGCTCGCCACAATTTATTTTAATTCTAACTAAATAATATGGCTATAGGGAGCACTAAAAGAATCTTAAGGGGAAGGAGGAGAAAGGGAGAGATGCTGAAGTTGGGTCATTCTCAAGACTTTGGGTCTGTGAGGTCCACTGACTCATCAAGAGAAAGGAATGTGGCACGGATGGATGCTGTGCACAGCAGTGAATCGCAGGTCAGCTCCCTCAAACTCGTCCGATGGAGACTAAGGCTGAAAATATTCCTAACCTCATTTTCTTTTTCCTCTGGAGGGAGATAAGAGTAAACATGAATCATTCTTCTAAAAGTTTGAGAAGCGTTTTGTTCCAAGAAGAAATATGTAATTTTTTTCATTCTTCTTCTTCTTACAGTAACAAGTTCACAGAAAACTTCAGGAGGCTTTTACAAAGGCTTGTAAGCACTTTGAAGCTGGAGACTGTTTTTATATACGTACAGCACTTGCGTAACAAGGTCTCGACAGTGAATGGGATGCCAGGGTGCAGTTGCAATAAAGTGATTAATAGTATCATTCATGGTATCATACCTCATTCATAGGTTTCCTGTAAGTTAAGAGGAATACATTGGCAGCAATACAGTGGTTGTGACTTTAAACACGATACTCTTGGGGGGAAAAGTTACGGCTAACATGTGCACTGAAGGGCAGTGCAATTAGTAAAGCTATGTTAAAGCCTCAAGAAAATAACCTTTAGAGCAAAAAGCGTGGAAAAACAAGCCCACAAAAATCTAGTTTTGAGCTAGCTCTATGGCACAGAAAAAGCAAAGTGGATATTGCCACACAGCTGGTGAAACCAAGAACAGAAAATAAGATGTGTCTGTCAAAGGGATGGGTCAGGGGTGATCACTGTCTATTCAAAAACATACAAGTAGGGTTTGGGTTTGTTGATTCTTAATCTGCACATAGCAAGGACTGATTTTGTCACCAAAATGTTTGTCACCAAAATGTTTGTCACTTGCTTGTGGCAAAAATCACTGAGAAGGCCAGTCAAGATGAAAAAGGAAATGTAAAACAGTTCTCAAAGTAAATGTCCTGGTTTTGGGCTGCAGCAGCTCAGGATGCATTTGGAGCCTCAAGAGAAGTGACAAATAACGGGTCAATATTTCCTATAAAGCTGCTTATTTCATTTGAAAGCAAATATTGGGTCAATATTTCTGCTTATTTCATTTGGGGAGTAAGTTGTTCAGCAGCCAACACGTGGCTGAAGTATGGAGAAATATGTGGGCTGATAAAATACGAGCTAGTGTTTCACTGTACCAGCATCCCCATGATGAGCTAAAACGAGACATTTAGCTGGGTCCAAGCAAACATCAGCCCTGGGGAGCAGGCGGCGTGAGTAACTTGGGCTGCGTCCCTGCCCGGGCTCCTATTTTTAATCGCCGTGCTGTGAAAAGCCCGTTCGCAGCACCTGAGTGGCCGCTTTGCCGGCAGGGACTCGGGGCCGCGTTTGTCACACGGCTGTCATCGCTTTTGAGGAAACGGGCCCAGGGCGTCTTGGATGTTGTCCTAAAGCCACCACAGCGTGGCCTTTCTGCACCGGGGCAGCTCCTGCTGTGGCACAGGCAAACCCATCCACCCACCAGAGCCAGAGCCCAGGGATTGTCACCCAGGGCTGAATGACACCCTGAAGTTTCATTTATTGAATTGCCTCCAGTCTTGTCCGCGGTGTTTCATAGGGAGGTGTTTACCCGCCCGAAAAATGTTTTTCTCTTCATGCAACACAAAAGCCCAGGAGTGAGTATTGTCACTGGAGATAATGTTACAGCTTTGGCAAGATGACACTCAAAAACTTCATCAGCCTTCCAAGAATTTCGGAAATCGTGGTGAATAAAGGCAGCAAGTGCTAAGAGCGGGCAGTGCCTGCAAGAAGTGCCCTTACCAGCAGCGCTTCAAGAGCTGTTTTCTGTTTTCACTTATTAGAGCTGCACAGCTCAGACTGCTTTTAAATAATTATACTTAACAGTTAAAAAACTCCCGTGCTAAAATAAATTTTAGCTCAGATGGTTCACGCTCTGCGGCCTCACATGACACTCAATCTTTCTCGTGTGACTCTTGTAACAAGTCAAATTCATGTATTTTGATACTGAGCACGTGATTAAGATACTTGGATCACTTAAGCCTGCACAAAACTGCAGTGCTCGCCTGTCATTTATCTTAAAATCCTATTGTAGCGCTCGTGAAGTGTAATTTCTTCAGTGAATGGGAATTTATACTGACAGAGGTGTTATAAAACATGGAAAATACTGGGAGGAGAGGGCCCAGCATTTTCTTTATCTCTTCAAGTGTTCGCTAACGGGGACTTATTTTTCAGCTCAGCTTTGGTTCATTGCAGGTTACAGAGCTCTGGTGCTATTAAAGGGACCTGTTTCCAGACTTCTTAAGCAAAACTCACATTGTTTGGGACAGGTGGGAGCTGTGTGCTGTGGCCCTGAGGCAGCAAACTGGTTCACAGGCTTCGCTTTTCACATTGGTCCCTAAAGCCACTTGCAGAAAATCACCCAGCCTAGAGAAACTCCTGGGATCCCAGCCTCTACCTCCCCGTTTTAAAATGCGCGGGTAAGAAAAACCAATTTATATTCATAACCTTGAGTAAATAAATTGTCACTTTAACTACACATTTTATTGTAATTAAGCGCTTCCCTGTAATAACCAACCCACACTATGGAGCTGTTTCTTAATATAACGGTAAGGCAAGTTCTCAGCTGTGAACAGAATTAGGAAGCTTTTAAAAGCACAGACCAGTTGATACAGCAGGGTGATGTTGAACAGTTCTCAACATGTGGAGAAAAGGTGGGTTTGCTAAAGAGCTTTGTCCTTATTTTCAACGAATGCTGTTGCTGTGTGGTCAACAAAATGAAATTTCACTGGCCAAATTTCCCAGTAGGGTTTTTACCCAGTATTAGCCTGGGTAACGTCCTCTGCTCCCAGTGGAATTGCCTAACTCCAGAGGGAACACAACTGAGGCAGATTTAGACCTTCCCCAGCTTTCTAAGGACTTGCTGCTGTCACCGCTCCATAATGCAGCTACAATTAACTTTGCTGGAATTTCTATATTTGAAGCAGTTTGAAATCAGAGCCCGAACTTCCAGACGTGGATGCAGATAGTCTTTGCTACTGTCTGTACGAGCCCTTGGGCTTCACACTAAAAAAGCCCACCCATGTTGACAAATTTACCCTTTGCAGTCTGGCTTCAGTATGGCTGGCAAAAATAGCAAGTGATACAGCAGACAGAATGGGCCCTAAACTATATTTTTTGATAGCTTTTCTTAGCTCCAGACTAAAGAGCAAGGCATCAGATGTTGACAAATTAGCAGGGAATATACGGAGCAAAGGGATTTGTTACTGAAATGCCCACAATCCAGCAGTTTTGCTGGCCCCCAGAATTTGAACTTTTCCCTTGGTTTTCAGCTGCATTTTGATTAGAGTGTAAATACCAGCCACTGGCACATGTCAGCTGGCATCAGAGCCACGTGCCAAAGCTTTGTTCAGGTCGGAGCTTTAGTGTGATTTTACTCATCCGTGGATTTTGTCAGGACTTCCAAGGCATAGCTCATTATTTTTACCACTGTAACCAGCAGTTGTTGTATAATTATTCCTCTTTAAGTCCAGGAGAACTTGCCTGGCCTTTTGGGTGGGGAACTTAATTGCATGCAGGCTCTGGAGGATGGTTGATGCTGGATAGTGTCTGTGCCATTGGCATGTTACCTGCTCCCCAAAAGAAGAATCCAGGCTCTAATGCACACCCCCAAGTCAGGCCAGCTTGCTGGGTACCAAAACACACCCACACTCGAGTTGGAGACTCCTGTGCTCAGACAAGGAGGATGCTGGACACCACATGACTAATACTGCAATGACAGTATATGCTTGATTGGTAAAGTACTGCATTTTCTATCCTTTTTTAACCCAGGTCACAGTGCCAAAGGACTGCCTGATGTTTGAGGTTCCTTTCAGGTATTTTCTTCATTGAGATGCTCTTTACTTCAAGCTACTGTGGTTGCCAGCTTTGTCTTATGCCCTCAAGCACTACTGTGCCTTTTAGTGCTGGGAAACCAGCATTCAAATTCTCCTGAAACACCAGGCTGTGCTGCTTTCACAGCTCACAGAGGGCCTTCCCTCCACCTCAGGTGCAAAAGCTCTGGCTGCTCCAAAGCCAGTGATCAGGAGCCAGGAAAAGCACAGTTTAGAGATAGATAGATAGATAGATAGATAGATAGATAGATAGATAGATAGATAGATAGATAGACAGATAGAAGTAAACTACAATCTTAAACTGTAGACATCTGCTTTTAAGCTCTCTGCCTCAAATTCCCTGTAAAATACAAAAATACAAATAACAGCATTGATGAGGGGAAGGTCATAAAAAAGTAAGTATTTCTAACTTCCTAGAGCATGCATTGCAGCCAGTTGAAGTCGATGCAGGTTAAATTCAGTGGAAGGAAGATATTTCTACCAGCTGATGGTACGTGACCATTCAAACACTTTACCAAGTGCCACGGCAGCAAAATTCCTTCTGTTTAAGCCTGCCTGGTTGCCTGGCAGGAAAATGTGTTCCCAAATTGGTGTAGTAACACTGGAATCACTTCTTGGTGACAGCCCTATTGACTGACAGCCTCCAGTAATGGCAATCTATTAATCTCTTGCTCTGTGGCCATAAAGCATTCTGTCCTCCTTCCATTAAAAGCTGAAGGTAAATAAATGCAGGTCCATCATTTTGCTTGCATTCTTGCTGTCTACAAAGCCTCTGCATGAGAGGGACAAGCAGAAGGGCTGAAGAAAATGTCCCCATGGTTGGCACAAGGCCAGCCAAGATGTGACACTGCAGACATGGGGCTGCTGAGCTGCCCTGGCCGTTCCACTTTGCTGTGCACAGCAAACTGCTGTTGACCCTGTCCGGGAGGTGTGAAACCTTCTCTGAGCTTGGAGAGTGTTTGGGCCAGGTCAGGGCAGCCTGAAGTGCTGCATGCCTTTGGGTGGCTGCCAGCAGAACCTCTGGGGTTTTGCAACGCCTGAAAAAGAGCCTGGGAGTACAACAGCCCTTGAATCTGCAGGGTGAGGAGAGCCCTCAGACTGCCTCTCAACCTTTTCTGCTTAAGTTACCATCCCCTGTAAAAAAGGATAGGAATTATTCACCCACATTGTGTTCAGGTGTTGGTGTTTTACCTGGAAATGCAGTGCAGGTCTTTTAAAGCACATATGGTGGCTACAGCAGCCTAGAGCCAAAGCCTGTCATCTCTCCCTCTCCCCCGCCTTCCTCTCTCCCCAGGTGTTTAGTTGGCAGAAGAACATCTCTCATATTCCAGTATTTTATTTAAAACGCTCGACTCAGGGCTTTTAAACCAGTTGCAATTAAGATTTAACAACAGGAAAGTTCTTACAGAGGTGCCATGTCCCTTTGAAATGGCTTTGCTGAAGAAAATCATCTGTATCCGTGCTGCAGCCAGCTGGACTGCGCTGCAGGGTTAACACTCACTGTTACCTGTGGCCTTGTGCCTCCTGACACACTCAAGGCATGTGTGGAAGGACCAATAAAATATGTCCTGGAGTGTTTGGTGTATTTTTAGAGTTTGTCCCAGATTATTGGCCTTTGTCCCAGATTTCAGTGGTTAGGGTATAAGAATGCCCGGTGGGGCTGAGTGCTTCCTGCCTTGCTCTCAGGAAGGCTTTAATCAGGAAAAATACCCTCTCAAAGAAGGCAAATAATTAAGTTTTTGTGGCAAATCCTGTATTGCCATTAGCAGGAGATGATAAACACTCAAGAACAACACAGTATAAATAGAGCAAGGCAGATGCACTAAGATTGAAAGTGCAACTTTATTGTGTTACATGGTATTGAGTAATGAATTGGACATTATAAGAAGGTAGTTTTCCTTTTTTTTTGGGGAGCAGAGTTTGTTTTTACACCGTAAAGTGTCTGTCTTGTGGGGAAATGCTGGTTTAACCCTCCTAGACAAAGCTCATCCCACATCCTGGCAGTGTGCAAGCAGGGAGCTAATGTTGGAAGGGATCTTCACATATCATCCCATCCATCCTCCTCCCTGTGGAAGTGGTTAATTGACCTATGGCATTCCTGGTAAATGCTCATCTGACCTCTTCCTGCAGTGCTCCAGCCTCCCAGGGCATTAAGAGTTTCACCTGCAGAACTCTTTTCCTCCTGTGTAACCTCAGCCTTTCCTGATGCAATTTGGTCCTTACTGAGCACATGGGAAACAATTCTCTTCAGCTTTTCACATGGGAAGATTGTCTCTCTTCATCTTGCCAAAGCCAAACAATCCAATTCTTTTGTCCTTTCCCTGTATTTCTGGTTGTGCAGTGTGACCCTTACTCCATCTCTTGGCTGCTTACCCATATCTCATGGGCTAAATTTCCTTGAAGTCCTGGACTCCCCATGCCAATATCTCTGTCATCCACTCCCCAGCTCTGGGGGATTCTTCTGGATTCATCCCTCCCAGTTGCATTCAGCTCATTGGGATGCTGAGGAGCTCTCTGGTGGACTCATCCAAGCCATGTCTGACTTTCATGTTCTTCCACCTTGGTCTTGTCTCTTTACCTGCCCACCAGCTGTTTCTTGCCAAGCTCTCTTAGTGCACTTTCTGCATAGAATATTCCATGTGTCATAACAAATAAAAAGTATAAAAACTATTCTCTTAAGATTCCAGTAACTGGTCCATCAGTTTTTTAGGGATGTGAGAGCGACACATTGCCAGTACAGATGCAGAAAAAGTCCTGCTGCTCCCAGTCATGCCTATGAGAACTTGTTTTCCTTCCCAGTGCTCCCCAGTATTCAGCTCTTGGACATTTTGGCACGTTATCAGTGATAAATGTATTCACAAGTGAGAGCAGACAGCCCTGCAGGTCCTCATGCCAGGGTATTATGGGTTCTTGGCATCGACAATGCCTCTCCATGGATTTCAGACATATGAAACAGAAATATTTTTATAGCCAGCCTCAAGTTTTTATCTATTTGTAGGTGTCTTGGTGCTCCCTAAATAGGGATTAGGTCCTCTGGGAGGAAGACTGCATTTTATGTCTTGACTTTCCTGGTCCTTTATGCACCCGGGCCTGTCTTGCTCCCAAAGGCCACTGGTATTGTCCTTTATTTTTGCCACTCATTTGTGTTGAGAAACAGGCACTGGGAGCTGGGAAATTATCAGGATGCAAATAATACAGGATGCAAACAATCTGTTTTCTATTCTTGTGGCCTATCCATGCTGTGGGATGATGCACAGACCCTTAATTATTCACCTACATTTGTTCAAATGCTTGCAGGTGGCTACCAGGTGAGAAAAAAATTTGATAAAAACAGAGGGAGAAAGAAGATTTTTTAAAAAACCAAGGATAGCTTGAGACAAGGATGAGAAGGGTGAAGGACATATGGCAGAGGTAGTGGTTGGGGTATCCTGGTATCCTGGGTTCCAAGATTCTGCAGAATTTCTGATAGGCTTTGCTTTACTTATCTCTTAAGTCCAGATCAGAATGGAAACAACAGACTTTATCCACAGAAGTAATTAAAATGTCGCACTCCCTGGCAGAGGACTTAAAATCAATTTCTCAAATGCAAGATGAAGAGCAATTGGCCAGGCTTCTGCCATGGGGAAAAAGCTGCAGGACTGTAATGCTTGGGAGTACAGCACAAACCCAGTGCTGCAGAAATCCAGCAGCTCTCCTGGGATGCTCCAGAGGGGCACGTTGCAGAAGACTTGGGACAACCTCTCCTTTTCACTTGGCCATGGTCTTGGCTCAAGGACAATTTCCACACCTCAAGAAGCACATGGCTTAGCTGGGAAAAGCCCAAAGAGGTGCACAAAGAGTGGCTGGAGGTACAGAGCCCTTGCCATTGAGGTAAAGCTGAGAGAGAGTGTTTGGCTGAAGAGGGGACTGAGCTGAGACATAACAAGTTGCCAAAAGAGGAGTGGCACAATGTGTCCTTGTACCTTCTGCAAGCAGGGTGAGTGAGTATTGGGCTTCAGCTGCAGCAGGAGCAACGTAGGTAAGAGATCAGGAAAAATCTTCCAGTGTTTCACATAGTTCAGGTCAGGGATATTCCCACAGGCTCTTGTGGAATTGGCACTGCAGGGAGTTGTTAGACAAAGCTCTTGCAGGGATGGTTGAGGTGGTGTTGATTGTACTGGGAGCCTCTTAAACGGATTTATTCATGCGGGTTTTTTTCCTATTTCTTCCAGTTGCCTCTGAAATCATTGGGATTCAGTTCTTCAGCGTTTGGGAAGTCCTGCCACAATAGCAATCCCCTGTTTGTAATCAAGAGGATTGCAAGAGCAATCAAATGCATATTGAGCTGATGTGCAGCTCCCAGGATTGTGGGGGCACAGAATCAAGCTGAGAAGTGCGTGTGCTGTAACTGTACAAGTTGGTTATTCTAAAGGATTGAAAATCCAGCTTTTCTTTCACAAGGAGATGCTGCACATGAGGAATATCACAGGTTATATTTAGTGTTACAGAGGCACAAGGGAAATCTCATTAGAGCCCCACGACAATGATCTGTTATAAAGGGAACAGGAGCAATTTGTAAGCCCTCAGAAAAAGAGTGTGTCTCTGTTCTGCCCTGTCCTCACTGCCTGGTGCTGCTGAGCTTTCCTGAGAGAAGGGTCTGTGCCTGCCTGCTCAGTTAGCCCTGATACATCACGTTTTATTTGCTGGGAGACTTGAACAATGAGCAGCAAACACTCCTGTTCCCATTTTAAACACATGGAAACTGCAGAACAGAGAGATAAAATTACTTGCACAGAGTCACAGAACAATTTCATGGCAGGGCTCAGACTAGAGTCCAGGTCCCTTGCTCCCAAACCCATCTCATCATTGACACTTAATTTTAATCACCTTCCAATAAATTCTCTTGGCCCCTTCCAGTTGACTTCCATGGGAGTAATGCCAGGTACCAAATGAAGTCACCCAGAACATCAATGCAAAAGAAGGCAGTATTAGATGCAAAGAGAGAACTGATAGAAGGCGAAAAGCAAATTTTACAAAAAAGAATAAAAAGGAATAAGTTCTTGTGCCAGTTCCATAATATCATTCCCCTTTTAATTTGTGCCTGATCAAAATTAAAAAAAAATAGATTGCTAATATTAATAAGTGAAATGAATCTTGAATTTTATAATAGTGGAGGAAATGAAAGGACCAAAGTAATATTGTGTTGTTAACTGAGATTTTAATAATGATTCTGTCCTCAGTTGGTGCATTTATTCCACAGAAAGTAAATCATTAATGAAGAGGAGGGGAAAACAGTTTGGTGGTGATAGATTTTTGAAAGAAAAGTTTAATTTTGCTGAACTTGTAGAAACTCTGACATATGCTTGGAGCACTAAATCTAAACTACAACCACCTCAAAAACGGTTTGTAGAGGTGGAATTTAGCCCAGGGGCTGACAGTGCCTGGGGTAGGATGGAGAGATGTCCAAGGTTCCATTCCAGGAGAGCTGAGCTGAGTGAAGAGGTGGCTTAGAGATGTTGGGGCTCATCCCACTTTTTCTGTGGAGTTTTGCAAGATCTGCTTCCACCATGCCCTCTGCAGTGGGGAGGGTGGGCTCAAACCCCTCTTAGTTCTGTGAGGGTATTTGGCTTCCCAGGTGAAGGGAAAAGCCCAGCAAGGCTGATGTGTCCACTACCCACCACAATCTTCAGCCACATCTAAGCAGCCCCCCAAAAAAAGGGTTACCTGGAGGGGCAGCCCATTTCACACCCAGCCCCCTGGTTTGAAGTGTCAGGCACAGGGAGGTTCAGGGTTGCACAACAGAGAAGGAAAACGTCTCTCTAGCTGAGATTTGCTGCCTAAGAAAAGGTAAATGCAGAACATTCATCCCTGTGTGTGCATGAAGGAGATGGGGAAAATGCAGAATTCTACTGATTCCTTAATGAGCACAGCACCCCGACAATGAATGTAGGAATTTGCAAATTAAACCGCATTTCTGTATCTAAATTATCAAATCAATAAAGAGATGTAAGCATTAAACAACATTATATGAGAGCCTGGAGTATCACCACAAAAAATTAAGACTATGTAATTAAAAGTACAATGCAATTTATTTTTATATCGTTCTTCATTCAAATCAACAAATCTTATTACTCACCCAAAAATGTAAAGCAGGCTGCAAACTAATTCAAAAGATGAAGACAAAGTGGCTATTGAAAAACCTATGTTTCTTGTTCCCTTACATCTGGCAACAGTCATGATTTAATATTTTAACTACTGTAATAGGTTATACTGCTGAAGAAAAGTGCATTAATTACTATGGGAAACCTAAAGAAATCTAATTAAGAACAATAAAATCACTCTTACTGACTGGGAAAAATAAAACTATGTAAAGGGAAATGAGGGATGAAAAAACTGACAACACACAAACTAATAAATGTCTGTGCAGGGTAGGAAACACACTTGTGCTGTTACTGGGGGTGTGGATTTGAAGTCTGGCTGGGGATCACAGTTTGGCTAAAGCTCTTCTCTCACCCACTGGAAGCACCTTCTAATTAGCTGCAGCTCAGAGAGCTGAGTTTGCTCCGAATGCAGCCCAACATGTCCGTGCAGAGTCAGTCCCACTGGCTGTGTCTGAAAAAAACACACTAATGTGGGAGATTGAGCTGCATTTCTGGGTGTAGTGTGGAGTAATGGAATAATTATCTCAACAGGTGCCATCCTTCCTGCAAAGTCAGAGAGGACACGTGTGAGAAAGCAGCCCCGTGTCCCAAATATTCAATGTGTCCTGCCTGAGGACACCACAGGGACAAATCACCACAGGCAAATCAGAATCCATGTTTCAACCAGCCACAGCCCTTTGAAGTCATGTAAAAGGAACCTTTCTGTGTGAAATATCCACCACCTTGTTTGCTCAGCCCCAAGTAAAGCCATCTGTTGGCTTTACCACAAGGAAGGACTTGCACCCCCATCCATGCATTCACAGGATCCCCAGGGCTGCTTTGGGAGCAGATGCATCTTGTGTTTGCCAGAAACAGCAGCCAAACGCGTTAGGAGGTGTTTGTCTGTATTTTCCAGATGTGAAACTAGATGGGACTGTCTGGTTTTGTCATTGGGGGGGTTGGATTCTGGGGCTGTGATTTTGAGATTTCATCCCTCATGATCTTGAGCATTCTTGTGATGGCAAAACTTATTTTCTGCCCACCTTGACTGCTCTCATTCCTCAAGATCTCACCAATTTCGAAATGTCTGGGGATGTTAAAAAAAAAGAAGGGAGAGGATGCCATAGAGTCAACATCTACACTAAACACTTAAGCAAAAACATGTGGTTTAATTGCTTCAGCTGATATTAGTAGTATTAGTGCCTTTTCAAGCCAGAGGTAACCCTTTGATCATGTATATTTACTTCACACATAAAACAGACTGCAGCAGTTTGGCCAGTTCTCTGGTACCAAATCCAGTAGCTTGTACATCATTAATATATCCAAATATGATAAATTAGTAGTATTAACTTTGCACAGTCCTTCCAGGATTGCAAATCTTCATCAAAGGCAAGAGGAATTGTCAGAGGAATAAGGATTTCTTGATTCAATGGGTGCACACTGTGTCAGAGAGGAAGAAAAGAAGTGAAATCTCTGAAACAGATGATTCTATTATGGATGTGTACTTGCACAGAAAGCCAGAAACAGGGCACTACAGACCTCAGCTATATTTTGGAGGTATCACTGACACCCAAAGCTGCACAGTTTTGTGCTCAAAGGAAGCGCATTCTCCTTTCCCACCTTCACCCACAGGAAACAGGTTTGCAAAGCAAAAAGTATAGACAAGGGTTGTTTGAAGGAGTTTGATTGACTGGGGGTTATTTTGCAACACAGCAGCAATGCCTTTTGATTAGCAATGAATTTTTATGTTGAACCTTGCAAAACACACAAGGATTACTCAGGAAGAATGTCACATAGACCATGTGCAATTATCTACACAAGGGTTGCAGAAACAGCCTTTAGATATAAAACAGGAATAAGCAAAGCTTAAATTCACTCTTTGAGAGGAAGATAGAAGGGGTTTTGATGTGGTAGCATCTGAAGGCCATTGTGTTAGGGCTTGCCATACTGTACATGCTCTACTAATCCAGGATCCTTAGTCATCAGGACTTTGTATAGTCTGTGTGAGCTCTGCCCTGCCAGACACCCAGGGTGATGCAGTCCCAGCTCACACAGTGCTGTGGCTCTGGCTCATGCATGGAACTGGGGGCTTGGGGTCTTAGGGGCACACAGGGGCTGTGAGCTGTTGCTCAGGGGTGGAATGTTTCAGCTGCATGAATTTGGGACTGGCTCTCTGCTGTGGCATCCTTCAGTCCAGCTGTAAATCCTTCAGTCCAGCTGCACCACCAAATGCCTGAGCTGCACTGGGAGCACCAGGGCAGGGGCAGGTTGTGAGAGTGCTGGTGGGATTAGGCTCAACTAATTTCAGATATTTACAGAGTAGGCTTCTAAGTGCAAGCTGTCATGCTGGGCTTTCCAGGCAGCAAGGAGAAATAAGTGAGTTTATTATGCCATTCATCTGCTGTGTTTTAAGCACCTCCTTCAGGAAGAGATGAATCACTGTAGACTCCATCAACAGTATTGACTGGCTCTCCATTGACTCACAAGGGAGCCACAGGTGACCTGCCCAAGAGCAGATTTCTGCTTTATTGGGGTGAACCTGCCGAGAGCTTCATGCCTGTGGTGTAGGACTTGGCTGCTCTGAGCAGCTCAAACTGTGGCATTTCAGTCAATAACTGCTTCAGCAAGCTCAGTATTTTTGGAGAAAGGACACCCCTCAGGAGGAGTTTGCAATGTAAAGTAGATAAAAGAAATAGCAGGTGGGAAACAGAGGTGCCCTGTTTTCAGTAGGAAATAAAGTCTGTGCTTCCTACTCCTTCATCACATGCCTCAAAACCTGTGTCTCTTTTATAGCAGGTTTCCATATCCTCACGGAGAGATTAGCTCAGGTGTGAACCCATCATGCTGGTGATTAGTTCATGATGACTGCTGTCATCTCCCTCCAAACTGAAGGGGTCCTGTTGTAGCCATATCTCATTCCCCGTGGCTATTGCTGCACCTTATCCTCGCAGCATCAGCTGCTTCTGAGGAAGCCTTGGCCCATCAGGAAATCAACTGTCTGGGTCATCAAGAAAGCGTGCGCTAAAAAGAGAGAAAAAAACCATCAGACCGTGGGAGCAAAAAGCAAAAAAACCAGCCCACACGTGTGAGAGTGGCAGCCTCTACAGCGTGGTGTGTGTGTGTCCACACGTTGCTTCAGGAGCCATCTCCCCTCGGCTGTGATCACTCTCAAATGTTTGCAGTCTGTGCGCGGTGACGTGCGTGGAATATTACTACAAAATGTGCATTCTTGTTAATAGGTATAGTTTAGGATGATTGTTAGCAGAGCATAAGGCCTTATTGATTGAAAGTGGCATATGGCAAGGATGTATAATGATTCACTTTGGCTGCTAGTTCGAAATCCTATTCATGGGTGAAAAAAAAACCCTGTTCTCCTTTGCAGTCAGGCTTCATTCTTTCTGCAGCGTGTTGTTCAAACCAGGCCATTTTACAAGTGATCCCTAGGAGAGATTTCCTGCTCTCCTGGGTGTGTGCTCAAAGCCCTTTTCAGTCTTGCAAGGGCAGGTCACAAGAACAAAAGCTGAAGTTATCATATGCCTCCCTTCGAGCAAAAGGTTGTCTTGCAGTTCTCTCTCTAAACTCTTTTTCTGGGCATTTTGTGTTTAGGAAAGGTGGTGGACTCGAAAGTCTGATCACAATAAATACCAGGGATAGGTACAAGGCTGGTTTCCAGCAGCATTGGTTGGTGCCTGGTGGGAAAGGGTATAAATCCTCACCTGCAGCAACAGCCTTGTGGGAATGGTTTTGGTATTTTTTCCAAATGCATTTTTGAAAGACAAAGTTGCCAGTGCTCCAGCAAGCTGCAGGAAAAGCGAGCTCTTCTCTGGATCCAGCTTCTCTTCACCGGGGGAAAAAATGCGTGTTCCTACATGGCATTAGCAAATACAGAGTAATTAACCTGAGGTAAAATCCCAGTGAAGGCAAAGCAGACAAAGTATTAATAAATGTGAACTGACAGAGATAAGCCCTGAGGACCTCATCTATCTTCCCCGTGTGTTAGCAGGTCCAAGTGAAGCTGGAGTTGTCTCACCTGGTTTGCCTTGTGTAGACTGACAAGGTAAGCACAGACCTTGCACTGGGTAAAGGTGGCACCTTGTGAGTCCTGAATGCTCCCACCTCCCATCACTGGTGCTTCTGATGGAGCTGTTGAACCTCAAGAGAGTTGTCCTGAAGGATGGCAGCTCAGAGTGGCACTGTCCTGGTGCTTAAGAGCAAATACAGCTGCAGCTGATCCCAATACTCACCCCAGCACCCCCTCACCCACCACTGCCAGGAGGTTTTGCCAGGTTTGCTGAACATTGGAGGAGAAGGTGGTCCCAGCAACTCAGAGCTATCTGGCAATCTTCACTGAACAGGGAAAAGCTGCAGGGACTGATCCTAACCCAAATGGATTGGCTCATACAGGAGTATAATTTACTGACAGAGGAAAAGTGTGGGATCTGTGCCATTCCTATAGGCCTGCAAACTTCCTGGCCTTTATCTGGCTGATGTTCAGTGATATCTGGACGCTTTTCTTGGCAACAGCACTGAGAACAATTCAAATGACACTCACTTCACTACTGAAGGCACAGCTCTTGTGTTTCCCCACCAGCAAATAAAGAGCAGAGCTTTCATATATGTCTTTTCTGGGAACTGATGCTTTCTAGGAATTGCTTACAAAGAATTAAGTCATCTATTTGATTGTCATCCAGAACTCCTGGGCTTGCTAAATGATCTTGCACAATTCTCTTTATCCAGGAAGATACTCCTTCAAGATGGTCTCAAGGATTTGCCTGTGGCAGGCAAAAGAGGGCTCCCTTGAATAAACTAGCTCTGAACAGGCAAATAAATGGAATGTCTTTCATTGTACCTGTCAACAGTTTATTTACTCCATGTCCTCTTTCTGCCATAAAAGTCTTGAGTGATCTCAGCACAGTAAAACATCTGCATTCATTTTCAGAAAATAACAACAACTGCCAATGTATGAAATCACTATTTTCTCAGAATGTCTATTGTTCAGTGTCCAGCCCTTATTGTTTCTCATCTCCTGTGAGTGGTTTACAATCAAATCCACTTTATTTACAGTGGAAAGCAAAATATGTCAGAGCAAGACAATTGACTATAAGCCTTCAGTCAACAACAGCTTATTTTTGTGCATGCTAAAATGTAGTCATTTCTTGTGTTCATTGAAACCAGTGGGAAAATTCCCATTTGGAGGTGTCAGTTCAGTCCTGTGCTGAGTGCTGGGCTCCTGCTAAGCCCAAACTGGTACACCTTATCATGCACCTTCTGAATCTGGATCCAGCACACACAGACCATCTTTCCATAGGCTCCATGAGCCACCCTGCAGTGAGCACTCACAATTAAAGACTTGTATCAAACTATACTTTAGCATTGTTCAGCTGGTTTGGTGATTATGGACTTTTGTGAGACACTGAGCTGTCAGCAGGCAGATCATCTCTATCCCACAGTGTCTCAGTCTTTACTCTTGGTTTGTGGCCAGCATCAACTCCCACTGAAGGCCTTTCTTATATAGTTTTCCAGTGAATGCTTTCCATGGGGTCATCACATCTCAGAGATAAACACTGAAAAGCTGGAGCATGCTATTAAGCTTCTTAAAACATTGGAAAGACAATCATTTTGACAGAAGAGATGTTAATCACACTTCTATAAAAGCTTTTCATCTTCAAAGCATTTAACCAACATTAATTACATGTAATTGGCTTTTCCAGGTACATCATGCAAAACACACCTTTCATGTCACTTGTTGCTGCTATCTCACCCAGGATTTCTGAGACAAAGCTGTGCCTCTTCAGTGCAGCAGTTCAGCTTCCTGAAGCCACCTCAGGCCTCGTCTTGCAAATCCCAAAGGGCAACATTTAAAACAGCAGTTGCACAGAATACAGACACCTCAACTGAACTGAGAGATCTGGGGAAAAAATAAAGCCATCCCACTCAGGTGCCTGCAGAGCTCTGTCTCCACTTCTCTGACTGAATCTTCTGAGGAGACTCTCTGAAGTTTTGCTGTCCCCTGTGCCTGAGGAAGTCCCTGCCTTCACCAGGCCCATTCAGGTCCCATACCCACACCAGTGTCTGCCCAAAATGCCCAGGATGCCCTAGCCAGGAGCAAGGTGCTCTCTGGACTCCAGCAGCTCTGCTTCTGACAGGATAGAGTGAGAACAGGAGGGACCACATTTCCCATGGATACCTTGTCTTCTTCAGCCACAAACAACTTGAAAAACTTAAGATTTTTATTCCAATTTACAGTGTGTGAGACAAAAAACAACAACTTTCTTGCCCAGTGAACTGTCAGGATTCCACTAGGAAATCCAAGTTCCATGTGTCCTTGGAAGAGCTGCCTAGTATTCAGGCTCCCTGTAGCTCTGGGCTGAAAGGAAAGGATTTTGGAAGCATAAGTCACAAAAACATAAATTTCACCAAAAAGGATAAATGAAGAATATATCCAAGAAAAAAAAATGTTTACAGGGATTAGATCACAGAGAATTTATCCTGGACATGAACACTGGTTGGAGGATAAGGTTCACAACAGGTGAGAAACCAAACCCAAGCAGGATCTGGGATCAACAGCACCACTCAGGTCAGGAGATAGCTGAAGGTCCTGATAAGTGTCTTGCCTCTCTTTGGCTGCCTTTCAGAAGGCAATACTGAAGGTGATATTATGCTTGTTTTCATATTGAGTGTGGAGCCATTTACAAGCTGATTAGCTCCATCACTGTTTATATATGTAGCTAATAGAGCTAAAAAATGTGCTGTTAGTTCAATGGCTCATAAAGGTATGAAAGCTCCACCTGGCAGCCTGGCATTCCTGCATTGCCTTGGAGCAAATAAAGGTGCTTTCCCAAAGGTTCAGGACTTTCCTGACTTTTATTCTTAACCCTCAACTTTTATTCTTAACCCTAGATGGCTACAAAGCCTGGAGAATGAGTTTCCCATGGAGTTGTTTGGGTCTGGGATAAGTTCCAAGCCTTTCAAAGGGTTTGCACTTTGAAAGATTCTTCATCCCTCACGAGCACCTGCCAGAGAAAGGGACACCCCTTGGTATGGTCAGAATGGACAGAAAAGCAGCTGTGCTGTGCAGAGGATTCAAAGTGCCCAGGGACCTGACCTCAGATCCCAGGGAGGGGGATTTTTAGGAAAGCACTGAAGTGGCAGGTTCCAGTGCAAGCCACAATTGTGCTCCTGAATCAACAAGATCCTGTAAAAATCCCACCTGCCCCCGGTAGCTGAGTCCTGTTTATTTGGCAGACTTCTTCAGCACCTCATTCTCAAGATTATAATTCAGTTTTTGGCCACACAGTTCTGTCAGACTACTCCCACCCTGGAAGTTAAGTAAATGGTTAAGTGTGTTATTGGTTCAGAGCAGGACACTCTCCACCTTGCTGGATGGAGCCCTGTAATCTGTTCATATTTCCTTTTCAGCTCCTGCAAGTAACCCAACACAGGCTGGGAACACTAAGTGCAAAGTTGCAGGAGATGACTGTGGCAATTTCTGAGTGACAAGAGCATTTAAAAGAAATGTCAAGAGTCTGTGGGCTGCAAGCTTTTATGTTTCAAGGAGAAACAAGAACAAAGGAGGGACAATAAATCAAACGCAACAGCTTAGCATGCTCCATCTCTGAGAGTTAACCTCTTGAAAGCCACGTCCCCGACTCAGCCAGGGCCACACTCCTTTGATGGGGCCCATTATTTTGTACAAAGTGATGGAAGCAGCAGGGTGGGCGCCTCCATGCATGCCCAGGGGCCGTGTACACTGTGCTTTGCTTGACATGTGCTATGCATTTATGGGTTAACATCAAACATGAGCTGATTTATAATTTTTAATCAAAAAAGGATTATAACCTAATAAATCTTAATAACGTATTCTGTCTGGAGGTTATGTGGTGTAGTCATACAATATACTGGTAGCTTTGCTCTCCTGAGCCTGGAAGATGGTGGTAAGTTTTTGATTTTTCAGTAAACTGTTCCTTGGAAATGCTTAAATGGATCAAGACCCTCCAAGCATCATGGTGCAAATGATGATCCCCTTGGGTGGAGCCTTTCCTGCTGTGACAGGGTTTGAAGTACTTGAATGAGACACACTTGGAAGCTTCCAACATCTCTGTGTGATGAATATCTCCTCTCACTTTCAGAGGCCAAGTATTTCTGGTTAAGTGCTAATTATCGGCAGTTTGCTAGTTGAACCCAAGCATTAAAAATATCAAACACATCACTGATGTTAGTCAGAGCCCTAAGGAGTCCTCCAACCACCAGAGGGTAAGGGCTGGTTTGTAAGGGCACATCATTTTTTGAAGTTAAAGAATTATGACTACACAAAGAAAGACTTAACCCTCACTACTGGATTTCCTGGGTTTTGGTTCTCCCACCCAGATAGACAGGTATTATTCTGGGGAATCTGCAAGTAAGCCAGACCTGTCAATTACCAGAGGGGATTTCTGAGCCTTCTATTCCCAAAGAATGATCATCTTCCCTCCCATCCATACTCTGCCTCCCAGCAAAGGGCTGTCCTGGAAGAACATTTACTTCCCAGGAGACCTAATTAACATTACAAGACTAATGGAGACTAAGCATAAAGAATTTTTTTAAAGTCTTTTGACTGCAGAGCCATTTTTAAAGCTGCTCCTCCCTGCTTTTTGTTTGCACAGAATAGCTAAACCACCCCAGTGGGGATAGGGCAGGGGTCAAGAGGTCCAAGGTATTTTCAAGCTAGCTTTAACTCCCTTGCTGTTACCTCTGCTCCTCCGCTATGTTTGCACCCATCTGTTGTTTTTTTCAGCCTCCTCCTAAAGCTGCCTTCTAGCCAGGGATGTTCTCTTTGTGTGAGTGCAAGTGCATGTCCTGTCAAGGCTCCATGGGTGGTCAGGAGAAAGACCTCAACAGAAATTCTCAGTCTTGCCACATCTTCATCCCTGCTGGAGGGTAATGTCACTGGGAGCCTGACCTGAGCCCTAGGAAACTCAAAAGGGGTTTGGAGCTCTTCCTTGAACACTGATTTACTAACTAAGGAAAGATTTCCAAACCAATCAGATAAAGAAATCCATCAGAACAAACCAAGTCTGTGTCAGTCCAGTCGCTCTCACTCAGGTGTCACAGAATCACAGAATCATTCAGGCTGGGAAAAAACCTCTGAGACCATTGAGGGCAGCCTTAGACTGACCAGCACAGTGTCAGCTCCACCATGGCACTGAGTGCCACATCCAGCCATTCCTTGAACACCCCCAGGGATGGTGACTCCATCACTTCCCTGGGCAGCCCATTCCTGTGTTTAACAACCCTTGCTGAGAAGAAATTTCTCCTCACATCCAACCTGAATCTCCCCTGGAGCAGCCTGGTGCTATGTCCTCTCAGCCTGTCAAAAATGAGAATGTGGAGGAGATGTCCTGTGCCAAGAGGAGAGGATATTTCTCAGAGGCAATCCACTTACAACCCTTTGGTTAGGATTTTTTTTTTCCAGATGCTTTCTTGCAGACATGTATTTGGAAAAAGCAACTTTATGAGCTTTTTTCCCCCACTAGGCTACAGTTGAAGCTTCTACTTTCTCCAGGGTTCACCTAAAACTAGCCTGGGCTGACAATCTTCAATTGCAATCTTTTGTGATACTCAACTAACAGTGCTTCCCAGTAGGCCTTGGATATGGAATTCATACACCTTTATCCAAATTTGACCAAAGCATCCTAAAATACTGCTCCTGCCATGCTCTGTGTGTAAAGAGGATACACAAAGAGTGTCTTCTCTCTCCCTGGCTCAGAGGAAATTATTGCCTTCAGTTTTTATTGTACTAGCATTGACAGTATTCCTATAGTAAAAACATCTGCCTGGTATTTCCAAAATCTTCTTCTGGGAAATAACAGCTGTGCTTTCACTGTTTCCCTGGAATTCAGGATGAAAAGGGGTGTCTGTGTCCCTACCTAGGCCCAGACATCCTCACCATTTCTTTGCTCACACTGTTTGAAAACATTTCCTGCCCTTCACTTCCTAATGGTTCCGGTACAAAAGCAATAAACACAGCTAGCAGTGCAGCTCCTAACAGCCCAGGAGCCAGCCAGGCTGTGCACAGATGAAGATGTTAGATCCAAGCCCATTTCCTGGGAGAGAGGGATGCCTGTGTGAACAAACAAAAGCTCAGCCAAGTTCTCAAAACAGAAAGTTTTCTGAAATCTCTGAGTGAAATTTATCCAAAACCGTGTCATGAAACTCCAGATTTCCAAGGACAGGACTTGTTGGACCTGACAGAATCCACCCAAAATTCATCCAATTTAAAGACTGATACAATTAGAAATTAAATTAAATTTTTTAAAAATTTCAGTTTAAAGCAAAGTCCAACTGCAAACAAAGAAATGAAAAGCAAAGTGTGCCTAATTCAGACAAGGTGCTACAGAGAGTGGCCTCGTTCACTGCAGCCATTCCCCTTCACCAGCATCTTTCTGGAATGTAAAAACCAGAGTTTGGAGAACAGGTAATCCACAGATCCAACTCAGCTTTTAATTCTGCTTTGCTCTTAGCACATCTTGACCCTAACCCCAGTCCAAAATGATGGATGGTACTGATGGGTGCATTGAGCAGGCAGAGCTCCAATCTCCTCTCCCCTCCAGCCAGTCTCTGCCCTATCTGCAGCATCTGACTGTGACTGAATGTGATAGGCAGCTGCATGAGCCCACCCATTACCACCACAATCTTGGCCAAAGCCCACAGGCTTTCAAGCCTAAAATGGGGAGCTGCCAGAGTTTGGATTAAAGGCAGCAAAGGCTGTCTTGCTGGAGCTGCAATAGATCTTTTCTCTGAGGGTGAGATAGCAAGGGAGTCGTGCAGCACACACCTATGGCTTCTGTCACCCAGCTTGCCAGCCCAGGCTCCCAGAGTCCCTGCACAGCTGGTGCTTTGGGGAGCTGGAGATGCAGTCCTAGGGTGCAGAACAATTTCTGCATTCCTGCTGTGAGACACAGTGAGCTGGGAATTCTCAGGGAGGTGGGTCCTTTACCTGCGGATGTCCCTCGGCAAAAGCACCTGCAAGAATTCGTGCTGCAGTTTTGGGTTTGCAATCAAAGTCTGAGACTGTATTGCAGGTCTTAAGGAGTTGTTACCATTTTTTATGGAGGCAAAACACCCGTCAAGGACTTCTTTAATTGCACATAAGCCCTGATCTTTGTAGTTCCAATTTCATGTAATGTGTTCATCTCTCATTGCCTTAACCCATCAGAGGTTACAGAATTGTCCCCAGTTTTTTAAAGACCTGATTTTTCAGTCGTGTTTTAGGGTGTCCTGGGACTGTTATGAAAAATGAGGCTTTAGCCTTGCTAATAAAGAAGTGATAATAATTAGAAAATCTCCTGGCTGGTGCAGATTTTATAACTCCATAGATACCACAGTATTAACATTCTGTTTGTCCACCTGTTAGAAGAAACAGATCTGAAGAGTCATAACTCTAAAACAGTGGGTGACAATTTAATGAAAAATTGAGCTCTGCATTTAATTTCCTTTTAAGTTCAGTTGAGCATTCTGCGAGATCAAAGGGGCTTTGTGGCTTGCAAATGATCTATGATATCAGAGAAACAGATTATAACCCAGGCACAGTTTGGTATTTAAGTAAGTATCTGCTTTTAATACTGATGTTTAAAGTAGGCTAATGGAACTAAAGCACAAGGATAATTTCCTATGATACAACTCTATAATCCAGTTTAATATATCAGTTAAACACTAAAAGCATATTTTGAATTTTATTTCAGTGCTTTGGCCCCCCCTGTGGAAAGTATCCTGAGACACCATAAAACATTTTTAACAAAACAAAAGGTTTAGTTTCTAAGATTTTGGAGCAGAGACTGTACTTATGCACTTGTAGAATGCTTGGAGAAATTAATCTCTTGGGTTCAATGTACAAAGAATAGTTAAGCAACAGCAACACTGCATGTCAGTGAGGACTTACTTTTAGTGTGGGTTCTGGAGTTCTGCTTAGAAGGTTGCTATCTTCCACCTTCACATCCATGCAACATAATTGTGGGCAGTGGACTTGAAAAAAAAAAAGAAAATAAGAGAAAGGAAGCTATTCAAGGTTTAAAGGTGCTTCTGTTTTGTTTTATTTGGATTATTTGTTTTTGCTTTTTGCTTTTTTTAAGCAAGTCCCTACAGCAACAGATATTCCATATTTTCCTTTTCAGAAATGATCATGCTCCAAATTACACCTCCCCAGGAGTTTCCCTCCATGACTTAAAGATGCTGGTACAGACTCACTTCTGTTGCTTGAACTCTTCTTCCTCCTTACTACCCTAAATTTATGGACAATTCATTCTTGTTTGTTCTCCTGACAGTGGTGTCCTTCAGGCTAACAGGTCTATTCCCCCCTTAATGTTTGCCTTCCTGATAGGTCTATAAGCTGTCATTAGGAACATCTGTCTTTCCCAGGCAAAAGGAGTCACATCTGTAACCTGCTCCTGCAGAGCAGTTTGATGTTTCCCTGACCAGTGGTCCTTCCTGCCTGCACCTGAATTCATCAGTTTTGAACACCAGGGATGAGAACTGTACACGCTGTTCCAGAGGAGGCTTCACCAGCCACATTTATGGTGGCATTAATGCAGCTGCAGCTTTGCTGGGAATGTCTCCTGATGCATCCCAGGCTTGTGTTAGGCTGACATGATGTGATGTGATGTGATGTGATGTGATGTTGGTAGCTCAGACATCTCATGATTAACCACTGCATCTGGGTCTGCAAGCTCAGCAAATCCACAGAATCTTTAGTTATGTCAGGAATTCATGCAAAGTGCATTCAGGGTTTACAGTTTCACCTCCTTTCTGCTATTTTAATCTGTGAGGTCATCCAGACTTTCCTGTAGGATATCTGGAGCCCCTTCAGGACTGATAATGCCTCTCAGCTCGGTGTCACCAACACATTTCTTTCCCTGCCTTCTACCTTTGGTGCCAAGATCTGTCTGTATCTTTTGTCCCCTAAAGAAGTCACTGTTCAACTCAACTGATTCATATGTCCCCAAGCTAATTCTCTGCCCTTCTCATAGTCTACTGCTTGTTCTTGTTTTTGGCAACTAACTCATCCTTTTTTGTGTGCCCTTGCATAAAAACCAAGAGGTTTAGGTGGATGGAGAATGATGATGAAAACTCCAGTCAAACTAGCACCAAATTTGAAGTCAGATCCATTTCACTAATGCCCACAAGGACTAGTCTGCTGCACATCTTTGGTCTGGAATATCTCTTGTCTTTTCTGTGAAAACAGCAACAAACCCCCTCAAGTTTCCCTGAATAGAGGCATGTTGGAGATTTTGATTTCCTTGTCACTGATTTGTAGAGGTGAACATTTTGCTGCTCTTGTGATTAAAACAGCTCTTTGAGCTAGCTCAGGCAAGGCTTTCATGGCTACTTTGGGATGCTGTTGATGCTGTGTAGTGCTGCTATTTGTGGCCTTGCAAGGAACAAGGCTGGTATTTTCAAACCTATCCAGAGATTATGCTGAAAAATCAACAGGACCTGAAACTTGCTTCCTTTGCTTTGAAAGTCCAAATTTACAGTCATAATGCTTTTACAACCCAAATTCTATTTCTCATATCCCCAAATTAAGGAGGAGGCATTTAATTAATCACAAAAATGCATGATTCAGTTGTTGAAAGAAGTATGTGGTAAATAGATGTAGGGATATCCAGGACAGTTGGGGCAAGTCAGTACCAAATAAAATCTACTTTTTCTCCTCTGAAGCAGCAAGTGGGAGAAGTTTGACCATTTCTGATGGCACTGGACAGACATCTCCAGGGAACTGAACATGCTTCTTCTGACTAACTGAAAGAATTTGCTTTGAGGAACATTATTGGACAAATGGATACAAACCTACTGTGAAACAAAGACTGAAATTTTGGGAGAAGCTGAAGAATAAAGATTTGAGGTCTGCAGGTAATGCAGAACAATGGGAAGAGATGGGTCCTGGGAGCAGGGCAAGAAGGAGAACAAAGACCCCAGACTGCATCCCAAAGATTTCTTTAACATCATTGACCCTCCTGACCCATTTTTATCTGAGTTCTCTGCTCTGAAGCTGGACAGATAGAAGTTTGCTTGGACAGGAGGAGCAGGAGAAGCACAAGGGAAAGTGTCTAATGATAAATTAAAATATAGAAATATCAAAGCTTGGACATCAGTTGTAGAAGAATAGAATAGGTGCTTCAGTTTTCACCTCATTAATCCAGTTGTTCCACTGGATAAACAACTCTGTCTTGCAGTTAATCTTCAAATAAATATGCTCTTAAAATCCAGTGGGTATTTATCTAATATAGGATAACTGTCTTACTGAAGCTAAATTAAATGCTTTTGGATAAACTTAATTTAGCCTCCTGCTGAAATGATTTTTTGAATGACATGGAGAGGAAATGCTTAACTCTTGTTTGGAGTAAGGGTGGTGGCACTCACTGATGGCCAAATGCTCTAAATAGTCTGTTCATGTTCACTGTGGCAGAACTGGGTTTTCACTCCTCACAGGAATGGTCAGTCCCTCCTTAAATCTCCTTGAGTCCTTGACCTCTACAATGCCTGGTGGGACTGACCTCCACAACCCCACCACATTTTCCATGGTGACATCTAATCTCCAACTTCCTGCCTTCTACTCTTTTCTTTTGCACTATGTAAAAAAGCCCTGACCATGAGCTCCCTTCCCTGTGGAGCCCTCACATCCTCAAGCCAAGCAGGATTTCTGCCTCCTTCCTGATCCTCCCAGCTCTCCCATCACCTTTCCTGATGCCTTCCCCAGTGGGCTCAGCAGCCCCTCTGCCTGCAGGCTCAGGTGCTTTCACACCTCCTGGGTTCCTCTCACCACTCCCCCTCTTTCCCTTGCCCTGACAGCACCAGCTTTTATCACAGCCCTTCTATTTATCTCCCTTCCACCGTAAACACCACTTATCTTTTCAATCTCTCTCCATATAAGATTTTTTTTCCCCCCCAAGTCTCAAATTATTCTTGTCATCCTTATCTGAACATCCTTTAATTCCCTTGGCAGTGACTTATAGCAGTCCAGATGAGAGAGAAGCCTTGGTTTTATACCACACTGAAATTTACTCCATCCCATTTCTTACACATCCTAACCTTTTGTTTGCCTGCTTGACAGAAGCTGCACCCGACCTGAAAACTTAAGTGAGAAGGGTGCAATAATGATTCAGAGATATTTCCTGTTGGCCAGTGCTGTTACTAAGATAATTCATTGTTTCTAAAGAAGATAATTCATTGTTTATAAAGCTTTCTGCAAGGGCATTCCCCCTTTGAGCTCGTATTTCCAATGCAATAGTCCAAGACAGGGAGCTGCAAACTACCTCCCATTGCTACCAGCAGTTCAGGTCCTCCAGGGGGGAGGAGGCACCTGTAATTAGTGACTGCAGAGATAAATATTCATTAGCCCCCATAGAGGACAGATATTGAGCCGGGATAAGTTAACATAACTCAGGATTTTTTTCTCTAATTAAAATCTTTGTGATTAATTGAAGTTTTTGTAAACCTTTTGAAGTCCTTTTAAATTACCCTGAGACCTCCTGCCATCTATCACTGCAGCAGCCTTATGATAGTGCTGCATCTGCCACTGATAAGCATTCTCATATTCCTTGCTACCCCTTGTACATGGATTATTTTCCATTCAACAGCAATGGTTTAACTGAAGGATAGCAGGGCAAGGTCTCTCACCTCCATGTGGCTTTATGTGGTGCCTAACAAAGTAAGACCTTGATCCAGAGCTAAGCCCACAAAATAAGGCTGCTGCTAATACTGACTTGTCAGGTCCCTTCACGCTGTCCACTTGCCTACTGCAGTTATGACCTTCAGAAATTCTTTATGGCCTATTGTGGACACAGGAGTGATGTTAGCCATAAATTTTACCACCTTGCTTTTCCATCCTTTTCCTGTATCACTCTTTTTATTCTCTATTAGTTTGTGTCTTCTTGCCTGTCAGCCCTACATTTCAAGTTATTTTGGATTCAAATGTTCCCTTGTTGAATATATGGTCCAACATGCTATGCACTCTTCCAAAAATAAACATAAATTAATAGTGCCTTTATCACACAAACCAGCCCACTGAAGTTAAGAGAACTCCTGATGGAAAAGGGCCCAAGGTAAACAACAGTAGCAGAATGTGTCCCTAAGAGTTTGTCTTAATTAAAAGTATAACTACAGAAATTAAAAATTTACAACTGAAAAGGTTATGAATGTGTAATGTTTAATAACAGTAATGCAAAAAGGTGATATTTAGTTTCCAGCACTCACATGAATGCTCATCCTCTGAATTTAGAAATAACTGTGGCTGTGTGGTTTGATCTGTAATTAAGATTTAATTAATCCCTAAAGCTCAGTTCAACTTAGATTAGACCTATATTGATTTGAAATTCTTTACAGTTGCACTCCTGGTACAGCAAACTCACCTGCTCCTCACGGTGCCTTTCACAGCATTAGCAATGCATTTAGGGCGTCTGTGGGACTTTTAACAAGGCTGTCACCAAGAATCCTATAGAAAAAGTGTCCACATCAAGGGAAAGTCATCCAGTTCACTTTGTTCTGCATGCCATAATGAGCAATTACTGATGTGATATGAACATCAAACATCACTTCTTCCAGAACTTGCTCCTTACCACTTGGGGCTGCATGGTAGGAAAAACGAACCAATGTTCATCAAAGCTGATGAGAACTCTTTGTCCTTGATCACAAACACACAGCTGTGGGTCTCACCATGAGTTTGTCTTCTCACAGAGGGGGCAAAATCCCCACAATGGCACAAAGCATTCATTGCCAGTGGTCACCAGAACTGGAGCAGATAAGGGCACACCTGTATGAAGGTGTGAAAGTTCATCCCTTTCCTGTGAGGGTGGTGAGGACCTGGCAGAGGTTTCCCAGAGAAGTTGTGTATGTCCCATTCCTGGAAGTGTTTAAGGCCAGGCTGGACAGGGCTCTGAGTAACCTGGGATAGTGGAAGGTGTCCCTGCCCCTCCAGGGGTGATCTGTAATGTCTCTTCCAGCCTAAGCCTTTTATGACCCTATGACTTCCCAAGGCAGGAAGAGACCAAAAATCTTTGTGTAACCTCTGTTGAAAATCTCACTGGTGGAGGGTGCAATTCCCATGGGGACCCCTCACTTGGTCATTACATGACCAAGAAATCTTAAACCTGGTTTGGGCAAGCCCAACTTTTCTGTCTTGATCAGAGCTGCAGATGATTGTAATGGCTTTACCCAGTGACCTTGGGAGTCAGTCATTCGCAACAAACACACCAGGCTGCAGATCTTGGCTATGCTAAAAAGAAATAAGGAACAATAAAATGTTTCTCCTAGACTTTACAGTAGTCACCCCACAGTAAGATCAGGGAATCACAGAACTGGACTTCTAACCCTGACTGAGGACTTGGAGAGCAGCACCCTCCCCAGGGTCTGCAAGAGCCTTTCATCTACCTGCTGGTGGCAGAGTTTTGGCCCAAGCCTCTTCTCCCATGCCTAACCTTGCTGCCTCAGACAGAGATGTGTTGAGCTGAAAGGTTACCTGAACACTCAAAAAAATCCTCACACAGATGCTTGCCCTGTGCCTAACAAGCAGCTCTTCTTATCCAGCTTCTGAATGAAACCATCTGTTAAACAACTCCCCTGATCCACATCAGCTCTACAGGGGCTCTGGAATTACAGCTGCAGTGAACCAATGCAGCCAGGCTTAAAATGCATTATTAGGAGGATTCATGGGGACTCCATAATATCCAGAGAAATTCTGCTTTCTAGAATTATTTGGTTGAATATTTGTTTTCAGGACCTGCTGGCTACCCATTAGCAGTGTATTACCCTGAAGTGGCACTTCTAAAATAGCAAATTAACCTCCACAGGGCAGACAGCATCCTGCCCACAAGAGGATACCTGGAAAATGAACAACATTTGTTTTCCATGTAAGACTGTCTGGTAATGAATGGCAGCTTGTTACAGCCATTACAGACAGAGCAAAAGGGTGTTGGACTCGTGTCTGTTGCAATGTTGTTTTTTCCTCTGGGTCCCTCCATGTTTTAAAGGAGGCTTCAGAACAAGGTAGAAAAAGTCAGACTCGCTGTTCAGTGATGGTGGCTCTTGGGTAGGGATGGTCCAAAGGCAAAATCCTGAGCTCTGTCCCCCGGTGTGTGAGGAGGGGGATTTCAAAGGCACCCACCTGAGAATGTCCTGGCTTTGGAGATGTAATAACGTTCATCTGTCACTGCATTTGCAGATACAAATCATGGAGTCAGAGTCATGATCCCTCCTGTTCAAATGTGCTGGCATTCCTGCAGGTGGAGGTGATGGCTTTCTTTCAGCTCCTACAAATAGGAAACACTGTGTAAACAAGACTGGAGGCTGAGTTGTGCAGGTTCCTGAGGTCTGAGCTCTTTGTTTCTGTTCCTAAGGAAGGGGCACATCTGCAGAAGTGAAGAATATGAAAACTACAGCAGCTTCTTTAATCCTGCTGGTGATTCACACAGTGACTCTGCCTCAGGGAGCACAGGAGAGATGGTTCTAGGGAAATCATATAGACAAAATGCACTGTCTGAGTTATGAAAGGAAAACCCTGGTTGCTGTAGACAAATGGAAGTAGTGTAGCTTTATCTCTAATGCAATGTGCCATGCAGTCTGTTGCTGGAGGTACAAGGGGGAAGGTTGCATGTAGGGCAGGGCTGATCCCACCTTGCACCCCAGCACCTTAACCTGGGCAGGCAGAGAGCTACATCCCCAATAACAGGGCAAAATTATTTTTAGATTTATTTTTTCCCTCACATGATAACCAGAAGACATGGTTATGGAGGCATCAACACACATTGCCTTTCAAACCCTTAATCTCAAAAGCCTGTTCAGTTTGGGAGGGTGATTTAATTGTTCAGAGCTCAGGTTATCTGAAGTCCTGTAAGGATCAAAGCATTCAAGCCTAAAGAATTTCAGTTTGAGTGTCCTCTATTCCCATGCAGTCTGAAAAGGATGCTCTTACAGGGTTTCCAGTTTATGACTCCTGCTGCTTGAGGGGTCTGTCTGAAACAAGCTGCCCTATTCACAGATCCATAGTGACCTGAAAGGCTGACAATTTCTGCCACTACTCAGGACAGGGGAAACTGGGGTCTGAAAGGGATAATTTGCATGCAGAGAAGAGTCTAGGACTCTAGATATCTCCAAATATCTCTTGAAGACAATTGGGAGGATTTCCTTAAGAGCTGTCATCAAGATTAAACCCAAACCTTAATCAATTTTGATACCATTGAGTCTAAGATCCCTTTAGCCACTGTTCTTTAAGGTCTGTACCCCTTCCTGCACCATATGATTCCTGAGGATCAGTTTACATACTCTTTAATTCCAGCAGGAACCTTCCCCCTCACCAAAACCACCTCCATACCATCAGCAGAACTCCTGGTCACTTTGACAGTGTGAAAGCAGCTAAAGATCCCAATGGCACATTTTAACAGCACTCCTAAACCCTGTGCACACTCGACACAGGCACCCCATCAGTTACAGACCTGCAGGAACACACACCTGAAAATCTGGGTAACATCCCTCCAGAAAGACCCCAAAACTTCCACATCTTCCCCTTGACCTTTTGTTGTGCATTCTGTAAGTCCCATTCACTGGAAAGAGTTTTGCTTATACAGTAGTTCTCTTTGATAATCACAGCGCCCTTTGTCAGATTTTGAACTATTTTGAGGCCACCTTCCACCACAGAAGAAATCCAGCCTGGAAGAACAATCTGGGTGGTAGCTGGATCTCCACCCACAGAGGTTTTCCTCTGAATAGATTGCCCTGACTGGACATAGATATTCACTTTCTGGACTGTTCCAAGTGTTTTCTCTAATATTTCATATCAAGTGCCCTGCACTTGCCAGAGCAGTTCAGATCAAGAGAGAGGAATTTGTGCAGAAGAGAAGGCACAGTGACATTTGGCAACTAAAACAGCATTCACAAAAAGAGTGAGTTCCCAAGCACTTTCATGTGCCACTATCACAAGTATCTGTGCTGACCAAAATAGGCTCAGAGGGAACAAAAAGAGAAGGACAACATGAAAGTTCCATTCCCACTTCTGTCTCTGTGCCATTTAAGTCATCAAAACTTTCCCAAAGTGTAATGAAGCTGGGAAAGCAAAGAGATAAAAAGCCATTTCTAGGAAAGGAAGACCAAAAAGCTTCCAAAACGACAAATTCCTCATTTTCTTAATTCACTTTCTCACTGAGAATTTGGAGCTGCAGAAGATGTACCCGTTGGTGATGAGAGCAAAGGTAATAAACATTGCCATGTAACCTTGGCTGTTCCCTGCAAACTGCAGTTACCCACAAGCCCAGCCACCTAACATAAAAGGAAACTATCCACTTTAATTAGCAGAGCAATCAAAAGACTCTTACACAGGAAAGCATTTATCACCAAATAGAAAATGAATGATACTTTAAAATTAGAATATGCAGAATTCATAGCCAAAGGCACTCAGGGGAAAAAGAGCTTTGCACCAAACCAGACGGGGATTTTTTTTTGGCTTCAGTCTAATGAATTTTAACAATAGATATCAAATTCTGTCTGGCAGCACATTTTAGCAATGGATCTGATTTTTCAGAACTGCTAAGCAAACATCATCAGTTATAGGAAGAGGAGACTAGCACTTAGAAAACACTTATTAACCTGAATTCAGATCTCAAACCCAGATCCTTGGAAATGCATTTATTAAAACAAAAATCTTTGCCTATACCTTCAAAATACAGTACAAATAAGCAGCAGAGAAATTTAATTTTAATTTTTATATTGATAAAGATTTCTTTGTATCTCACTTAAGAGCTGTGCAGAAAGAAAACAGGCAACACCATATTTCATTATCAGGAGTTTGGGCAAAGCTTGAATTGGAAGATGAGAGCAACCTTCACTTGGCCTTCCTGTACGTAACAAAAAACTGAAATGCCCAAAAATCAGGGAAGAGCTAGATAAAAATACCTTCCTATCACCTTGGAACCTTACAGGGATATTGAAGTATAGAGGAGTGGAGATGTTTTGAAAACAGTAGGAGATGCTGTCACTAAGAGGTCAGTCTTCCTAGAAATCATTAAAAAGCAAAATGCAGAGTTTTCCAATGGTTTTACAAATCCATCTTGCAAGGGAGCTGAAAGCTATGGGGACTAAGCTTTAGCTCAGCCAAAATGCAGTTCCATACCAAGGCAGTTCCATAATTACTGTAAAAAGACAACAGTAAGATAGCCTGCTACAGGCTCCCAAATTCAGATGGGATTATTTGATTGCAACATGCACAAGCTTTGGTTTGTATCAACACAGTTCACCCAAGTTGCCTTAGGTCTGCAAAGTTAGGATCCCACAAATTGCATCCAACAGGAAAGTTGGTCTAAAAGGTAAGATCTTAATGACAGATTTGCTCACAGTAGCTGTTTAGCCATTTGATGTATAAAGAGCATAAAAGGAATGAGACAGGGTGTGGGCCATGATAAACAGAAGGGAGACAAATCAGGAAGTCAACCCATATTCAGCCTATTTGTTTCTGCTGTCTTCAAAGGCCCTTTAAGAAGATCTGTGATTTTTATAGACCCACTGGAGTTTCCATGATCTGCTGAGTGTAACTTTTAGAACTATGATATACAAAAGTTACTTTGTCCAGAGAACATAAGTTTGGGTATTGCTGCAGCTGCATATTCCTCAGTTCTGGGAGTGGGCAAGGGATAGCTGTGCTTTTCGTTCCTGTTGAACTCCCAATTCTTTTTTTACCACCCTTTATAAGCAGGCACACATGTGGCTTAGCTGCAACAGATTTGCTGGATCAGAAAGTGCTAATGCAGAACTGTGTAAACAAGAAATTCACGATCCAGCAAGAAGGTCCTTGTCTGAACCCAGCCTCACTTCACATCTCCACACAACCAAGCCACCCTAATCTGTCTACTTCCAGTTGGTACTTGCCTTTTGCTTTTGGTATCCAGGATGTTCTGTGCTTCAAAGACACTATAACCACCAAGATAATTCCTGGAGCTCTGTGCACTGAAGGTATAAATTTGTCTGCAGAGATTTTAGAAGCGCTTAAAAACCCCTGTATATTACCCTGCTGTTTGTGCAAAAAGCCCTCTTAATGCTTAAATGCCCTTGGATGGCAAACTAGCGTGGCCAGCACAGATATGAACAGGATAATCTAAATCATCCCTTGTTACATCCTGGTGGAACAATGACTTCCTTGTGGCCCAGCAGAATATTTGAAGAATTTTGTTCAGCTTGCTTGAGAAAAGTGTCTCACCCAGCACCTGGTAGCAGTCACAAGCTATGGAATAGGGAGGGTGGTGTCTGAGTAGAGTCTTGCAGAGCAGGTCTAGTGCCAGCTGCCAGGAATGGCCTCAGGATGGCAAATCCATCACCTTTTTTCCGTTCATGGTTTCAATGTAAGTGGAGCTGGAGGTGGCCTTTTAGATGGTCATATCCTATGGATAATTTTTATTGTTTCCAGATCTAGATTTAAATGCCCCAAGCCATAGAGCTGCCCCTGGAAATCATTCCATAGTGTAAGAGATTGCCTTCTGAAGAAATTATCTTGATTTCTACGCTGGCATTTTTTTTGGCCAGAATACACTAAATACACATTTATACACAAAATGCACAAAATACACAAAATACACATTTTTCTTCCTCTTTAGACTGTCTTAGGAACACTATAAAATGGACACGTGGAGTAATGGGAGATGCCAGATCTTCTTCTGAATGGTCTGGCTTGACTATGCAGCACCACATTGGTGCCCTGGCTTGAATCAAACCTCCAGTAGCCACAGGAGCATGGAGACCTGCCCAAGCTCATTAGGCCTCCATCTCACTTGCAGTCACTGCTCCAAATCTGGCACTCTTTCCAAACTTCTACTCTGCCTTAACAATGTCTCCAAGGTTATCTGTGTAGGGACAGTACAAAGGACACGCCTTTGCAGCAAAACCAGAGGCAGCTGTAGCTGGAATGATTCCTACCTCATTGAGAAGTGTTGTAAATATCTCCATTGTGAGTTTGAAAGAATTTGATAAAGGCCTGAAATGAAGACAAGAGACAGCCACGAAAGAAATATTGAAAATGTTGTACAGGCCAAACACAGCCATGGAAGCAGCAGTCTGAATATTTACAGCATTAAAGGAAACACTGAGCTTCTGGTGATGGTTTGCAAACATGGAAAGGGAAAGAGAAAGATCCTTTTCAGAGAGGACTGGAGGTAGCTCTGCTACAGGCAAGGCTTGAGCTGTCCCTGTGCACAGCCAGCACAGCTCCTGCAATTACCTGGAACTGTGGTCCGAGGAAGTGGGCACCTTTTAGCAGCACCTACTCCTCAAGCTGGACCTGTGCAGAAAACAGGATTACCAGTTCCAGATAACCTGTATTTACCCTGAGCCCAAAAGTTTCTTGCCAGCCTTGGTGAAAGAACTCATCTCTGGAAAAAGGGATTGATACCGCAAGGAAATAAATGAGATTTATGGAGTCACTCCCTCTGCAGGGAGATGCAGTTGGTTGAGAGCAGTGTGGAACATATTGTTCTTTGGCTTTGGCATCTCTAAGACCATTCTGCCCATTTGGTCTCACCTCCCTCATAATACAGACTGCAGACTCTCCCTATGGGAATCACGAATCAGACTCTTGACTTCTAGCTAATTTAGTGTATTTTCTAGGAACACATCCAGACTTGATTTAAAGCTGTCAGATGATAGGAAATTTAGGTAAGTTGTTCCAGGAGCTAAAAATGCCTATGGTTATGTGTGTATGCTCATTTTAATGTTGAATTTTGAGACATTCAGCTTTCAGCTACTGCATTTCATCATGGATTTGATCTCTTCTGTTGGGGGGAAAACAACCCTATCCCAAATATAAGTTGTAAATATATAGGACATGGTACTAATGCTGCTTGTAGTAATTCTACTGATGAGGAAAATTTACTCCACTTTGAAAGTGAAATGGGCCTCCTTGTACTTACTGAGCCAGGAGAGTTGAGGCACCCTTTACCTCACTGTGCAACAGCTTCCCCACGTAGCTTTTAATCTGCAAGATGAAAGAGCCTTCTAATAATGTCTCAGGAACTTTACCTGCACAGCGTGGTTAAGTCTCAAGTAAATTTCTGTTTGCTAAGTTAAACAGAATAAACCTCTTTTCCCCTCCCTTCCCTTTTATGGCTGGTGCAGAATCTATGGGATGTTCCAAATTCCAGAAAACCCTGATTATCTTCTGTCCAAAAGGCATTTAGTTATTTCTATCTTAAGTCAGAAATTGCTAAAGATGTACATTTTGAGATATGCTGCTGACAGGGATTATTATCTTTTTTCTACATTACAGAAAATAAGGAGACATGAACAGAATGTCTATTAGGAACACATATAATATGAAAGCATAAAAATCTTCTTGTTGTTAAAGACTTTCATAAGATGCTGTAGGATCGCAGGCTATTTACTCTGACATCTCTGCAAAAGTTGCTGAAGCTGCCAACATTAAAAAAAAAACCTTAGCAAAAACAGTGTCTTCAGGGATTTCTCCAATGATAGTTCTTTATTTATGGCTCCATTTAAAAAATTTAACTCAACACATTTGTTTACTTATGATGGGATTGGCTTCCTCCCATCCCACATGCCTTTGTAGGGGAACAAAGGAGTGCCAAGAGCTAGCCCTATAGCAAGCAGCCTCTTGGGATGAGTTAGTGCTCTCTCTCCAGCATTTTTCCCATTATGCCCAGGGCAGGGAGAGAGTCACAGCTTGGCATGCAGGAAGCTAAGAGGAAATTAATCCCTCGGGCTCCTCTGGGGGGCTCATACCCAGCCCTTGTGACAAGCGAGGCAGCGTTCAGTGCTCCTGGATGAGTACAAGGTCAACTTCCAGCCTTGGAGGAGGCAGGGGGAGTCCAGAGAAAATTTCTATAAGGGAAAAACACAGTCACAACCTGAATCCACAACAGCCAGCAAACCCTGACCCTAACAGCAACCCCATCACCCCCAGAATTAACATCCCCTTTTCACCCCACCGTGGATGTAAATCCCTACTGCAGCCAGGAAGAGAGGGATGTACCCACTCTTTGCCCCCAATCAGAAAAACCTCAGGTGATTCAGGAGGAAATAGAGCCAAAATTTAGCTGGGAAGGCAAAAATGAGCCAGTCTGGGACAGGGAATGGCAGAGATGCACTCAGTCAGAAGGCAGCAGATCACCAAGAGCTGCACCCACTCAGATTTCTGCAATAGCTCCTCAGCAGGGAAAGAGCTGACTGCCATCATCATTCTGTGCTTGAAACATCCAGAGATGCTCAGAGACACCCCAAAGTCTGCTGTTAAAACTTCCTATACCTTAAATACCCCTGCAGTTTGCAGCAGTAAACGAGTGCACATTTTTTACATTAAAGATGGAATGAAAAGGTTTCGAACACTCTGGATTTCTGCCTGGCTGCAGGACTGGATTGTGTTAGAGAAACTTCACAGAGCTTTAAAAGGGATTGTGTAAGGGCAGCCATGCCCCTCCGAAAAATAAATGTCTCTCTGGCCTGAGTTTTGTTTCCCCATTGTCTCCCTTCAGCAGCCCAGTAATCCCAGTGCTTTGCTGTTTTGCTTTGTCCTATTCAGAAGGAAACCCCTTACACAATGAGACCCCTTTGGCACAGGCAGGACATCAGGGGTGTTGAGCTGTGAAGAGCTCTGTCAGTTGTAAGCCTGGTCAGAACCAGCACGGGGTGTTTTTGTCCCCAGAATTTGATTGAAACAGGGAGGAAAAAAAGGAAGGAAAAGGGGGAAAAAAAGAATGCAGGGGCCAGTATGTGCAAATCTCTGAAGTCTCGATAATAGTAGGAATGTCCCATTTTCAAGTGCCACTTGCAAGTGCAACCATATGGATGAGTGAGGGGAGCTGGAAATCCCAGTGCTCACTTCCACAGATGCCTCCCAGGCTTTCAAAACCCCTGGCTCCAGGGAGCAGAGGATGCTGAGCCCTGCCTGAGCCTCCCACAGCCCTGGACACACCACCAGCACACAATGCCCTTTTTCCATCCATCCTCTTTGAGGATGTGTTTTTGCCATGTGAGGGCTGAATGTGAAGCTTGAATGTCTCCTTAGAGCAGTGATGATTTACCATGTTGGAATAAGTCTGTAAAGTGCCTTTTACAGAGCAGCAGGCCTCCAGCCAAGGGGCGTTTTTTTTTTTTTTTGTACATACTTCTGAATGGCAGAAATTGGCATTCATCTCTCCAGGCAGGTTTCTGAAATGTATACTGTCCTTTAAATGATTCCTTAATATTTAATATCATGGTAGGATGAAGTCTGATTTTATGGTTAAAAATGTCAATTTTCACAGCTGATTGAACTTGTTTAAATGGCAAGCAGTTTACTTGTATTGAAAACCATATAAACAAATCAGCTTATTTACTGACATTAAAAGAAGAGGGTACTTTATACTCCAAAGCCTTTCAGTTTTTGAAACTGAAAATGAGCTCAGATGACTAAGTTCATTTTGCAGTTTTCTCCCCAATGGCAGATTGATTGTAGTTTATAAAACAAGCCCATGTATCTGGCAGCAAAAGGAATTGCTTAAGATGCTAAGCCACCCTTTCAAAAGTCCTCCGTAATTAATTATCAGCTGCTTGCAAGTCCATTCTGTTTTTCCTTTTGTTTGCATTACTTTAATGGTGACTATAACATACATATAATGAGAAAATCTGTGTCTTATAAACATACAAATAAATCTTAAGACTCTAAGCAGGATTAGGCAAGCTAAAAAAAACCAAAACCCACCCTGAAATCCAGATGCATGGAATCACAGAATCAGCTTTGTTAATGCATTCCTAACTCTGAAGCCAATTAAAGCATTCATGGACATGAAGGATCCAGAGTTCATACTGGCACAGATTTCCTCTGCCTCTTCATAAAAATCGCTGGAAGTTTCAGTCCGATGTCCGTGCTACTAAAAAAAGAAAAAAAGAAAAAAAAAGATATTTTATTTTGATTCAAGAGATTGGGGAATATAAAGAGATCTGGATGTGGCTAGCAAGCCTCCTGCCTCATTAATTGGTCTAAATATCTTACCAAAAGTTCTGGTGGATGAAGGAGTTTGAAATCTATCCATTAGAGGGCAATGCACTATCCATAGCAATGTCCTGGAGACAGAGCAGCAGCAGGAGCTTCAGAAGGGGGCAAGGAGAAGGGCAGAAGTGATAGGCAAAGAGAAAACCCAAGAATGAGGGCTTGGGTGGTGCCTGGAAAATGTGCAGGATGATGTGAGCCAAAAGCACATGCAGATGAACAGAAGGTAACATGGAGCACCACACCCCTGACAACATCTGGCTGGTGGAACCTACATGTTTGTCCTCAAAGCAAGGTAGCCCAAGAGGAGCCTTCTCAGGACAGTTGTCATCACCAGCTGGGTGACCCTCATGCTGTATCCACAGGCAATGACCAGTGGGAACTTGGGGTTCGACTGATAACTGGGATCAGTCTTCAATATCTAAAAGGCCCTAAAATTTTCAGCTTTGAAGGGGAACAACCATCCTCCTCTGAAAGCTGAAAACAGTGGAAAAAGGTTTGTCTCTACCAAAGCGTTCCCAGGGATATGATCTATTTAAGGAGCTTGTTTGCCTTCCCGTTCTTGCCCCCAGGGCAGCTACTGAATTTGCTGTCTGAGGCAACCGCTAAGGCTTCCCTTGAGGACACCCATTCCCCATCACCTTCCCACAGTGCTGATGGATCTGCTTCTTTGGAGACTTTCCTGGAAGCAGCCCCAAGATGAGGAAACCAATCCAACCCGCAATGCCTGGAGGTGCTCCCCATCACCCACCCCAGGCTAGACACAGGTCCTCAGCCTGGCTCAAACCCTTTCAGCAGACGTCCCTGGCTGGAGCCTGCAGGGCTGCTCTCAGCTGGCAGCTGGGATGTGGCCTCCTTTTCTTTCCAGAAGAAGAGGGTTTGCCCATGTGGGTGACAGCTCGGCCGTGCCACTTGGCAGGGAGGTGGGAGGATGGATGGCAGCCTGCTGTGGTCACTGGCCCAGGCACAGCCCTGGGAAGCCCTGGCTGAGAGCTAAGGAGCAGCACTGTGAGTCTTGCTCACCGCCCACCTTTTTATTGCACAGAGCTCTGAATGATGGGGCAGAAATTGTTCAGTGAAGAGAGAGTGAAGAAGGCGCTTGGATATCACTGAGACAGCTGCTTTCAGGAGAAGAGTAATTTGTCTAATATACAATCTGTCACCCTCCATTCGTGCTGAAGAAGTGAGGAGCTGCTGGAAACTAACCACACATATGGTGACATTGCTCCATCATTAGCTTGGGTAGGAGACAAATCTCCCCGCGTGGCTTTGGCATGCTGCACTGCAAGCACTTATCTCTTGGGCTCGTGTTAAAGACTGGCCAAGATGGACCCTTCCTTCCACCTGCTTTCCCTCACAGGCTGTGTTGTCACCACACAGCTTCCATCAGGAAATAAATGTTTCTCCTAACTCCAAGCAACTTGTTCCTGGAAAAGTTAACTGGTTACACCAGGGAGCTGTGTGCCATATATTCGATGAAGCAAAGCCCGGTATATGTAGGTACACATAAATTAGCAATTTTGGCTCCCAATGTAACTCCTCCCTGAATCAAAAAACACCTCTGGAAGAGGCATTTTTCATTATATTTTAGGGCGTGCAGAAATTGCCTTCTGGGTGGTTGTGGATATTTCCTCTGGTTCTTCCTTCACTGCAGTGTTTTCCTAATAACTGTCTCCAAATGGAGCTCTTCCCACTTACTGGGATTTCCTCAGGCTTCATTTTGAAGGACCAAGGAGGGTGAGGAGTATTTATTACACTAATAATAATAATTAAATAACTACTAATTCAATTACCATGTCTAATAATGACAATAACTGCCTGCAAATTGTTCTTTCAGGGCTCTCCCTACAGCAACAGAAATTTTATGGTGGCTCTCCCGAAGACGCCTGAGGACTACTGCATAAATATTAATGGGAAGGGAGGGGGCTCTGGGTCTTCCTGACAGCACTGAAATACTCAACCCCGCTGGACAGAGGCTCATGCACAGCAGTTTTGAGGTGGCGTAGCTCTAACACGGGCAGAGTTATTTCAGATTTACGCCACAGCAGCGGGAGCAGAGTCAGGCTCTGATCATTTAGCAGAGCCTGTAAAACAGCGACGCATCCACCTGGCTCCCCGCGAGCCTCACCACCTCCACGTCAATATTTATTTCCAGCCCTTCTCACTTTCCTCTGGCGTTCAGACGCACGGCCAGGCTCCGCTAAATATTTCATTTATACTGCGTGTGGCTGGGACGAGTTTGTGAGGGATGAGGGCTGTTGGAACACACGCCCCGTACAAGGGCCCTCTGTGCGCGCTGGCTCCGCTCCCCTCGGCAGCTGCCGTCCGTCCCAGGTGTGCACAAACACCCTCACACGGCCCTGTTCGTCTGCCAAAGACAGCAGCAAAGCCTTAAAAGGGCTGTGGGATGCAGATCCCAAAAGAGAAAACCCCCCCCAGAAGTAGATGTTTCAGGAGGGCTGGCTGGCTCCTATCTCCTATCTCAATCTGCGTCAAGGGAAATTTAGGTTAGATATTAGGAAAAAGGTTTTTCACAGAAAGAGGGATCAAGTACTGGAATGGTCTGCCCGGGGAGGTGGTGGGGTCACCATCCCTGGATATGTTTAAAAAAAGACTGGATGTGGCACTGGGTGCCAGGGTTTAGTTGAAGTGTTAGGGCTGGGTTGAACTGGATGATCTTAAAGGTCTCTTCCAACCTTGTGATTCTGTGATTCTGTGATTCCTTTTCCAACCAGCAGGTTTTGCTTCTGACTTGGACTACAGGAAGGTGCAAGGGCACAAAACCACTTTGGAAGCAAAATAAACTTCAGGAGTAAATGAATGATGTTTTCTTGGGAAAAAAGGACCAGGCACAATGAAATAAAATAACATAATCTTTCCATGCCACCAGCCTTCCCCAGCCTTGCTCCTTTCCCAGGACAGCAGGCTGCCTTGCTGTTTGCCTAGGAAAACCAGCTCTCAGGTCATTATTCTGATACACAAACACGCTGCCAGGTCTACGGAACTGGCTCAGCTGCCTGGACCATGGATGAAATTTTATTCCAATAACACTGAGGCGGGTTCCTCTTTATGCTAATCTCCCGTGCTTCAGGGTGTCACAGTGCAGGGGAAGTACAAAATCATGCTTTATGAGTGTGATCAGCCTGCAGACTCAGTATCACTTCCCTCCCAATCTTACCTGCCACAGTCAGCCAGAGATCATAAATACACCCCTAATGCCACAATTAGCATACACTCTTGAAAGAAAATTGTGCTTGTGGCAAGAGTCCCCAAGGGCCAGTATCAACAGAGAGACACTACAGACAGAAACTGGAGATCAGGGCTGAGCTTTCAAGTCCGTGCTCCCTCTCTAGGCAATGGTCTCTGCAGAGATTATTCCTGCTTTTATCAGGAACAGGCATTGCAAAAGGACTGCACGTGGTGACTCTGCTTTCACTTATGGTTAGACCATCTTTTTGGTGGAGCAATAATCAATGCCAGGCTTTCAACTCTGCGCTTCACTAAATCGGGCTGAATAATTATAAAAACCCCAAAACCAACCGCCCTATTATTTAGCTTAATATTATTGCTCTTTTCCATCAGTTTTATAAACTGCTCCTGGCAAAGGGAACCAACTCTCTTGCCAGCTCTGACAAGACAGATTGGCAGGGTCCCTGCACAAAACAAGAAGGACAGATGAAGGAGAGGAGAAAGCAAAGGTGGGGAACAGGCCTGGTCTTTGATTTGGGTGTTTGCCATCTCAAAGCAAGGTCCCATTCTGCACACCATTTTTCTAGGAGTGGAATTGGGCACCTGCTTGTGGTTTTGCAGCTGGGGTACAATGCACTGCAAACCCTTCCTAGCAGCCTTGGAGGAGTGTGGATTTCTCTGCTGCCTGCTCTAACAAGCCTTTGATCTCCCTGAGACTTCTAATGGGATCCGATTGCAACCGTAATCAGAAATAAGTGAAAAATATAAAATAGGTAACAAAAGCCACATAAATGTGTTGCCACTTGAAGGTTTCAAATTCCTCCCTTACTCAGCATGGTGCACCAAAATAAATGGAAACAGCAGACCTGCTGAGGAGAAATAGTGACATTTTGTGGTGCCTGATTTGTGATGCAATGGGGATGCTGGGGGGTGATGGGGACAAATTTTCACTTTATATTCTGCTCAAATGAGACAAAGATTACAGTTAGGAGTCAAGTACTATCAAATTATTTATTGAATTCTGTTGGGGTGGAGAAGGTATTTGCTCTTTTTTCCAGAAAAAAATATTGATTTTAAGGATGGCTTTGATATCAATTAAGCTCAACATGAGAGACAGGCAGTCACTTTGTATAGGGAATTTAATTAAAAGCTCTGTACTTAGTCAGAAGAGTGTTCTAAGGATAAAATTGTTTTCCCCCTTTGGGTCAATTTTCTGTTATGTTTGTATAATGCAATTAAAGAAGGACCCATGCCAAGCAATACTCATGACTGGTATAAAACTGTCCATACATAATGACTGACTTCTTGGACTTCCAGTCCACAATAGATTAACGAGTGTTAGCTGCATTAGATGTGGTTATCTTTTGTTTTATTGCTACAAGAACACATTCTTACAAGTGCATACCTCTTATAGGGCCCTACAAGGACTGCTTGGGCACAAATAAGGAACTTATGAGAAGGGTGGAATTCTACAAAACTCTTTTCTTTTGAAAAATTGACTTGATCTGAACAACTTGAAGTCCACAGATAGTTGGTAATGAAGGGCCCACCTCAGAGTTTGTGACTAAGATTAATATTTAATATAAAATAAGGGCACATAAATGGGCAGATTTTTTGGCAAAGAGCTATAAGGGGCACAAATCTAATGTCTCTTTGTTGGCCTGGAGCTGAATTACCTGCACTGGATATGTGAAAGTCTTGCACAGAGGTGGTTTTCAGCCCCAGACCTCCCATCATTTCAGTGGGTTTTGGAGCATCTCTTGTCTGGTTTTCCCTGCAAAGGAACTGGGGAAGGATCACAGCAATCAACTGGCAAAAGGCTGAACCAGAGCTGGCCCCAGAGGATCCTGAAGACCCCAGGTGCTGCAGTCCTGTGACTTCTCTGCAGACTCCTCTTGACATTCTGAATATGAACAGGGGGATTGTGCCCTTGACTGACTTTCCCACGTGGAAGTTTGGGGCTATGGGTGCATAATCACAGAATCCTAGAATTGTTTGGGTTGGAAGGGACCTTAAAGATCACCCATTTCCAGCCCCTGCCATGGGCAGGGACATCTTCCACTGTCCCAGGTTGCTCCAAGCCCCTTCCAGCTTGGCCTTGAACAATTCTAGGGATGGGACATCCACATCTTCTCTGGAAAACCTGTTCCAGTGCTCATCACTCTCACCAGGAAGAATTTCTTCCTAATATCTAAACTAAACCTACCCTCTTTTAGTTTAAAGCCATTCCCATTACTACCTGTCCTTGTCCAGAGTCCCTTTCCAGCTCCCTTGGAGCCTCTTCAGGCAGTGGAAGGGGCTTTAAGGTCTCCCTGGTGCCCTCTCTTCTCCAGGGTGAACAATCCCAACTTTCTCAGCCTAACTCTATAGGAGAGGTGAATATCCAGCCCTCTGATAATCTTTGTGGACTCTTCTGGGATGGTTCCAGCAGGTCCACTTCTTTCTTGTGTTGAGGGCCTCAGAGCTGAACACAGCACTGCAGGTGGGGTCTCATGANCTCTGGAAAACCTGTTCCAGTGCTCATCACTCTCACCAGGAAGAATTTCTTCCTAATATCTAAACTAAACCTACCCTCTTTTAGTTTAAAGCCATTCCCATTACTACCTGCCCTTGTCCAAGGTCCCTTTCCAGCTCCCTTGGAGCCTCTTCAGGCAGTGGAAGGGGCTTTAAGGTCTCCCTGGTGCCCTCTCTTCTCCAGGGTGAACAATCCCAACTTTCTCAGCCTAACTCTATAGGAGAGGTGAATATCCAGCCCTCTGATAATCTTTGTGGACTCTTCTGGGATGGTTCCAGCAGGTCCACTTCTTTCTTGTGTTGAGGGCCTCAGAGCTGAACACAGCACTGCAGGTGGGGTCTCATGAGAGCAGAGCAGAGGAGGAGAATCACCTCCCTTGACCTGCTGGCCACCCTTCTTTTGAGGATACAGTTGGATTTCTGGGCTGCAAGCACATACTGCCTTGATTCTGAATTAGTATGATTTTATATATATATATATATATATATATAATATATATATAAATATAGAGGATTCTGTTTCTACATCTATATATATGATTCTAGATGCATTTTGAACACAGCTAGCTTCATTTTTGCATATGATATTCTTTTCTTACAAACCATTTCCATCTCCTGTATTTTAACTCCTTATTAGAGATGCAACAACTAACACTTAAGCCTGGACAGGGGCGAAAGGGTGTCCAAAACCCTTCTGATTTTCTGGGAAAGTCACAGTCAACTACCTTTTTTTTGGAACTCCAGGCATTTCTGTTGCAAAGTAAGGCAGGATACCCAGGAAAAGCCAGCCCTGCTCTGAGTCTGCTCCCAGTGAAGCTGGTGGGAGACCCTTCATCTCAGCAGAGTCAGAGCAGCACTGCAGGATAACTGAGAATCCCAGCCGTAACTTTAGAGGAAAAGTGCAAAGCCAAACAGGCACAGGAAGGAAGCCAAAAGAAACTGGCATTGTGGAGGATGATTCCTGCCTTGTATACTGCAGTGCTGGGTACTAGGGAAAATAAACACATCAGACAGACATGTAAACAGAGAGGAGAATCACAGACAGGCACAGGAATACACAGGGCTGGTGCCAAACCTGCTGAAGTCAACGAGAACCCAAGGATGGAGGTACCAGATGACTTCAGAACAGGTTCAGGTAACAGAAGGGATGAGGGAAAGGACCCTGCTCCTTAGAGTGCCTGCTCAGACAACTCAGGCAGACACTGAGCCTCTCAGAACAAGGCACAAACTTCTCCTTTACCCGCTCCTGCTCTGCTGTAGCACGTGCAGTCCTCACATGTCCTCCTGGAGAGGCAGAAAGCCCACACGAGCCTCCTGCAGCACTGGAACCCTCCCCACGTGGCTTGCAGCATCCTCTGCAGATCCTACATGCTGCTGGGGAGGGTTTCTCTCAGATGGAGTTTATTACACACGACAAAGCTGGTGCACATTTGCTCTGATGCAATTATCATTTTACAGCAAAGGGCTGCAAATCACTCAGGAGCCTGGCTTCCCAGTGGTGCCTGGGATTTTGGGGGCAGATAGGCAAGGAAACACCTTGGGGGATGTTTATGTCTCTTGCCTTCCCCTCTGTCTCTGTTGGGAATTTTCAGCCTGTGCTGCACCAGCCCCATTCCCTCGCTGCTACAGCAGCAACAAGTTCCAGGACCCTTTGCACCCGTCAGAGAACGTATGGAGGCTCTGACCCCGCAGGAGGCCCCATGTTCCAAGTGATTTCTCACTTGAATGCCATATGGATATGTCAGCACATGCAGCCTTTTTTTTTTTTTTTTTCTCTTCCTCTCCAATTTCCATCTGCTAAGAGGGAGCCGGACTGTAGGGCTTTGCAAGTAGTAGATGAAAATGTTAAAAAACTGAAAAAAAACCCCACAGTGTTGTTCAGGGGACATAAAAATAATGTTGTTTGTTGGATCTGATTTTTCTGCTGTACACGAGGAAAATGTCTTTCCTTCTCTCCTTGTACCCTGCTCAGCAAATTCTTCAGTCTAGCAGAAGTATTTGCCTCAGGGACGCTCCCAGACACACACAATTCCTTTAATTTTAGTGGGGCCCTTCCAAACTTGGCCCTTTTGAGAGCTGAAATGTGGCTTGTTCACTGGCTTCCACTGATTTCCCCATAACCAAAACTAGCCTGCTGTTTCAGCTACACAGAGCAACACCAACCTCTCAGTTATTAGTGTTCTGGTATTTCTTTGGGGTCCTATAATCATTATTTGCACTCACTTGAGTTATTTCACAAAGAAAAGGTGGACATCTTCTCATGAGACTTATGTTTTCCCATCATAACATGGATCTATGGAAATAAACTTAAGCCATGGATTGATGATACACCACTTCTGGCTTTGGGGTCAAAGTTCTGGATCCAAGAGACCACGTGGCAGAGAGAATTGGTTTGGTGGGGGCTTATTAGCTGTTCAGAATTATTCAGAGATTCACCCTCTATGAGGAATTGTTCACAATTATCTCGTCCCATTCCTGCAAGTTCATGGAAGGTGTGTGGCTGCCCACACTCAGGTCCGTAGATGTGTCTGATCTGGCCTTGCAGAGACCTGGCACTAGAGATCATGGAAGCATAATTTCAATTTGCAGCAGCACAGTTCCCCTTCACAAGATGCCCTTCCTGCATGTTAAATTCCAAATATTTTGTAAAAGGAGAGGTGTGGGAGCAGGGGCAGCACCTGAAGGCATTTGCAGTGAAGTGCACTTAACCAGCCTCAGAAATGAAGGAAAGATGAGCAGATTCCTAATGACAGGCAATATGCTGTGTGATAAAAGTGTGAGATGACCCACTGCCACCCAGACTGCACTAAAGAAAGATGCCCATTACTCCCCAGAAAGAAGAGACTCATTTTCCCAATCACCATATGCAGGTAAAACAGCAAAGGAGGTTGCACAAGACAAAACAGAGCAGCACAGAAGCCCTTCCTTGTGGAATAAAGTTCAGCAATACAAATGGAGCATTGTGTGCATGCTTTCAGTGCTTTTTAGCTGTGCCCTCTAATCAGAGATCTGGCTAGAAGGAAAAACCTCTCACTACCAGCAGTCTTGGGAGCTAGAAATTCCCTATGATGGTCACTGAGTGTTATGGGTTAGGACTAACTGGTGGGAAGGGGCACTGGGACCTGCCCTACCCTTCCCACTCCCCACTGCTGAGCTCAGCTTTAGCCCTGCTGCATAGAAATGCTCCCTTACACATCCAGACCTCATCCCACTGATGGGAGAACACATCCCTTTTCTTATTTAATTGCTCTACACAACTCACCCTCTCAGTGTGGGAATCCCACTCTGGGGGATGGAGCTGCTGATACACAGGTGCTTGCAGTGCCCAGGCTGCCCCTCTGCATCCATTCCCCCAACACTCAGACCATTCCTGCTCCCTGAGCCTGTAGCAGCAAGAGCAGAGTTACCCTCCTTGGAATAACTGGGAAACCAGCACTGAAAAGAAAGCCCTGCCATGCTGTTTTAAAAAGCACATTTCTACCAGGCTCACGTGTCAGCCTGTGTATTGTGTTCCCTCTTTCTGCTACCCAGTGAGGAATCCTGCAGAGTCAGTGATGGTCCCTGTGTCTTCAAGCAGTGCTGCATCCAGCAGAGCATCCTTCCTGTGCCCTGTCCCCACCACCCAGGGAAGCTCAGCCCCCCAGCCCTGCTGCCACCCCCTCGGGGTCACACCAGCTCTGTGCTCCTCATATGGCTGCACAATTTCTCTGCCCTCCAAGCCTGCAAGGATCATGTTGGGAAACAGCAGCGGGCCCTATCCAAGCCAATGGGAGTTCTCCCATTAAATTAGGGCCCCAAGGCACATGCCTCAATGGCCAATAACCTTTTAAATGAATTACTCTCCTGTGCTGGTTTCAGGAGGCCCAGCTAGTACAGTTATTTCAAAAGACACTGCTACAGGCATGATCTTAACATTTAATTACATAACATTTTAATAAGTGCTCGAGAGCATTTGAATATGTCTCCCACCCTTTCGGATTCCGCCAGGCTTGTTTCTCCTAAAAAAAAATTGAGCAAACAGTGCAAACCAGGGTCTAGCTCTTTCCAGCTACTAAGATCTCCTTAAATTTCCCCAATGAGTACACACTCTCTGCAACAGACAGATCCTCATTCATTTTGGGAAGAAACTGGGACGGAGAGAGTGGGGGAGAAGAAAAGACAGAGAGGAAAAAAAAAGGAGGCTTATGTTTCAAAGATCACTACAGGCCAAATATTCTCAGGCACCCCGGCTTTTACAGAGAAATCTTTAACAGTATAAAAATGGAAACACTTCAAAGATAAAATAAATAATTTAATAATAGTCTGCTTCTCCAAAGGGTTTTGAACAAGTTTTAGATTTGCCAGTGAATGTTTCCCTTAGGCTGTAGGCCAGTGGAAAAAAAAGACACAGTGTGCCTCTTCTTTCGTAAAATGTACTTTGTGTTATTTTATTTCTTGATAACATTCAGAAACAATTCTTTCCCCTCTCACCCTGCCTTCACAGAAAAAAAGAATTTTTTTTTTTTTAAGAAAAGCCAAGGATTGTACAGATGCAAATGATCCCTTACTTACAACACACACTTAGATAACTGTTGAAATAGATCCAAACCCATCCAGTTGCATATTTTCCTTTCTGGTTGTCTCACTTGCAATCACCCACTGAGAAGAACATCAGATCCTTTAGCCAGGTGTGTTTAAAGGGAAGCCATTTGAAGACACCAAGAGCCTTTTGTGTAATTAAGAGACTATTTATGAGCAAGACTCTGCAGTATTTATAGGCTTGTAAGGAAAATGCACAAGAGTAAACTATGGCATTAGTGGTTGTAACATACTTGATAGGTCAAAGAGGCTGCTATTCAAGTAAAAAAAAGCATTTATTTGGTAATCACATGAACAGTAGGAAGGACTGAGCTGCATCAGTGTCTTCTTCAGACACTACACTACTTGGCCTCTACATTCTACATTGTTACATCTCAGTTTAAACACCATTTCTTGCAATTATTTACAAGATAAAAAAGATGAGACCCTGCCTTGGTTTTTGTGGCTGGATTCTGTATTTTTCTTGTCTTCATTGATAAGTCTAGCCTTTAGGAATCCCAGAACTCTGTATCAAAGTGTGGAGCAAGGAAGGTTGCCCTCAGTAGAGCAAGATCAGGTTAGGGAACACTTGAAATATCTGAAAATACAGAAATCCCCAGAACCTTGTGCTGTGCACTCAGGAGCACTGAAGGACCTGACCAAATGACACTCTATATTATTTTTGGAAGGTCATGGCAACTGGGACTGGTTCCTGAGCACTGGAAGAAAGCACAGAAAGCACCAATGTCTTCAATACAGCCCAGTCAGTCCTGCCTTGATCCTTGGGATGATGATGGAGCAAATCTTCATGGAAGCCTTTTCCAAACACTTAAAGAACAAGAAAGTAGTAGATAAATATCCAGTGTGGGGTGTACAGAAGATGGAACCAGATTCCTCTCAGTGCTGTCCAGGGACAGGACAAGAGGCAATGGGCATACATTGAAACAGGTACAACCCAATTTAAATGAAATAAAAACTTTTTTACAGTGCGGGTGGTCAAGCATTGAAACAGCTGCCAGAGACTGTGTCAGAGACACTAAACCTCAGCTGGAGCAGGTCCTGGGCAGTCTGCCCCAGTGTCCCTTTGCTGGTGGGGGTACCCTGTCCCACCCTCTGCAGAGCACATCCCCACCCCACTGAGTGCAGGCAGCTCTGTCTCACTGAAGTGGAGCAGCTGCTCCTGTGGTTTTGGGCGTTACAGCCTGTGGTGCAGGCTCCAACAACGATGACAATAAAAACAGCCCTTTCCAATGATTTCACCACCTCTTTATTTTATTCTGTGGTTTTCCCATGTTATCTGAGCACAGATGCCTGTGATTTCTTTTCCTGATCCATTACCCTCTCTGTATTAACCCCTTCCTACCCAGTAGTTTTCCTTTACCAAGGTGTGTTTAGATATATCTGGGAAGTATAATCTTAAGCCACATTAATATACATATACCCAAATTCAAGGGTGATAGTGAGGTCCATACTTAGTGCAAAAGAGAGGAGAGCAGAGGAAGAGAAGTGGTGAATGATGAACAAAAGATGAATGATGAACAAAATAAAAATCTCCCCTGCACCATAACACTTTCTTCACTTTTCCATGGGCTGCAGCCTTGCATTCAGCATTATGCAGATTGCCTTTGAACAGGGGTTTTGCAAATGGGATGCTGACACAGGGCAGGAGGATCTTCCTGTAGATATCCAGTCCCTCAGTGCTGGAGGTGTCCGAGCAGGAGACTCACCGGCTTCGTAATGGCAGATTTGGGAAGGAAGAGGTTGTATTATGGCAGAAGAAAATGAGAATGCTGGGCTAAGAATTTGGGTAATGGCTTGACCCTCTTGAACTAGCACAAATCAAGGATTATTCTGTTGCCATCCAGTGAGTTATGTGGCTGTAAAACTTGTACAAGTGGAGAAACAAGCTCTACATCTTCTTGACGCTGTGTCAGTAAAAAAACATTTTGACTTATTTTGTCTGTGCCACCCTGATATTTACCACCCTAACAGCTTCCTTTGACTTTTTTTATTACTGGTTCACTTTAAGCTGTTCTATATAGATACACAATATTACCTTTAATGTGCAAGATCATCCTTCGGTCAACACATCATTCACCAGTGAGATGACATTTGGGCAAAATGGGGAATTTTCACTTCTCCCTTTCCTGTCTCCTGCTTCCTACCAAGCATGGGATATACATGGAGATAACATACTGGACCCAATCCTTATTCTTGTTGCAGCCTTGGCATTGATCTGGATTTACACAGATGTAGCAGAACAGAACTGAGCTTGCTGTCTGTCTCTTTTTCATGCACACACATCACGATTCAGGATTTTGTTCTGACTTCAAAGCAAATGCAGGATGTAGATTAATATGCTGTACCTCAAAGGAAGTTGTCATCAGGCACACAAAGTGCTTCTTCTTTTATGATAACTCATAATTTATCAAAGAAAATCAAATCAATTTGTTGGTAAAAGAAACATGTTTTTCACTAATTTAGACCACGACGAAGGTTTCGATGACAAAGCAAGAGAAGGCTGAATTAATCAGACTTGGCATCTAACATTTAGTGGGGAAGAGCAGAAAGCTCAGCTGGAACATTTCTTCTCCTGGGAGCTCAGTCCCCAGATGGCAGCCTTGTCCCCTGGTGTCACTTGCCCTCCCCTCCCATCTCCCCGCTGCTCTTTGCCCTCTGAAGATCAGTAACTGCAGGGGGTGGATGGAAAAACCAAGTACATCCTGGTACAAAAAACTGCTTGGGGTACAGGTCACTGGAGATGGAGCCAGGAGCTGATCTATGCAGAACAGTCAATGTCCCTGTGCTTCCAGGGTCGTGTTTGTGCCTCCAGGGTCGTGTTCCTTGCCACAGGCACAAAAATGAAGGCCAATTTTGTAACATACCCAGAAGTTGTCCCTCAAAGATGGGCAGAGTTTTTCTTTCACTTCCCAGTATTTCAGACTCAGGGTTTCCATTAGTGACCTCTCTATTTAGTTCAGAACCAAGGAACTTTCTGCAAACACAAAACAAACAAAAAAGCTGGAAGAAGAATAGGACAGGTGATGGCATCAAATGAAAGAAAGAGCAGAGCAGCATCCTACAGCTTAAATAGAAAGGTGATAGCTAAAATAGTCACGTCTAGTACACATCCAATCCCAGGGCTGGATCCCAAGGGACATTGTGTGCAGACAGACAATACAAAGATTGTTATGAACAAGGATTACTTCACCACCTCCTGCAGCCACTTCAGAAGAGAGTTAAAGGTACGGCTTGAAAAGTGCCTGGAAAAACTGTAGCACGTCTGAGGGCAAAAAGTGTTATATTTATAAACCAACAGAACTGAAAGCGCTGGTGCTGGATGAAAGACACTGAGTCTCAGTCTCAGGGCAGGTTCAGGTACAGCTTAACTATTCCTGATGTTTTTTAACCTTTTTTTTTTTTTAACCTCTAAACTCTCCAGCAATGAAGATGCTACACCTACCCCAGGAGAGATCCAAACAGAGATTGCCAGGAGGCAGCAGGGAGCAGACCCACCTGTTTTGTTGCAGAAGGGTTTAGCTGTGCACAAGAAAGCTGGGCTGGGCTACCCTGTCCTCAGGGCCCCAGACCATTTAATTTATAGCCCAGGTATAGCCCTCTTCTAATAAAGCCTTTTATGTTTGCAAGCAACCTCCTCACCTTTTTAACAACATTTTTTTGTAGTTCTGATGGATCTTTCTCTGGCTTGGAGGACCAGAGCTGCACACTGCAGAAGAGATGTGGTCACACCTTTAGTTCAGCATACAATTTTTGGAAAGGTTTCATTTTTCTGTTGAGACCACCCGATAAGTAGTTGGCAACAGTGGGCAGTATTGCTGAAGGCTTGATAAGCTTAAATTTAATAAATGCACACATTCTTGGGATCTCAATAATTGAAAGAGTCTGGTTACAGCAATCTAAGAGAAGAAAGGATGATTTTCCCTGCTGGCATGGTTTTATGTAGTTGTATTATTACTTGTTCCTTTTTGAAACTCAGTCAAATGAAATGTGTCCTCTCATGATGCATTTTTAACATGCTGATATAATTCCTTAAGTACAATATTCATGGCACCAAAATGCTCTTCGGTATTAATTACTGTGACAGTGACACAGACTTTTTTTGTCAAATGCCTTTGCAGCTTAGCTGGTCAAGGCTCCTTTTCATCATTCATACTCTGCTCTCTGCACAGTAACTCCTGCTAAGCTTGTGATGCAGCCTGAACTTAGCAGATGGGCCAGGTTACATCATGGCAGAGCAAAAATACAAAACTCTGAATCTCCAAAGTCTGCTCTGGAGACAGACACGATGTAAGATCCTTGTCGGGGTGAGCATAAACCACATCCTCTCAAATTTGTTCTTATTAATAAGAAGCAACGAGACCAGCTGTAATTTATATGTGCTGGTTGGTCATTATTTTCTTTGTACAAGCAGCCAACATATGTTTTCAGTCTAACATCACCTAGTTCAAAGAACACAATAAAAAAGGACAAATGTCCAAGGACTATGAACATCAGCTCAGCAAGTGTGTCCTGTCTGTAGCACGCAGTGGCTGTGCCAAGGTTTTAGTGACAGCCTCTTGCCACATAGGCAGGGATCTGGAGCTGCAGAGGAGTGGCCTGTGGAAGACAAGATGCTGTAATTTCAGCCAGAGCCTGGAGCAGTTTCTCTCCCCTTCCATGATGATAATCACTACTGTGCAGTTCTTAAACTTTAGGCAGCAATAATAAGGCCAAGATCATTTTTGTGCCAAGATCAGTTTTGTTTGTTTTTAAATGAGAGTTCAAGTCTCCTCACTATTTTCCTTCTGCAAGATCAAGCCTGCTGATTATCTTTCACTTGCCTGGGCTTGGGACTCCAGCCATTTGCTTTTTGGTTCCCCAGTGCAAATTTCTAGTCTGTGATTATTTGTGGCAAGTCTTTCTTCAAAAACATCCACATTTACACATAGTAATAATGTTTGTATTCTTCCACCTCCTCTCTGGGCTTCATTTCAATGCTCAAGTGTTGCTTAAAGCAACAAGCAACATGCATATATGTTAAAAAAATCTTGGGTGTTTTGTTCTCCTCCTTTCCTTGTGCTGGTGTTGATTTGCCTTGTGAAAATATTCGCCTCCTGATTTTGTCTTTCAACATGTTTAGCAGTGTCTTCCAAATTGCCCTGTGTGAAGGTGAAAAGCATAATCTCTGTGTTATTAAAGCTCAGCTGTCTCAGAGGGGTCTCTTTCTCTCAGCTGAACTAGTTGATACTTTCAGAGGCAGGCAGCACCCTGGGGCATAGCAGCAATGAGAGAATGAAATTTCAGCATTGATGTCTCTAAGAAGTAAGTAAACAAAGGAGTGGCCAAATAACATGTCAGAACTCCATTTTCTTGGGCTTATCTTTGGCTGGACCACTGCAAAGCACTACTAACTCTGCAGAATAAATGCAGAGTTAGTAGCAGTTCAGGAATAGTTTCCAAGAAGAGTTAGTAGCAGTTCAGGAATAATTCCCAAGCATTTCCAATGATGCCAGGGCCATCAATGTGAACACAGTTTTAGGAAAAAATCTGGGTGTTGCACATGCCCACCACATCAGGTTCAGAAGTTCCACTGAACTAATCCTTCTGAATGTAGTCTTTCATGCCAAAATGCTTTCCAAACAGAGATGAAAAATCAGAAGAAAAAATTTAAATAAAAGCTATAGCATGCTAATCCACTGCTCCTCAATCTCCACCCACTGTTACATACATCCACCTTAAAATTTTTGTCCCTAAAATGCTTTTAAGTTACAAGAAGCTCCTGCCAACTGCACAATCTGATTCTGTATAATAAATACTAAAAGAAAAAAAACAAACCGGTGTAAAAATATCAACTTTGCTTGCAGCAATGACCCTTACCCACCTCTTACACCCTGTGTCCCTTACACCCCTTTGTGTCATCCACCTTCTCAAGAAGACAGAGTAAGGAAGCATGTCTGAGACTCAGAGTGTAAAAGTCAAAACCACCACCAGCTTTTAAACAGTGCTCTCCTTTTCCCAATCTCAAATGCAAGAAGGTCATTTGTAGTCCTCAGGGTTCTGAGATTATTTATGAAGCAACAGCCACTACACTCATTGTACCTCCTGCTCTCAATGGGACTCATCGTTCAGAGCTGTTGAGCAGTTGGGAACAATTACAGAGGATAAACTGAATGAAATATGTGATGCTGTGAATGTGTCAGGATTTCAACCAGTGGAATTTACATACATGAATAAATATCAAATACTGTTTAGTAATGACACTCCTGCATAGCCTCTGTACTGAGCACTCTGCAATGTAAAAATAATTGCTACCTTTATTATCAGTTACCAGTCCTAACAGCAAGCAAGAAGCAGCTTCAAATCTGTGAGACAAAGGGGGAATTAGGAGATGTATCTCCATTAGCTTGTGCAAATAGTAAAAGCTCCCTCTCAGCCTCTTTTTTCAGCAGGGAAAGTAAGTGGACTGTAGTTTTCTCTTTGCCTAAATTTAGACTATGACGAACAGAAACACAAGCATGTTGTGGATTAAGACAAATTTCCCCAAGATGTTGTTATAGAAGTATTAGGACCAAAAAGAGGGATTCTAAAAGTCAACTGGGCAAAGCTATTATTCGCAGAAGAGGAGACATCTCCAGACACACGGTGATTTCACAATCCTGGCTGGGGCCTCAATGTTCAGGGAGGCTAATTTCCACCATGACTCAAGCCCCAAATAACTCTTTTGCTCAGCCAAGCACTTCCTTGGCTTGCTGAGCCTGGCTGAGCGTCCGTCGGGTACGAACGCGGCGTCTGAACGGGAATCACCCAGACACGTGCCAGGAAAGGCACCCAAACCTTCCTTTCCCCAAAACCCATGTGGTTTGCAAGATGGAAAGCCTTGTGGGGTCTCAAAAGCTCATAGCTTTTCAAAGGGTAGGATTTTGCCTACAGCTCCTCGTCCAAGCTGAAGTGGCAGTGGGTTGATTTTCATTTCAGGCTTGGTCACAAATTCCCTGGACTCCTTGCATCACAAAGAGGGAAGGAGATGGATAACACAATATGAGTGTGCTCAATGTCCCAGGCCAGAGTGCTTCCCAGCAGTGTAAGCTTAGCAATGAGGGAAATAAGGATAACACGTAGAAGGAAAGGACAAAAATGAATCAAATTTTATGATAAAGATCACACAGTCCCAGTTCAGGGCAGTGCTGCTGTCCAGGGTAAGCTGGAGAACATTCCTGATATAAAAGCCAGTCAGTAGTGGCCAAAAAAGGACTTAAGCAAAATGCCCAGTGGGCTGAAAATGGCTTGAAATCAGTTTCTAAAAGAGGTGTGGTCCTTGAAAATGCAGAGAAATGCATTTGTTGTTTCTGAGTTCTTGAACAGCTCTTGTCCAGTTTGGAGGGAACTTTAGCCCAAGTGTAAAGTTAAACACTCGTCTTTGAGCTGTACTAAATGCAGTGGGTTTGGTGCAAGGCTTTGCTTTGTGTCTCCTGCACAAAGAACTCCAAGTTCATTCTTCCAACTGGGGATTCAGGGTGCTCTGGCAAAAATGATTCTGCCCTTCTCCCATCCCATCAAGCCCTGCTCCTTCACCTGCTGCAGGGCCTTCTGTACGAGGTTTGTTTCCTATGATGAGCCTTAGCTCTTCCAGGAGCTCTTTGCCCATGAGCCTTTTCCATTCCTGAGGACAGGAAGCCAAAATGGGTGGATGGAAACATTTGTTAATTCCTGGTTTTCCTTCCCTTTCACATCCCAGTGTCAGTCATAAGGCTCTGAAAGCCACATCATGTTCTCCTAATCATCTCTTGCTTATTCATTAATTCATTAATTGCTATTGTTTGGTCCATCAGATGTGTCACTTGCAGGTTTAAACATGGAAGTATTGGTTTCTCTTACCTCACCTTCTGTTTCAAGAGGGCATCCTCATCAAACCTCTAAACAACAATTTTCCTATGAGCCACGCTACCTCTCTAGTTTTAAAAAGTGATTTTTGTTCTTTTTCTTCCCCAAATGAGCATGGAGGTGAAGGAAATTTTTCTTCTCTTTCCACTGGTAGCTATAGTGTAGAGATACATATATTTTATAGGTTCATACATGTACTTTGCTGTGCAACCTTCAGCTTCAGAGGGGTGGACTTGACTGAATTTTTGTGCCAGAGTTACACAATGGATCAGTGAGAAATGATGAGGGTCTGGACAGTTTTAAACCCCCTCAGTGTGACAAAATCAGGATCATCAGGAAAAGCACCTATTTGACTCCTGGGCTGGGAATACATAAAAGTCCCAGATAGTTATTAAAGTTTCCAAAGACTTCCTAGCAACCTCTGGGTCTGGGGATTTCTTTCCATTTTAATGAATGTTTGGTTGGGTAGAATCCAAAGGCAGTTTACAGAGTGAAACTTTCTACTTGCCACAAGCTATTGGCATTTTCATGTCCTGTTTATATGTCAGCTGGATACTCAGAAGTATTGTTTAGGTTTTGAGGGAGAGGTGTGCTGTTTTAGAAGCACAGTTTTCACAGAGGAGCGCTCTGTGATTTCTGAAAATCACCTCTCTAAGGTGTTTTAATGTGCACACACACAAATAATGGAATCAACCCCACTGAAATCACTGTATTTGTAAATCTTTGCCAAGTCTATGCTTAGTAAATATTTTAATGCTATTTAATTTTTTCTTTTTTTTTTTTCCTCCTTCTCTATTCTGACACATGCAACCACCATCTACGCTAGGCTACAGAGACAAAAGATTTTATGGACCCCACACAGGATCTTTCACCCATAACATTTTCTTTCATCCCAGTCTGGTCCAAAAAAGGTTTGGAACACATTTGCATGATGGTGTCTCACCCTGCCTGGAGTCTATTCTGTCACTATTCTGGCAACAAGCAGAGTTGTCAATCTGGCACTTTATACCAGCTCGGGGTACACTTAAAAATGTGTAAACAACAGCAAGATAGAGAAACTTCCTTCAGCATTTATTTACCAGATAGAAAGGATGGGAGATGCCTAGTTCATTTCAGTGAGCAATATGCATTTTGTGACCTTCTCATGATGGTTTTATGCTTATTATGATCAGTTTGCCTTTTTTATCAAATAAAGAAAAGCTAATGTGAAGAGCTAACATTCAAATAACATTTAAAACTGAGATAAAGTGACAAAGCTCTGCTGGGCTGACGTTATGACTGATATTTTGTACTTTGTTGGGAGTGGCAAAAGGATAGAAATACAAGGGGGGGAAAAAGGGTAAGCCCTTAAAGCTGCAACAACAGCTCCTCTCTGAGCATCACTGTGCTGCTGTTGACAACCTCCACGTGCCATGTGGTGTCTGCAAGGAAGATTTGGGTCCAGAGGCTCCCTGGGTGGAGCAAATGGTTTTTTTAATCATAGTGCTGTCTTAATTCACAGTACTGGAGAGTGGAAGAAGTTAACCTCAGTTTGAAACTTCATTTTTATCCCTGGTTTCTTGGACAAGTGGCTGCTCCTGCCATTAAAATGGGGGTGAGCGTCCCTGGCTAAGAAAGGGTAAAATAATGATGACTCTGGAGATATTGATAACCATGGAAAAAGTGATATTGATCCATGCATTTTTGCCTCCTCCCCTGCTTTCATAATTGAACAGTTATGAAATAAAGTGTTCTTTCCCCCTTCTGTGCTTGGAACATGGTGATTTATCAACATAGACAGTCTGAGGCCCAGCAGATAAAATGCAAAGCGTGAGCTGAAGTAAATAACTGAAGTTCACAGCATGAACTAAATCAGGTTTTATTAGCTTTAATATTTCAATTGCTTCTTAGCATGAGAAGCAAAGACCAGGATGCATTCAGGAGCTCTAAACCTCCCTCTCCTTTGTATGGCTTTGGCCGTTCTCCTCCCTCTCCTGGGGAGCCATCCTTCCCTGCATGGAAAAGCAGGGATCTAAATTCACCCTCCTCAGGAACCACCTCAGGGAGGTGGCAATTTCAGGGTTCCTCACAGTGCAGATCATCAGGGAATCAAAGTTGGAAATTTAATCTCCTCAGGCTGCTTCTGTAACAGAGGGAGTCAGGACTCCCCAACAAGGCATTCTGACCTCACACACCCCAGATTTTTCCCCAGCAGGTGCATTTTTCTTTCTGACATTAATGGAGAGCATCTAAGGCACTTCAGCCATCCTACCAACAAGCACACAAGATCAAAAATCATCTTTTCTCCCACCATTCTCCCAGTAATTTATTAACTAATATCAGCTGTGATTTCCATTTTGAATCTGGCTGACCCTGAAGATTCTCTTAGGGTTTCAATACATTCTTTCCTCTCCAGCAGACCATCTCTAACATGTTCAATCCTCTTCAATAAATCAGTGTCTCCTGCATGGGTCAGTTCAGACTGAAGTCTGCAGCTGCATGCAGGCTGGATGGCAGCAGAACTTCTCACCTGGCTCTTCCATTGGTCCTCTAGAGAAGCAAAACACGTGGGAATTAAAAACACACTGGATGAAAAATTGCAGGCTGTAGCTCATTAGCAGAGACCATAACTAAATTACTTGCTGCAGGAATTTAAGAACTGAGCAGTTTGCTCAGTCTCTACTAATTCTCACTCCTGAATCCTTCATTTTCATGTTTTACCACCACCAAGTCAGTTATTCGATCCACAGATAAATAACCACAGGAAATGTTTATTAAACTGATTTTCACATTTCAGCACCTGAAAGAATCACTGCATTAAACTTTGATACATGATTGCTGAACATTTAAGCACTTCTACTTCAAAAGTTTCCATTTTTCATGTTTAGGAATTGGTTCAATTCTTATTCCTAGAAAAAACTGTTTTGGGCAAACCAATTACTTAAAATGACTGACTTTTGCACCAACAGGAAAAAAGGAGGAAGGGGTTATAGCACAATATATTTGGGAAAATCTTCTGTTTCACAAACCAAAAACTGCAAGCTTTAATTCAACTGCTCTTTCAAAAGGCTTTACAATTTCACACACAAGTTTATTGGCAGTGTCTACTGAATGAATATGAGGATGATTCTTTTAAAAGAGTTTCCTGGAAAATGCCACCTTTAGTTGATATTTTTCTTTTCCAGGAATTCTGAGAGTTTACACAAAAGATTCAGTGGAGCTATACACACAGAGAAGCGAACGTGTTATTTTCAAACCACTCTGCTGCTACTTTCTCACCATTTTATGCTTTTTACTCAGCCATTCCAATCATCTTTTCATTATCAGACAAAGCCTTAAGAATTTCCTCTGGCGACTTTTCCGCTGCAACAAGAGAATGTTTTCCTAGAGCAAGGATGAATCAACATCAGGTAAAAGCTTTAGGATTTTACCGAGGCTTTAAAAGGCTGGAGAGTACCAAGCTAAAGCACATGTGTCTTTTGAGCCTCATTCTCCTTTCACCTGCCACACTTAATGCAGTCACCCTTGTTTTACATCCACTGTTCCAAGAAGAAAAGCTTGTAGAGGTGCCAAGTGTTTGTAAATCCAGCTGAAGTCATTAGACTGAAGGATTCCAGCAATTCTGAAACTCAGGTTGTGTCTTCCTTCCTTTTGCTTCCCTGATTGCTATAAGGGAGATCTTCACACTTGGAACAGCTGCTGCCTTATGCACATCTCCCAGCATGCAGACTGGCACCTGGGCACTGCTCCCATCCTAAAACAGGGGTCCCTAAAGCCAGTGCAATAGTTTGGGGTGTGCTCTCACCCATGGACCCTTTGTTTTCATAGGCTTGGACAGCTCATCAACAACAGCCAGGTAAAAATTCTCCAGTGCCACCTCCCAAAAGCAGGTTTCCCTGTAGGCTGGTCCTGTGCCTGGTGCCTGTGTCTCAGGGAGGAGCAAAGGATCAGCCCTGGAGCTGCTGGAATTGCAGCAAGGACTGGGGAGAGATGGGTCTCTCCATCCTCTCCTTCCCACTGAATTGCCAGCAACAGATGAATTCTTTCCTCAGTGTTGTTTCCACTCGCACCAGTGGCACCTTTCTCCCTTCACAAAATCACTCATTACCCCAATCCTAATGTGTCTTTTCTTCCCCAGCTCACCTTCCTCTAAGGAGAAAATTATTGCAGTGATGAACAGATTTCCCAAGCAGGGATATAGCTGGAAAGCAGCATAGAGGCTGAAAAATTGCATTATGCATTAGGCATTATGATATTTTAACAGGGCTCAGTATCACTTTGCTTCCAATCACCCAGAGATCCAGCTATTCTTCTGTTCTGGGAGCCCCAGTAAATATTTGATCTGTTCCATCTGCACTCAGCCAACCAAACAAGGACTGACTGCTCCACCAGTCTCCTTATTTCCTTATCCCATGCTCTTTGGAGGGATTCTTAAGTCAACAGACTCTCTCTCCCTCACTCCTTCCCTCCCTCTCTCTCAGATAATGCATCTCAGCCCTGATTTCACTGTTAAATTCCATGGCATGATGGAAAATGCCAGCCACAGATGTTGCCTACCCTTCATTATATTGTATGCGCATAACAAATTCCTCACCAAAAATTGCCAGGGTTGCCTTATAACTTATCCCATAATGTATGAGAGGAGTTATAACTGGGAATGGGAGCTAAGGAATTCTCAGACACATGAACATCCCAGTGCACAGACCCTCTGAGCTGTTCCTTGGCAGGGAGAAGAGTTTATACCCTAAAGTTCTGATAGGAGTGGTAATAATTTCCTGCAATACAAATTCCCCACAGTGCAAATTTAGCAATTCATTCTCCTTTGAGTGGTCAAAAGAAGCTCAGCAACCATAAGATTTTATAATTAAAGAGCTGGAATAAGGCTTGAGAGAGGTAGGCTGATTTCTCTTCTTCAAACTTGCATATTCTCGAGAAACACTTCACTTCCCCAGACAATGCTGGCTGATGTGACTCGTGATTTTGAATGTTCCTCTTGACATACACAGCTTTTCAGAGCTTGCTAAGCACCTGGAAAGTTAAATCCCTGCCTGGCATCTGCAGGCATCCACTAGGGTAAAAATGAAGAAGTTCAAAGCATCTGGTCATTGGAAATGCCAAAATGCCACAGCAGCTCTGCCCAGCAAAGGATTAAATGTGCCATTGAATCCAGGTTCCATGTGTGCCCATAAATAAAATCACAGCTTCATGTCCTGGGCTGGCCTGCAGTGACCCACATGGCTGCCCTGTTCCTGGGGTGTTTTTTGGCTCATGCCCTCTGTCCCTGTCTGTGTCAGGGGTTTGTACACCTGGCCATGGGCACGAAGCAGTTTGGACACAGCCACTCCGAGACTGGAAGGAGAAAAGAGGGGAAAAGAGTTTAGTAATACAGGTATAAAGTGTGTTACTGCTCCTGGCTTTAGGTGAGGGAGCAGTCCCTTCTTGTTACAGCTTCAGCCACAGCCACCATCCGTGGGCTTGGGCGTGGACTTCTGGAGCCCAGGGAGTCCCACTGGGCATCCAGAGGTGCTGGATCAGGATATGTTCTCTTTGGAATGCTCAAGCATGGACAAGCAAGAGGTGGTGTGGTCAGAATGGTCAAGAAAGAGGCGTTGATGTCAGAAAATACATATGGGCTCAGATAAAGGATTTTAGGTATTTACCCTCCTTGAAAGAGACTTTAAAATTCATATTTTTGCTGTCTCTCTGATCCCTCTCTATGCAGGAACAAATCCCAGTTAAATAAATAAATAAATGAATTAGCTAAGACTCTGTTAGATACTTTCCATCAGGAGACAAAAAGTTAAAAACCTGGGAGATGTTACACGTACAGACAGCTGGTACATTCTTTTGCTGTCAGTTCTCTCCAGCAATCAATATTATGAAATGTTATGATTATTATCAAATATAATTATGTTAATTTTGAAGCTGTTATGAGCCCCATCTACTGCCGTCATTACACTTTGAATAAATGATCTGAGTTTTTAAAAAATAACAAAAAAAAAAAAAAGTGTTTAAGACAAAACTCCCTGCCTAGCTGTTAACTAGAAAAGAAGATTTAGGTAGGCAGACGGATCCGCTCCTTGTGGTGTTCAGCTTGATAAATCATGGCTTTCCTCCAAATAGAGGCAGAGTTCAGTATTTCACACCATGACAGGTTCTCTCTGTACTTTGTGGATAGGGTTGCTTGGATCAGAACCAAACTTGCAGCTCTTCAGGGAAGGTGGTGGAGTTTCTAAAGAGGCACGTCTTCATTGTGGGATGGGGCTGCTTGCTGCAGGCAAGCTGAGCCCCCAACCCCAAAGTGCCAGGCACTGCATAAACAGGGGAGAGACAAGGTAGCTACAGATAGAAGCTGTGTGGAGAAGCTGGAGAAAGGGTGTAGCTGCCCAGTCCTGGGCTCTGTACCCAGAGGATCAGATGTTTCACCAAAAAGCTTCTCAGACCTCCTGCAGGCAAACATCACAGTCGTTGCAAGAGTGGTAAGAATGTGCCAGGTTTTCTTTAATGGCTGCAGTTTTTGAGATCAGGAATATCTGACCATGAGAACTTGCAGGGGAAAATCTTAGGACATCATCAAGAGCAAAGGCTGTTGTCCCAAAGCTGCACTTCTCCACCCCATGGGATCTGAAGCTTCGTGGTGCTGTTTCTGCTTTTCTCCAACTCACCTGGATTTCATTTCACACTTGAAGCTCAGCTGTGTTTTGTCAGGACGGTGGTGGAACCCAGGGGCTGCTGATGCAGATTTATGGCTCAGAGGTGCAGAAGCCAGGTGCAGACTTGCCAGGGGGTTCAGGTCTGCTTTCCCCCCAGCTCAGGCTCCCTGCAGCCAGCTCTCCCCCAGCACGTGAGGCAGGAATGCCCGCACAGCCTCCCGGGGATCTGTGCTGCATCCACCTCTCATAAGCTGGATGAATCTCACAGTTTCCTGGTATTTGCATGCCAGTGCAGAAAAAACACAGAGGGTAAGGCTGGGATCTGCTGCTGAGAGTTTGGGATTTGCAAGAATGCCAGCTTCAGAGACGCTCCAAAGGGCAAACAGAGGGTGAAGGCACAAAGGTTAAACAAGCAAAAAATAAAAGCGTTTGCACCAAACCCTGTGAGCAAAAACCACCCAGCTAACTTCAGCTCTGAGGTGCAAGCATGAGGCTTGCTTCCCAAGATTAAAAAATATACACTCTGCTATTTCAGACTGAGAACTAAATAAAGCCACTCCTGCTCCTCTCATCTCACATGCTAACAAAATTAATGGCAGCAGTTTTTTTGAGTCAATCACTCATTAGCCTCTTTTCCCTGTTCCCTAAACCTCCATAAACACAAGCAGAAATCCTCCCTGAGAGACATCTCTGCTGCAGTCAGGTTTTGCTTCTCTCCAGGCCGGTGTGAGATTATAATGCTTCTCAAGGTGTTCCCTTCCTCATAATGAAGCTCCATCTGTTCTACAGATGGTAAAGATCACAAGAACCAGCACTAAATATCCCTCCCCCACCGAAGAGTTTTTACCTTATGGTAATGTTGCTCTTTGTTTTCCCTGCCTTTCCCCAGAGCACGGGGACACCTCTATTGCCCCAGCCAGGCTCTGTGCTGGTGGCTGCCTCTGCACAAGGAGGGTTTCATAGATTTTTTTTCCAGGTGAAACAAAACATTTTCCCACTGAATTTTCAGGAAACTGCACAGTGGCTACCTTTAAATACTTTTCATGTCATCTCCTCTCAGCTGCTGCTCACACCAGCCCCAGCTTTGCCCCCAGCAGACACCTCCCTTTCAAGGGCAAACTGGAATACGTCACAGTAAGGACCTGACAGGTAAGACACAAAGGGAATTCAGGAGGTCAGATCCTCAAGGATGGGAAAGAAATTTATAGGTGTTAACTGCTGGTCTCTGCCCTACACATTTCTGCGTGCCTTTGGCTCAGGAAAAGAATTTTTTTTTTATTTTTGGATACTTGCATGAGTATTTGAGCATGTAGAGAGGCCAGCAGGGCAGAGCTCCTGGGCATGCTGCAAGTTTTGTCTTCTGATGTGACCTTGCTGAGCACCCAGACACTGAAGTAGAGAAAATGGAGTCATCCTTGATGATCTTGCCCTCCATACATAATCCAAATAATTAAATTCACTTAGCTAGATAAACAAGTTTTAGTTCTGAAACAGAATAACCACCGTGGATCCTTAGACAATCCTCTAGGGTAGCTGGCAATGGACTAACTTCATTTATGTGGTTTAACATTTGCCTAGCAGAAAATACTACTACTTTTCTCTTCTTGACAGGTAGATAATCCTAAGAGGTTTGACTACCACATTAACATCCAAACCACAAATGAAAGGTAATCTGAAAAGCTGGATTTTCTGACACACATGCACCTTTTACATCTGCTTTCTACATCAGAGCCTGAATTAGTTCTAATGTTGTGTTTGTATTAAATATGTGGATTAATGGAGCTCAGCTCTCCATGCAAAGACGTGAGATGTGCTGCTCATTATATTTCGTGTTTTGCACTTGGAGAAACTGTGGCTCCCTACAAAATCAACAGTTGCTTGTCCAAAAGAATCAATTCTGGACATCTCTAAGAACTAAGTAAATTTGGAAGTGGCAGGGAAAAAGTCCTGCAGGGAAATATTTTGAGACTGTTGGCTCAGAGTGTAGCCCACCAACAGTGCCATCATTCAGGGGGAACTCACCCCTTTCATGCATAGCAAAAGACCAAAGTCCTAATCTGAGAAGATTTAATGGCACTGGGGAACCCAAACAATGAAGATATTTTGCTTCAATGTCCTGGCTCTGTCCCAGCTCAGGTAATTATTCCCACTTATCTAAATTTCTTCCTCCATTTCCCCTACCATTTAGCAATTTTCTTCCTTTCCTGTCCAAAACAGCCCAGGTGGCTGCTGGATACTCGCTGTCCTTTGAATCATGGCTACAAGGCTCCTCTGTGCAGTTTGAAAGGCACCTTGGGACCTTAGGAACTGGTCAAAGGAGAGAAGAAATGCGCAAATGATGGGTTTTGTTTCCTTTGTTATTGGACTTGCAGCTGTGGGACAAGACCTTAGAATTTGAGAACAGGTAAAGCAGCGTTTCCCCAAGTTCAGAACTCTCTGAAAATAAAGGCAAAATCACAATGAAGTTTGCCATAACCAATTTACCCTGGCAAATACCTGGCTGAAATAATATAACAAGACTGTGACCCAGAGAGAACACATGTGTTCATGACTGAGGTGATGGTGACACCTCTGGCTACCTGGCCGTGGTGTGGAAGTCACAGTGCAGAGCTGGGCTTCAACCACTTAGGTAGAACCTGGAGGTACATCAAGCTCTGAACACACAGATTGGGGCACCACAGGTCTGGAACTGCACTGGGTTGCAGGTGTTGATGCTTGATTCAGGGACATGGACACGGTGACAGCAATGCCATCCCCTGGACTGAAGGCTTGGAGCTGTCTGTAGGCACAGGGATTGAGCTGAAGAGTATCTGCAGGTGGGGAAAGGGAAAACCTGTCTTCCAAGTCTTCTGCAAAACTGAGCCTGCAGCTCCCTGTTCTATAGGTTACAACAAGTCTGAGGTGACAGCCTCTCCTTTTCCTTCTTTTAAATATAGATGAGCACACAGGATTCACAGGATCAGGCAAGAGGGGCTTTGGCTTTGTAGCCCAGCAGTTGGGAGGGACAGATCTGCACTGGCATGACTCATTCCCTAAAAATATCTGCGTCTCTCCATTGACTGCGCAGGGAGCCCAGGGTGACCAGCTTGGTGTAGATGTGCGCTGCGGAGATGTCTGAAATTAGATGAAGTAAATCCCGTCCCCACAGCCAGCCTGGTAGGAGGTGGTGTGGGATGGTGTAATGCAAGAGTCTACATGTGAGCTGGAAGTCTGCACTCCCACTGCCGGCTCCGGGAGCTGCTGGATGCGGTCGGCGGAGCCTAGGAAGCGATTTGTCTCACTGTAAAGCAGACTCCTACGTCTGGTCAGTGAATCACTCTCTGTACACCCACATTTCTGCAAGAAGGATCCTATCCCTGAAGTTAGAAGAGATGAATCTCACCCCTGTGTCTTGTTCCTCTTTTTTGCGTCTGCTGCTGAGTTTCCAACGCGCTAATTCGGTTGCTCGAGTTCGGTTTTACTTCACTTTTCCTCCGTCTCCAACTGAATCACGATAAAAACATTTCGGTGTTTATTTTTCAAATTCAGTTTCCAAGCTGAAGTCAAGCTCAAAATCTCCCAACCTCTCCTCAGTCTGGGTGAAGCCCTTCAGTATATACACACCTCAGCAGTGCATCGGGACCTTCTTCCTCCTCCAATTTCTATGTTCAGCTTTTAAAACTTTCAATTTTTACAGAGAGCCCAACCTGGCTGGCCCTTTTGGACTGCAGTTGAAATAACACACATCTTTTCAGCATTTCTTCTTTCCCATCTGGATACTACAGAACGTTGCAAGGGGAAAGTTTCTCTTAGACAATTGTGTGTCAGGTGCAGAAATTACAGAACTAATACAGGCTGTGATTACATTTTGTGTATGGGTTTTCAAGGCATATGATAATGAATATTAATAGAAACTATTTCTCCAGTAAATGATTATTTTCTCAATAGTTGGTGTAAATAAACCCACTTGGATATGAAATGGATTTTTTGATGTCTATATCAAACAAACGCAGTGATGTATTTCCACAAGAAAAGGCACACCTGCCAGTATACAACAGTAGAAATGTAAATATTTGCAACTTTTGTGATAATTAAATCCAATCCTCCCAGGCCCAACTCGCAGCATCTGAAGACAGAATTTAGGTTCATCAGCTAACAAAGAAGGAAGAGGCACAAAAGCAGAGAGACTGAAATGAAACTGGAGGAATCAGCCTGAGAAGGCAGAGTCTGCCTTGACAACCTCCAGGTGCTTGTAAGCAGATGTCACAGGTGAGTTGGTCACTCAGAAAATCATTCCCTCACAGCCAATAGAGACAACCAAGTACCTAAGGCAGGATTCTCTCATCCATTTTAAATACCTAATTATGATGAAATGAATCATTGGCTCCCTGGGCTAGACCTCCACTGACTAGAGAGGGAGCTGAGGGTGACCAGCCAAGATTCAGGCAATTAGTCTGATGTAAATAAGGTATAAGAACCTACCTTATAATCATGCCTTTTAGATTAAATGCAACTTTTGCCATTTTAAAATAAGGGAAGAGTCATAGTCCCCAAACTTTGTTTATTTATCCAAGGGACTGTATCCCAGCAAACTTCATCTCCCACTCCCTTTCATTGCACTGTAGTCAGAATATCTGGAGCTGTAGCCTCCTGTGAATTTCTTCACTTAGCAAGTAACTCTTGTGTAAGGATGGTGTTATTGAATTGGAGAACAGTAGAGTGGTTTGGGCTGGAAGGGACTTTAAAGATCCCCTGGTTCCACCCCCTTGCCATGGGCAGGGACACCTTCCACTAGCCCAGGTTGTCCCATCCAACCTGGCTTTGACAGGTCATGGGCAACAACATCAACTTTAGGAGACTATCAAGAGAAAAATTCATAAAGGGAAGAAGAGAAGGCAAGGCAGGGCTAGGGAGGAAAAGGGAAGAGAAAGGAAATTTGTGTGTAAACGCCAGTGCTTTTCTGCCAAAGTGGAAGCCTTCTTCAGGAAGCAGATGTTATCCCTAAAGAGCTGTGTGTACTGAAACATTAAAAATAAAAAGGAGTTTTGACAGTTTGTTTCTGGCCTCCTACTGTTTAGTTGCAGTCAAACCTGTCAATAAGAACTGGACAGGGGACTTGAGGGAATATCTGCAGACATCTCTTCTGAGGAGATCAAAGGGAGCTTCACTGATGAATTTGCTGTCCTACTGACTTATTTTTTCAGAATTTCTAGGCACATGGAAGGGTGTTGAAAAGATAAAGGGGTAAAAAAAAAGAACAACGTGCTGCTCTTCAAAAAAAATTACAAAACTTAGTCTATTACATCCTCCAAACCTGGCTTCAATATCTTTTAAAGGGAACAAATATTGAAAGAAATGAAAAAGCCGTAACAGAGCTGATAGCTCTTACACCATCTATACTTGTGGGTTATGGCCTTTTTAAAGCATCTAATCGTCCAACTAATCCACCTTGTGCTCTTCTCATGCTCTCAGTGTTGCTTCTTTCCCTTTCCTTCTTTCTCTGCTGCATCTTTGCTGCATTATTTCTATTAGATCACAATCCCTTCAAGGCAGGAATCTTCTCTTAGCGTTTGTATAAGCAGGAGAGACATCTGTCACGACTGAAGCCCTGGGGTGCTGTCATGAGAGACAAGAAGAAGCAGGAGGAAAAGTGGAGTTTGAGAAAAGAAAATAAAAACCAGATAAATCAGGTTCAAGAAGGTTTTTGTTTGATTACATTGTTAAAGTGTCTGACTTGGATTCTGCATGGTCACTAATTCTCTGTGCCTGATTTCTCACCCAGTTCAAAGAAATACAGCAAACAAAAAGCAAATTACTCCAGAGTAGGCTGCTGTTTTCCAAATGGATTCAAGAAGGTCAGGAGAACTTTGCATTAAACCAGTTTGTCTTCATGAGCAGAGAGGTGGAGCACCACGGTCCAGTTTAGCACGATGCTTAGACACATGGTTCGATTTAAGAACGTGAGAAAGATCCTGAAGTTAATGGGATTAATCAGAGGTTGTGTGTGCTGGGCAATGCAAGGCATGTCTTGCTTGATACCACTGCAAAGTGTCACAAAGATGAGCTTTTCTGAGGGAAAACATTTCCGTTCTCCATCAGGTTTCTTTTCCTCGAAGTGAAAAGGAAGAACAATTGCTCTTGACTTTCTCGGACCCTGAAGTGCCTTTCACAGTCATTATCCCCCTTTAAGAAGAGCAAATGAGGCAAATAAAAGCAAAGACCAGACCCAGAAATGACATTTTAGTATCAGATGCCTGTCCCAACCCCACTCATGCCAACAGGACTGCTCTGTGCTGGGTAAGTACCTGGCCCTGGTTCATAGGTCTGAGTACTCCTAATTCACTTCAACAGGACCCAGATTTTCAAAAATAAGGCAGTTTATAACTGTTTTGTCTCAGTGACAGCAATGGGGTTAAGACCTTGAAGAGGAGCCTTCCCTGCTTGAGGTGCTGAAATACACAAGTTCACATGGCCCAGGGAAATGGCTTGAAATGGGCCATTTTCAGGAATAGAAGTTTAATAAGTTTAAAAAAAAAAAACAATCCTTGTTCTGCAGCCTGATTTGGACACTTGGGAAGGGCTAAGATGTTTTGGGACCCTATCCTGCTTTCAGTGCTGATTACAAAATTGATATTTAATGGTATTTTTAAAAACAAATTACTCCCCTGAATACAAACTCAAGCTTCAGCGGCATGATTATATTTTTCCTGCTGAATAGTGCAAAAGGAGGAAAAGGAGAGGAGCAATATAAGTCAAAAGGAAAATTCAGACCCATTTCTCTGCTGTTATGTGGATTATTTAAGGAATATGCTGCTTTTTTTGTTAGGAGAGGAATTCCGTGACAGATTAGCCCTGGTGTCAGTGAGACACACACATGGCTCAGTTCTAACACTGCTTAATTGCCAATACAAAAGATATTATCTCTACTAAAGCATGAACCCAAAGCTCTGATTTTCAGGAAACTGGTAGGCAAAGCTGTGGGAGGATAAAAAAAAAGAAAAAAATCCCATCTTGTTTGCTAAATCAGTTGGTGGATGTGGTAACATAGGGACTGAACTCACTGAAATCCATGCTGGAAATCATACAGTCACTTTTCCCCAGGCTGAGCTCAAGACTGTGTGGTCTGTCCTGTGAAAAGTAGATGAGAAATCCAAAAATAAAACAGCTGACAGCAAGTTGTGATCAGCAAATCATACATATGTAAATTGTCTCTGACCCTGAGAAGAGCTGCCTCCGCAATATGATAAGGTCTGAAACCTGATTGAAATTTTTCATAAACGGCATTATTTTGGAGGTGATCCTTAAACAAGCAGAGCAGGCAGATCATCAGTCTCTTTCCTCAATAGGCAGAAAAGTAGGTTACTGGCGAGAGGGACTTTGGCCAAATTAATTTCTTTTGAATTCAGATGCTGAATTTTTTTGTATCTTGGAGCCCTCTTTAATGACAGAGTAGTTCTGGGGCACAATTATATTATTATTATTGTACTATAATGCACAGGAATTTCCTTCTGTTATCACCACTGCTGTTGTAATCTAGCTGATAGAGGCCTCTCACAATGAAATATTAACAATACAGAGTATGCTGGATGCTGTATGGTGTCACTGTCCCTCATCGTGTCCTTTTAGCCTCAGTGAGATGATGGAGCAGAATGACACAACCCACCCCCATGACTAATGCATTTAGGCCATTAGTATTTTTACTTTTTAATAAAGAAAACTGAAACAACAGGAAGACTCGGAGCTTGTTCCCACATTTCTCAGCTACAAGAGGGTCCTTTTGGTTTTTGGGTTTTTTATTTTTTTCAAGAAGTCTGAGAAGTCTGAAAGCCAAAATAATTTCTGTTTTGCTGTGAACAAGACCAGGAGCTGGAAGGGCTTCCTCTCTGCTCTACATGTGAACCATGCTCATGTAGCTTGGAGGAGGAAGAGGAAAGATGAGTCTTCAAAGATCTTCTGTTTGTGCTCGTGCCTCCTCACTCAATGATATTCAGATAGACCCATCTTCCTAAGATGCCTTTCTCCTGACTTCTATTCATTCAAATTTCAGAGTCACCCACTCCTTGCTGTTTTCCCAACAGCTGACCATCTGAGAGGCTGCAGATGCTGCAGCAGCAAGATGCTCCCTTGGAAGAAGGAGCACACCAAGCTTCAAGGCTGCCCTTGCTGTGGCTGTGCCAAGATCCTCTCAACAGCTGTGGACTTTACCTATTTCCATTCAAATATCATATCTATACACTGGGATGGCCCAGTTTGGGTGGGGAAGACTGACTGAGTCACAAAGTTACAGTCTGTCATCTCTAATAAGCAAAACTTAATGCATGCACCTTCAGAGTCATCTGGGAAGCCATGGAAAGTCCATTCTTCCCATCCCTGTATGTGCCCACCATTTTGCCAGTCTCCTTGTCCAGCAGCTGGACCTCGTCTGCCTTGCTGCCACCCCTACAACTAAATTTTATTTCACCTCCCATCAATTGTGCCCCAAACTGCCTAAAGATCCCTCACAAAGAGCCTCATGTCCCACCTCAGCAGATGCAGAAATTTCATCCCTTTCCACCATCAGCCTCAATCCTTCTCAGTGTTGACTTATTGCTCTGAAGAGAAAGGATATCTTTTACCTGCCTGAGCCATTCTAACTGCTACACCTTATTTTTCCCTGACCCACCTTAACAATTACCCTCAAAAAACCCCAGTGGGAGAGAAGGTGGAAGATGACTGAGAGGGAAATGCTGTGGGTGCAGGGGAAGAAGTAAATCTCCATGTCCTTGCTCACAGTCCTGCTCTGCAAATGCCCTTTTGTGTGAGTTCTCTCTTCCACCCCAGGATGGTGGCTGTTTCTGCACACTGTCCCTTTGAGTGTTTGTATGTTGTGCTAAGTAAGCCATCCTTCCTAAATTAGCCTTGTAGCTTTTCCCCACCCTGTCTCCAGGTACATCTTCTCCCTTCCCATTTCTTTCTCCCACCTACAAAGACAGAAGATTCTGGATTTAGTCGTCTCCGTGCTTCTGCCTGTGGGGGTGTGTGTAGGGCTCACCAATGGAAAGGACAACTCCAAGACACAAGAACTCTGCTGTTTTTGGGCCAAGACTGACAGAGGAGAAGGAAGGAGGGCTGCTTTCAGGTTCAGCTGAGGCCAAGCAGCTCTCAATTAATCTCCTGTTCACGACAAGGGCTGCAGCATCTGTTGGATACACAGAGCTTCCCTTGGCTTTCCAGAAAAACAGGCTGTCCTGAGTCCCTTCTGTGTTCTGCCTTGGCTCCAAGCAGCCTTGCTTGCCCTCACATGGCACAGACCAAGGACCAGTGACCTTATAAACACCAACCACGCTGGAAATGCTGGGATGTTCCAAAAAGGCTCCTTTCAGCTGTGCCTGGCAAGCAAAGAGAGAGCTGGGGGTGCCATGGGTGCTGCATCCAGCCACCTGAGTGACCACCCCAGATACACCTGCACAGAACTGTGGACCTCTGTTCTCCACCCCAATATTCACAAATTAACACACAGATCAGGTTCTCACCAGTGTCCATGATCACACACTGCCCTGAATTCTTACCCAGATCTGCTCAATGTTCTGGCTACTATTTAACTTCATTTTTTACAGCCTCTACAAAAATGTACATGAGAAGTCAGACTGTGCATAGGTTACAGTGTAGAACTTCCCTTGTAACCCCAGTCCAAGACTTAGCTGATGCTCTACAGAATCAGTTCCAGGAACCTTCAGAGTAAGACCTGTATCTGCCTTCAGACAGGAATTAGGTTCACAGTCTATGATTTTATACAGGCAATGAAAAGGAAAAACTCTAAAATAACCTGCTCACTGTAAAAAGACTTGAAGAAATTTCCAATGAAAGCATTTCCAGGTGGTACATAGCTTGGAATCAGTTTTTATAACAACTAGCACTGGGGTAGTAGACATTTAACACCCACAGGAATTTAAAGGAGCTGTTTTATCTGCTGGAAAAAACACTGTACTATTCCACTAGTGTGATCAAACAGACTGAAATTTATAGGATGAAGGAAGAAAGCTATTTGAATTGGATCAAAATCATCTAAAAGTTCAAAAGGGTTGGATGTACAAGACATACAGGAACAGGACATGCAAAGGTCTGAGTTTTAATGCTTTGTGTCAAGGGATGTGGGACTGGAACCTTGACATAATTCCTCTTTGTAATCTAACATTTTGTTCACAAGTGCATCTGTAACTGATGCCTATATTCCAGTAATGTATTCAAGTAATATTAGTGTAAGAAGGTTTATAAGAAAACACTCAACTACTAAAGCTCCATTGTCACTAGACAAATCTCCAAAATTCTTATCAAATTCAGTGCCTATTATACAGAACATGTAAGAATATTACAGCTTCTTTCACCATGGCTTCAGGTAACTACCCAGACTTTAAATCTGAGACTCATTTATTTATTTATTACGTCTAGGTAGACATATTAAGCTCATTGCTATTCTCATTAACAAACAGTGGTTTTCCTGTACATTACTTCAACGGCCAGCTATTTTTATAATTAGCTGCAAATTTTAGCTCAAAGTAACACTTTCCTGTCTTAAGCTATTTTAACAAATTCAGGCCCTTGGTCTTGATCCAAGTGAAAATCCAGTGAAATTGGTGAAAAGGCTTGCATGGACTTCAAGGGGTTTTGGAGCAGCTCCTATGAACATGCCATAATTTGTTCTTAGAAATGTGGTTATTTGTAATCTCATCCATGGATAAGCAATACTGTTTTAACAGAAGCTAATACTGCCTATTACTAATCTAAGCCAATGCTTTTCATTAAAATGTTCTGCTTTCCATTTCCTATAACTCTGCAAATTTTTGGCTGTATAAGAGAAGGTTTTCCACATTGAGTGTTTGCCTCAGGTGGATTCTTTTCAATCTAATCAAAAGCAGTCCAGGGTTTTCTAAGAACACTCTTGGGGAAAAAGAGTGGGTGAAAGTCCAGCTTACTAATCTTAAATATCACTGTCCTTTTTTTTTTTTCTCCAAAACTTCCCATCACCTTTTGCCTTAGGATTTGATATTTGGGAGGAACGGTGCCATTTTCCATAGCATCTTTTACACCCCATAATTCTCTGTGATTGTTCAATGTACTATTGTTTATTGATATGTTGTTCCAATCTCTGTCTAGAGGACAGTCGATTTTGGAAGAGAAAGAATTTTTTTTTTACTTCACACTTTGTTCATTCAACTGCCACTTTGTATTTTGGTCTATGTGGATCACAGAGCTGGCAAACACTGTGATCCTCATGCCCTGGAGGGACAGCAGAGGCAAGAAAAGCCATCTTCCTAAAGAGCCTGTGAGTCCTCTGAGTCCCCTTCCCTTCCCAGAATGGGCTGTATGTTTTAAGAAGCACTCACATTCTTACTATTTTGATAAGGGTTTTTTCCTACCAGAACCTGAGGCTGTCATTCCTCTGACTGCACTCATCTGCCAGAAAGCAAAATCTCTAGAGAGCTGGGTTTGACATCACTAAAAAAAAAATCTAAAACCATATTTTGATAGCAGTTTATTGTTCTCTGGGTGTCAGTGGGATACCTTTTTCCATACAGTTTCATGGTAACTTGGCTGGGGTTGCCTTTCCTGTATCAGATTTTCACATCACTAGGCTTGGCCTTGAATATATGTTGTCTTTTATGATATAGTGGCTGGACAGAGGAGAACATTTTGGAGGACAAGCACACTCAAACAAAAATAAATGCCTTCATGTCCACCTCCACATGAGCAGGAGGCACAGGGAAAACAAAAAGTGGCCAAAAGATGACATTTCATTTATTCTCCTGAGTAAAGCAGAGAAAAACCAAGACCCTGTACAGACACTGTGCCACAGGGCTAAGATGGAGAGGCAGGAGTTCCTGGGTCTGTGTGGACCCTGATATCACCCCAGCTAAAACTGATCCAGTATCTGAATGACCCTGCTGGAAATCCAGTTGTGTGTTCATTGCACCACAGCCTCAGGAACAGTGCTCAAGTGTGAAGGGTCACTAAGGTCCAGTGGGATTTTTGCAATCTGTATTTTTATCCTGCTGGCAAATGATCTCTGCAAATCTTGAAGGAGGAAGATCTCTGTGATGCCCTGACCATCACTCCACCTCCACAGGCTCCACATCCACTGGTGAGCCCTTGCTGAGCTGACAGTCCAAGTGGCACATTGCATTGCTGCTGCTACACCAATCCTTTACTTTGCAAAGCACACAGTGAGTGCACAGCTCTAAATAAAGCCAAACTATTCCCTGCTGTGTGGTGCTGAATATGTCAAAAGCGAGGAAAAAAAAAAGAAAGACAAAAAGAAAGGTAAGAGAATTCCACTACAAGTACAAAAAATGTTTACTGTTGTTGCTGTTGCACAGCTCCGAACCCAATATGAGACAATTCCTCTCTCATTAAGTCATGATGAATGATAGACATGGCCAGCAGCTAAAACTGGTTCTTAGATCAAGTGTTGTGAGAAATGCCTCTCTACCACCAGGCAGGTGAGATCATTTCTTTTTCCCATTATACCAGTTTCTTCTCTCTGTTCCTGAGTAACACAGCATGATTTGATAGTTTCTGCCTCTAAACTATTGACGTATATTTGCTTTGAGAGGGGCCTCCTAAAGCGTGAAGAATGGGCCAGAGAGCTCCTAACTACTCACAAAGAGTGTGGCTGTTAGGCTGGAGCCTTTGTAGTACTTAACTCTTTGCCAGGTGTTATAGAATTAGAGGACTCCAACTGGTCTTGTAGGATTTTCTTCAGGAAAAGAGAGAAAACAGCTTTCCTGCATTCTCATTCCATCAGCTGCAGCCTCTCTTGAGCTCCAGATGTTCTTTATCTGCCTCTACCTCTTCAGACTTTGTGCTTGCACATTCCCAGGTGAAAAACCACCTGCAGCAGTACTGCAAAGTGCCCTTCAGAGAGGACAGCAACAGCTCCTTCATTGAAGGAGGTACTCAGGAGGGTTTGGTGGACTGATGCTAAGGAGAACGGGATTTTGTTCCTGGTGCTATTCCCAGTTGATTTTGACCATGAGCAAACTGTTCCTTCCCTGCACTGCTCTCGGTCAATGCCTTGTTCACTGGGGCCCTGACTCTGCAGATTTCCTCATATATCAGGTTTCTGTGTGCAATATTAAGCAGAGTTATGTATTTTTAGAGGATTGGGACCTGAAGACTGCAAAGAAATGTCTTTACAATTAATGAGAAGATGTGTAGGGAGGAAGCCACAGTGCTGATCCCCTAATCACCAGTGCTTGTCCCCTTCCTTGCTGGTGGTGACCAATCAGACCTTAACAGTTACAAGCACTAAGAATTTTTAATTTTTCATTCTTAGCTGAAAGCTTAAAAAGGAATAAAAGTTCTGCTTGTTAATAAAGTGCAAATGAGATGTGCCCTTTTTTTGAGACAAGGAAAGAGAGAGAGTTATGCAAATCCATGTTTGTAAACTTTGGATGCTTGACCTGGACATGTTAGTGTGGATTGCTCACAAGTGACAAAACAGAGCTGGAGGCGAAAGGGCAAATTCTAGACCTTACACTATTTGAAGAAAACAACAATTCAACTCAAAAATACCTTGCAATCCCTTGGAGAGGGATGCGAGTTGCAGAAGTTGGGTCTGGATCTCAGACTTTCCAAGAGTTCCAGGATATTTATTCCTGTTGAGAATTTTGGCTTGGACTGTTGGCGGGAAGAGTCAGCCATGAATTTTGGATCTGACTTCAGACTATACTATCATAAGTTCCAAAGAACTGGATGTTCTCATCTAGGAGTTCTTTATTTTTTTCTTTAAAAAGTGATTCACTCAGCATGACTAAGGGCATGTCTACATGGATGGACGAAAAGCTCCTTCCCACTCATCCCACCAGCCAGGGGTCACACATGGCCACCTTGGCATGGTGCTGCATGTGGGTTAGTAGAAGTACTATCAAACAGACAGATGCCTCAAGTAAATGCTGTGAAGTGAAGAACAGCATTTGCCTCCTTTTAGATCTGACCTTAATATTCAGTAAATAGAGAATTTTCTTTTAGGTATTTAACAAGAAAAATAAATTCATCTGAAATATGTGTTTGTACACATATATGTTTTCAGATACATACAAAAAATCTCTTTGCTACACCCTTTGACTCTGACCCTATAAAATTCCTGTCCATTTGAATGGAATTCTACATGTAAGTGCTTTGCTGGGTCAGGGCCACTGAAATATGTGTTTGTACACATAATCTGAAATATGTGTTTGTACACATATATGTTTTCAGATACATACAAAAAATCTCTTTGCTACACCCTTTGACTCTGACCCTCCTTAATTCCTAGTAAATAGAGAATTTTCTTTTAGGTATTTAACAAGAAAAATAAATTCATCTGAAATATGTGTTTGTACACATATATGTTTTCAGATACATACAAAAAATCTCTTTGCTACACCCTTTGACTCTGATCCTATAAAATTCCTGTCCATTTGAATGGAATTCTACGTGTAAGTGCTTTGCTGGGTCAGGGCCACTGCCAGGAGAGTGGAAAGTATTTCCTATATTCTTCTAATTGCACAGCAAAAGGATTGTAATTAATATCTGCATTGCATTCCAGCATATTCAACCTGTGATACAAACAAAGCTGTAGAGAAAGTGCCTATATGCTTTTTTTTGCAGAGTGCTTTACCTATTAGAAGTTTAGTAAGTCTCTTGTTAACACCAGAAAGGACAGCACTGCCCATGACTGGAGCTTCAGAGTTTCAAACAGAAACTTTTCAGTTTAAATGCAGAGGACCCATCACCTAAGAAGAAATAGATCTTGCAAGGAAACATAAAGCTCTTCATCTCTAGTTCCAGTGTGCACAAGGAATACCAGAGGTGGTGACTGAGTGTCCTAAAGTAAACAGCAAAAGTCTCTGTGGCTTGAAATAAAGCCATTACATGCTCCTAGCCAAACATTTCAAAAGTATCTCATTTCCCAAAGCAATCCTTGTGAATCTTATCAAAAGACCATATATTAAGCCACAAACATATAAATAATTTTTAGTTATTTACAAAAGGATCTAGGTAGCTCAAATCCTGCTTCAAATGAGACCTAAACACTTGAAATTCATCAAAAGTCCCAAACAGGCTGTGTATACACCAAGACTGCATTTCCCTGGAGCTGTCTAAGGGCACTAAGCCTCAAAGCTTTGTTGGCTGCATAGGTGTGGTCCCCAACCATCACCAGACATTCTTGATTTAATACGTGATGGCTGTCCCTTATTTTGCTAGAGGTACAAAAATGTGATCAGGGCTGCAGCAAAGACGGTGGTAGGGGGTGGTGGATTCTCTCTGTCAGTGTTTGTGGTGCTAATTTTTCTAGCAATTAAATTCTCATCCTCAGCGGGATGTCTTGGGTGTTTCCCAAGGAAAGACTGGGAAAAGGAGTGACTGGTGGTCAAGGGAAAAGACCTGGGCTTGTGGTCCCTGCTAGAGACCTTTCCATGGTTCCTCCCTTGATGAGTTAAGGAAAATCACACGGGATTGCTGGGAAGCCAGGCCTGGAGCCCAGCTCTGATTTCCTCCAGCTCAGAGCCCTTACAGTTAGGCTAAAGTTAGATTTTTCCTTCCCCTCTGGCCAGCCCTGTGAGTCTGCCAGTCCTGCAGCCCTGGAGAGCAGTGAAGACAGAGATTGTCCCAGCATTGTTGGGCACTGATTGGGGTGGACATGAGGGATCCATGCCCCTCCTGCTGAGCACAGCTTAGAGACCAGAGTGTTCCTCCTGGCTGGATGTGTGACAGGTGGGTAGTGGCACCCAGGGCTCTGGTGTCTCAGGAGAACTGGGCAATATCACCTCCATTCTTCTCCAGGATGAGACAGCCACGATTCCGATGAAACAACATAATAAACATCAAGCAGTGAAGCTTGGCTTCCCACTCTCATATCAATGCTCATGGACAGGAGAAGCTCACGTGTGTCATGTGTGCTCTTCATGGGAACAGCACAGGGAACGGATGCAGTGTCAGAGAAGGACTGCACACATCAGGGAAGCTGTCATCCCAGATTAGCCTCACCTCTTCTATCACTCAAAACCAGGGAGCAGAGTCACAGCTTCCCAGTGCCCCTGAACACCAGGGGAATTTGGTTTTCCCCTTTAACTCCCAAACAGGGCAATAGTGTCTGCCAGGCTGTGTGAAAGGACCGAAGTTCTCAGAATTCAGCCTAAAACTCGTCAATTTAATGGTAATTATGCATCATCAAGTATCTTCATGGTGAGAGAACACCAGGTCTTAATGGGCCTTTTAGCAAAGAAATTTTATTGGCTAGATTCAGCATGTGGAGGCTCAATGCATTTTGAACAGAAAAATGCCCATGTTCTGTTCCTAAAAGTCAAGTCATGCATAAAATTTAGCAGAATACCAAGAAAAAGGGAAGATTTTCCATAGATAGTGTTACCCCAGACAAAATGAGACTACTTTATCAGGAAGAGAATACTTAGCTGGATATACTACTAGGATATACCACTTGTAGAGTAACAATGGGATTTTCAGTTTTGTTTCCATGAGCTATTCTAAAGGTTTTCTGGCCTTAAAAATGAATAAAATTTGTTCTCAGGTTCTATAGCTATTTAAGGTTTGACAGTCTTATAAAAATCAGGCAAATTTTAGTTTGATTATGTTTAGATTTTAGGTGTCTGCCAGTGAAAACAAACATTTGAAAACACTGGCCTTACATAGAAGCAAACCTCAGTGCATTCCTAGATTGGAAGGTCATGATTTGTGCTGGGTGGGCAGGTAATACCTTCTAATATTAATTTCCATTCTAAGTTGTAGCATATGCCAATATTTCCACATTTCCTGAAGACCACTATTTGAAAGTTATTTTTGAGTATTTCATTTAAGAAAATACATTCTGAATCGTTTCAAAACAAAATCGCTATTTATAAATTTATTTGGTTCCTTTCACATTATTTTGTGACAACTCATTAGTTGCTGTGGTTTATACCTGTCAAATAATGGGGTCACAGCAGCATTATCAAAGTGTATATTTTTGTTCTTAGAGCCTGAGAAGCAGTTGTGATTTAATATTGATTGAGGCATCCTATTTAGCAGCCCATCCTCTCGGAGTTGTAATGAAATAGCTTTGTGCTTCGAACAAGGAGAAAAGATGAGATTTCTCAGTACTCTTAGAATAGTGACTGTTTTCAGTTTCTTGGAAGAGATTTCTGAGTATCACAATAAGTGGTACAGAAAAGACACGTTTTTCTTAACCAATTGAAATGCATAAATTGTGCTTTTCTCTTCTGAGTGTTCTGGTGGAGCTGTTTCTGTTTTCCTGTCGACCAAGACAGTCTAAGCATGGGACATGGCTCACCCCAGTGCAAAGAAAGACAAAAAATACTCAGGATATGCCCCTGTGGGTGCCAGGCTCCATGCTGTAGGCATGGTTGGATTTTGGCATGGCTCTGCCCAAAAATCTCACCACTGAAATTAAGCCAGCCCTGTTTTGACCACTCCATAGAGAAATCCAGAAAAACACCTATGTGAGGAATTTCTGAAGATTTCTGGACATTCAGATCATTTAGGTGATGCCCACCCTTCAATTACCAGGTCAAAAGAAATCATCTCGAATCCTTCTACTCAATCTACTAATCAGTCTAATTCTACTAATCAATCTACTCGAATCCTTCCTTTAAGTTAAGGTTCATTCCTGTTTCACATGCTAAATATGACTTTATATTTTCAGGAGGGGCAGAATTTTACCACTGAACTGAAATCCGTTGAAGTCCCTTATCTGGGGCAATCAATCTGGTTCCTGAAACTGGATCCCATTTGAAACCTGGACAAACATTTACTTGAGTGGGAGAGATGAGATGCAGAATTTGGGCTTGGCCAACATCAGGGTGATTATTTTGGAGCTGATTAGCTCTGTTTAAGCTGAGTCCAGCTCTGATCCTCCCAAAGGCTTGGCATGCTGAAGTCCACGATTCTGCTTTGATTCTGCCTTAATTCACGTACATCTTGAGGAACATTAACTCAAATAATGTCATCACAGTTCCCATACTGGCCATGATCAGAAAGATAGTGAATTTGTGGACCCTTAACCTTACCCAGTAGGTTTCCATATTATACTGTAAGCTGCATGCATAACAACATTCACTGAGAACACTAAAAGTATACTGCTATTGAGAAAATACAGCATTTTTCAGGACTCACCCTTCCCCCTTTCCCATGAAAATGGAAAAAAAAAAAAAAAAAAAGAAACCAAAAGGAAAAGAAAAAGAATTGGCAGCACAATGAAAATCAAGATTAAGTGTTTATCTTCAGAATGCATATGGTTTAGGTAGCTCCAATGTGACCTTCTACTCAGATCTGACCTATGAAGAACACAGCTAAATTATGTGTAATGGTTTTGTGATGAAATGCAATGCCAATTATAGGAGTGAGATGAGGCCATAAACATACTGCACATAAAAATCAGAGAAGGAACTTAAATCCCAGTCCCTGAACCAAAAGATTAGTGCTCTAACCACTGACTGTAGTCAAAGCTTCCTTCTGGAAATGAAGGTTACATTTCTTCTTGTATTCCTGCTGTGTGGTCAGGACAGTAATTTAAATGCTTTCAATAAGATGGAGGTTAGAGTTTTCATCCTTTTTCTTTAGGAAGTCTTCTACTTTTAGTGCAATATTTTTCAATCAAAATTCAGGCAATTTACTTGTAAGGCTAAAAATGGATAATGACTTTTCGGTCAATTGCTTTTGACTGTCAATATGAAGCCTGCATTACCATTCCACAATATCATTAAACAATCAATAGCAATTAGTGTCTAGTCAAGCCTGGTGTTTTAATCATTTAAATCAAAATGCCCATAATTGTTATTGTATGTAAATATTTGAAGATGTTTATAGTGGAGATGAATTTTACCCATCTTGCCAAGAGAACTAGATTTAGAGAGAGCAAAAAAAAGCTTTAAGCCTCATTTCTCCTCTTGCTGAAACTAGGACAAAAAGGTTTGGGACCTTTCTATCAAGGGCCATATAAGTTTGTTGGTGAGTGGCCACTGTGTGCTGGGGCTGTCAGAGTTTTGCTTTGCCTGATTTCACAGAGGCTCAGGAAACTCAGAGACTGCACAGTGCATTCAAGCCATGGGCTGAATTTATTCTCTGTGTCACAGATTAGCACAGGCTTTTTGTACACAGGAGAGCTCCTGGCTCACAGAGGCCATTGTGGATTATTTTGGGCTAAAAATATCTCCAGGGCACCACACAAGGAACTGGAACTCAGGGCACTGGATCTGGGGTACTCAGTATCTCAGCTTACACGGGGGTATTTTCTGTAATCACTCTGCAGAACTCGTGATAGGATTTCACATTTAGGGACATTTTGCTGCTAGTGCTTTGTGCTTGTAGCAGTGATCCTTAAGCAAATGACAGAGCAGCTCTCCCCACTGCTGGCTTTACCCAGAGTTGTCTCAGCTGAGCACAGGGAGTTACACCCAGGGCTGCTATAAAACTCACTGAAATCAGGCAGAGAATGAATTTGTCCTATTGAACAGACCAAGAATCTTTCCAAGTAACAGCATATGAATTGCTTTTTAATGGGGTGGATAAAGCCTCACAAACCACAGTTGCAGGGGTCAGCTATTTGTCCCCCATCCTGCCACATCCATGTTTGTAGATCCACATTTATTTGAACACTTGCAGGAATGGTGACTCTACCACTTCCCTGAGCAGTCTATTCTAAAGCTTTGCAACCTTGCAACAAAGAAATTTTTTTAATACCCAATTTAAACCTCTCCTGCACAACTTGAGGCTCTTCTCTCTTATATTATTGCTTGTTCCCTGGGAGAAGAGACTGATCCCCACCTGGCTGCAGCTTCCTTCCAGGTCGTTGCAGAGTGATAAGGTCCCCTCTGAGCCTTCTCCAGGCTAAACAACTCCAGCTCCCTCACTGCTTCTCAGACTTGTGCTCCAGACCCTTTGCCAGCTCCATCACCCTGCTCTGGACTCATTCCAGTGTCTCAATGTCTTTGTTGTCATGAGTGACCCAAAAATATGAGCAACAAGTTCATCCAGCCTGATCCATCACCCATTCTCCTACACAGAACAGATCCCAGTGATGTAGGAACAATTTTCCATAGTCAGATACCATTCAAGCTCATGGGTCCCATTTTGGAATCCATATGGGAAACAACAGCAGGAGAAGGTGTTTGGAGTTGCATCATTAATAGTTTCAGATTATTAAAAAGTCATTAAAAGGGCATTAACTGGATAAAGAGAAGTTTTGAAGAAAGATACAAGAGTCATAATGTTCATGATTTGGGTGTAACAGGACATATTAACATCTGCAGCATTCAATTAGAGGGTGATTCATATTCAAAGGAACATATGTTTAGGAAACACAGAATGGTCTATGAATTCTGCTGCAAACTAGCATGACCACTGCAATCATTAAAAGGCCAAAGAGATAGGTAGGAAAATCAGGAAACACAACAGAGAACAACCTAGGAAAAGCATGGATCATCCTAGTTTATTGCTGGAGCTGCCATGCAACCAGAGCCATTCCATGAAGGTGAACCAGGCTGCTACCACAGGCAGTACCTTCATTTTCCAGATAATTTTCCAGATAATACAAAGAATAGAGATTAACAAAGTGCTGCAGGAACATTAAAAACAACTCCATGTCATGCACATCAGAATATGGAAATACAGAATCTGTTTTGTTTGGATTCAGGTCCCTGAAGCCTAAATATTTTAAACCTGCTTCTTGGCATTCTAAGCCACCACTAGCAGTTTATTGTCCTGGTTACTAATCCGGGCTCCAGCCTGGGAAAGGCTTGCATGTGTGCTTAACAATAGGCTCAGGTAGTCCCAATTAGGTCCATGTGTTCAGCAGGCAAAGTCCTTGCAGGGTCAGGGCCTTAGCCCTCATGGACTTTTTGTCTGTGTCAGAGCTCCACCTCAAACAAAGAACAGGAGGTTCTTTGTTCTTACCTGGGTAAATGGTAAGGCAAAGCCCAGAAAACAATTTGCACACATGCCCATAACACAGAAGTGTTCAGCTCTGCAGTGGAGCAGTGACAGGAGGACATTTTGTGTTTGACATTTCAGTTCAGTGGAGTCTCCATGGCTCAGATGCCCCTAATGTCACACGGATACTTTCTAGGAGGACTCTCTGCTGCAATCTCCCACTGTTAGACACAGCATTGCTGGGAGTAATTTAGTCCTGGCTGCCTGAGAAAACAAGTTTTGTTCTTCTGGGATGTCTGAAAAAATTATTCCCTGTATAGTACAAATAACCAGTGACTACTTGGAAGCATAAAATTGCTGACCAGAAGGGAATCTCTGCACAATTGGGATTCCCAGTTCTCCCATTACATACAATTCCTCCTGGCTTTGATAGCTCATGAACAAGCAGGTTTTAAATGTTACTTTCTTCAGATTATTTTCTTGTGTAAACCATCAAACTGCAGCCTGAAATAGGTTCAGCAGAACCGATGCAAAATATCAAAGCCAGCCTCCTACACCCTCAAAGTGTTAAGAGCAGAGCCTGCCTTTGGAATCTGAGCCCAATTTCCTAAATACCACACCAAAGGAAGACACGGCACCAGGATACAATGCCCCCAAACAGAGAGGTTCAGAAAAAATAAAAACAGAAAAAGCCATTTTACATTTCAATAAAAGGTTTTGTGTTCAAAACACCTCTCAGAAATTTCACATAGCTGCAGTTAGGACCTTTATTCATTGACTATCATGATTGTATTATGTTTAGTGACTAAACTAACAGTTGCATTCATGAGACTCCTGGACCAAAGAGAAAAGAAGACCTGGTTAAAATGTTCCACCTCCCAGTGTTGCTGATACTTTTGCCACTTTATTTTTTCTCCCTCCTTCCCCATTCCTCTCCTTCTATTTCTCTGCTGCATGTGCAGTATCTCTTTACTATTTTGGCATCTGAGGGTATCAGAATTGAGCCTGAAAGTCTGTTGAATATCTCCCAGAATTAGTTTCCTAATAGACGTTTGAGCTAAAATTTTTCATCTGGTTCCAGTCAGCATCCAGGTTTTTTAAAAGAAGCCAGCAGAACTGGACAATCAGTTCTCAAAGCTAAAGGCTCTCCAATAACATAGCAACAGAGGAAGAATTTTAATAGAACCCACAGGAATTTAGAGACTACATTTTTTTTGCTTATATCCTTTTTTGCCTCTCTTTTTGTGTGTGTGTGTGTAAAGAAGGTTTTTCCCTTTTGGTGAACTCAAGCAACAGGCAATTTCCATTCATCTTTTGAGTTCACTATTCAGACTAAAGGCCCAGTGAAGTCACTGCCCAGTTTTAAGGCTGTCCATCGGGTTCCAGCAGTGCTATCACACTGAATTTTGGGACACCCTACCATAAAAACCAGCAGTGCAGCTGGACTGACATGTGCAGCCACAACCAATTTCCTGGGTCACTCCCCTGAAGGGCTTTATCCTTCCTACAAGTGAACTGCTCCCAAGCAGAGTGATGTCAGGACCCCTAAAGGAGCTGCTTCCACAGAAATGTGGGGGGAGGAGGAGATGTGAAGATCCTTTAAATCAGAGGTGGGGCAGGGGAGGGGGAAGGTGCAAGGAAAGATTTTCAACAATTTTCTAATATAAACCAGCTCTGCAAAATGAGAAAAGTGGCTGTGGGAAGCAGTCAGAAATCTGCTCTTTATCCCATCTCAGCACTGCTAAATGGTGAGAAACTTGGCAGAGGGCCCACACTTTTACTTATCTTCTAAGTCTAAAATCATGCTGCTTTATTCTCCCTTCTTATTTCTGTGCTGGGCGTTGCGCATAGAAGGGAAAACACTGCTTTAGGTTTGAATTCAGCAGTAGAGACTGTGGCATTTGGGTATTTTCTCCTATCAAAATGAGCTTTTCTTCCAAGGTGAAGTGTACAATGTAACATTACTTAATTGCCCGTGCTGCTTGGTGGATGCTGACATGTATTGTAGAAATGTTAACTGTTTTACATTTCAATGCATTCCCTCTCCCAGCCTTGCTAGTCCGCTGCTTTGCTGGGATGAATCTGGCCAGCTGCCAGATAGGAAGCTTATTTTTCACTGGTGATCATAACTCTGGCTGGTTGTAGCAAATAACGTAACTGGCGGTGTTAGGAGGTTTATGCAGGAAGCCCCGCTGTGCTGCCTTAATTGGGATCACTCTGCTGGCGATGGAGTAAAAAGGCATTAAGTTAAGATAAATGAACTGCTTATTGGAAACTATGAACATCTCTCCTCATCAGGTTCTCAGATAGGGAGAGCGAAGGCCGCTCCTCTCCCTTTCCTCCCGAGCCCCTCCTTCCATCCTCGCAGCTCCGGCCGCGCATTCCTCTCCTCCAGCCCAGCAATGCTGCTTTACAGCCCCGGCCGAGATTATATGCATTTGTCTGCCCTAAAGACCGGATGGCATCCTGGGGCTGGCTCAATTTTCCCTTGTTCTCCGTGCCCTGCAGCCCTGGCGGAGTCAAACCGCGGGGACTCGTCTCCTGGAGCCTCGCACACATCTGGCCCCGGTTCCTTTATAACCCTGCTCTCCGCTGCTTTGCATGGGACTCAAAACACAAGCCACAGGCCCACGGGGAGAAGGCAATAAACATTTATATTGTGTGGCTCTGGGGTGCTATGAGACACAGTGTCAAGCTCAAAGTTCCTGCAGCCAAGGCCAAAATTTGTCCCTCTGTCGTGAGGATGCTGACTCCAGAGACGTGCGACACACATCCCACAAATCCTTCCTGCTGCCATCCCATTGTCTTCTTAGGTCCAGGCAAATTGAATCCAGGGATCTGTCCAATTTTCAGGGGGAACTTAGGCAAGACACATTTACAGAATCCTGCAGAGACCAGAATTTCACATCAATGCGTTGGTCCAGCAACCAGTGCCCACAAGAGATGCTGAGAGCTCTGAAAAGGACCAGCTGAGCTGCACTGTGTAAAGAGATGGGCTCTACCTGCAGAAATGCAATGAGTCAATGTTTCCAAATGGTCAGAATTCGGTTAAAAAAAAAAATAAATTGAAGAATTTTCTGGGTGCTGATTTACCCCAGGGTCATTCAATTCTGTTTAAGCAATGTCCAACAGGTCCCTCTCACCCTTCTATCAAGCTGATCTAAACCTGCACTTGACAGAATCCACACCAACACAGGAGGGGGCATCAGAAACCTTGACTCATCACCCTTGCAGATCATTGTCTCCCCTGGAGCTGGGAAACAAGGAGATGAGGAAATCCTGCTGACATTATTCTTGCAGCAGCACACTGCTTTGTCCTCACATATGTACCATTAGGACAAAAGGATGGAAGACGTGGTTTAGATGAATTGGTCTGATCACAAATTCCTTAGCATTTGGGATAGAATTTTCTCTTTTTGATGGTGAAAAAAGTTCAAACAATGCAAGATCTCTGTGGGCACCACTTGAAGGAATTGAGTTTTCTTTCCCTCTTCACTTGGCTAGAAAGGTTGCCCTGAACTGCTTCAAATTCAAATTCTTTCTGAGCTTGCAACCAAAACTGTCTTTTAGGTGCATAAACTAGGCCAGCTAAATCACATCTCAAGCAATAGGGGTGTAAATCCTCCACCCTGTTTCTCATAGGAATTTGCTCCCCTCTGTAGGAACATCAGCTCCAAAGAAAGGTGCAGCACCAGGAGGCTTCCCTACAACTGACCACGCTTCTCTCACTTTCATGGGACAATCAAACACCCTCTGCAGAGCTAGACCTAGGCAGAAGAGCTCCTCAGCCTGAATCTTCACCCAGATGAATGCAGGAGGGATCCCAGTGATTTTCCTAGGACCAAGGTTTGGGAAGCAGCTAAAGACTCAGCCAATGGTTTTGGAGGAGAAACTGAGTGCAGCAGAGTGTACAAATCACCCACTGCTGTACCAATGCCTCAGTGCTTTCCAGGCTGGCCCTGCTTGTCACACTTCAATAGGAAATGAACTCATTCTTCATACAAAACAAAGGTCTGACATTGTCATTCAGTTTTAAAAATACTTAGGGGGCAGGCAAGAGAGTGGTTCAAGTCATGGTAAGTATTCTCATTCACCTTTTAAGTGCAGTATTTTGGTGTGTGCTCTATGTTCAAGGAGGATAAATGAAACCTGGGTGATCCAGACCCCATCCAGCTTCCTCTGCCTAATTTCCTGGAGGCTGGGGTAGAGATCACTCCATTCAAAGCCCCCACAACCATCAACTGGTGTTTCATTCACCCTATTGTCCTTTGAGACCTGATGACAATTCAGCAATAGCTTGTTTACAACCAGACCCACCAGCAATCTGACTGATTTGGTGAGTGCTGCTCCTCCTCGATGCAGCAAGCTGCAAAAAAACCCCTACAGCTCACTGCTACTCCACCTTCCAGACCTCATCATAGCGTCCTCCTTGCTCACAGGATTTGGATGTAACATCAAGTTTGCCCCCATCATAGCCAAGAAGTCTGCCAGGCTTTGGTCAAGTCATGTTGATCCATAAACATTGTGTACAGCTGCCCATGGGCTCACCCCACCTCAATCTGTGTCTGAAGACTCTTAAAAGAAGAATTCCCTGGATTTGGCCATGCTGAGTCAAGGATTGATGTTGGTGAAATGAAGTCTTGCAAAAACAGGGTCTTAAGAAGAGACAAAAAGACAAGCTGCTTGCACTTTAGAGCTTTTTAAGTAGATGGGGGTGCCTATTTATTGCCTCCACTGCATTTAGAGGAGTGGGATTTTGTTGACATTATTTGGTGAATAGATGAAATCACATCAATTTGGTACCTGGCCTACCTCACTGCTTCCTCATCCTGAAAGAAATTGCCTTACAAAGCCCAAATACTGACCTGCCATGAGGGCAGCAGCTGTATTTCCTTCTTTTAGGTGTTTTTTGCACTTGGACACGATGGCAGAGAATGAAACTCTGAACGAAGATTCTTTTCTCCTCTTTTTTCACTGAAGAAATCAGCTCCCACATCCCCAGTGGGCTTGGGTGGGCTGTCTGCCCTCTAGCACCCACAGAAGGGACCAGGCACCCTGAATTCAGTGCTGCTGCCCTGGGATTCCCACTGCCGTTGGGAATCACGGTTCCATGGCAGGAAAAAGCTGAACTCCATCCTCCAGCCCAGGAGAGGAGACCCCGAGCCCCTGGGAGATGCTCCCTGTCACATCCACCGTCTGCAAGGGCTGATGAAGAGCTGGAAGGAGTGGTGCTGGTGCTGCCACGAGCAGCAGAGCAGGGAAGAGGCAGGCAGAGAGGAGGACCTGCATGTCACCGCCGCCTTCTTCCCCTCGGTGACACGGTGACAAACCGCGCGGTGACATCCCCGTGCGCTGTCTTGACAACCCATCAGCAAGCTGCAAACAGCAAAGTGTGGCATGATGAGGGCCCTGGCACAAGGGCTTAGGCAAAAGAGCCTAAGGGTAGGCTGGTGAGAAAAAGAGCCTCCAGGTAGGCTGGAGGAAAGCCAGCAGTTCACATGTAAATATGACAAGGGTGTTATGTCCACAAGGCTCAGAGATCTCCATTTTGGCCAAATATGAGATGCCAGGTTTCTTTGCTTTTCAAGGACAGTAATGTTACAGCAGTGTTTATCCAGGATACATCAGCACCCTCAGTGCAATGTCTGTGAGTGAGCTCTGACCCACTCACACAATCCCTCAGCCCTCCTCTCTTTGCTCCCCACCTCCCTCAGCCCTGTGTATGGCACGGTGCCCTCCTGTGTGTGATCCCATAGATCCCACCATGGCCTGTATCCCTCACATCCCCCCAAAAGCCCACCCACCCATACACCCAACATCACAGCCCTCCTCCTCCCTGAGCCACATGCTGCTCCACAAAGCTCATCCACCAGGCCTGCACTGGGATTCACCAGGAGAGAGGGATGCTCAGCTGCTCCCCATGGGTACCTCCAAGCTGCCTCAGATGGGTCTCATCCTACCACAGCTTCTAATCCCTGCCACACAGCTGGGACCAGGCTGGCTGGCCCAGTCATCCCACCTATGGGGTTTCTTGAAGGCATCACATTGTAGATTCATGCCATAAGTTTAGGAACCTATTTCCATCAGCAAGAAGATACAATGGTGCTTCAGGGAAGACATACTTTGAATTTATGAAGATACAGCGACACTGAAATTTCCCCAACAGAGAGACGTAATAGATAGTGAGGAAGGCTTAGGAAAGAGATTTGTTGTACCAAGTCCCACGTACTTCAGGCATGGGAATGGAGTACTTGTGGCCTCTCCACAAGCCACAATTCCATTCCATACAGCTCATGAACACAATGTTTCTTGGCATTAATAGAGACTGACGTTCATTTCTGGTCCATCAAACGAGTCTGAAAGACAGATTCAGCCCTTGGAAAATTTTTCTAATTCCTGCTTCAAAACGCTGAATAAAAAGCACCTGCCCTGCCCAAAACACTTCACCCCATGTCGCCAGTAAATCCTTCCAAAGCAGACATCAGCTCCAGCCTCTATCTCTGTGTGATTTTCTCCTCTCTACACAGTACTGCTCCAGAGATGCTTCTGTGGAGCTGCTTCCCTAGTGCCTCTCCATCGAAATTTGATCTGGTTGTTTATCAAGCTTTGTACAGTGTTTGTTATTTAAGGAATTCACAAGACAGAGGTGAACACTTCCAGCCTGGCTGTGCTTTGAGTTACCAGGACAGTCATTTAACATGTCCCAGGCTCCATGGGCCTGTTTGCCAATTTAAAGGGTTCCAGCAGGCTCCTGTTAACCTCCTTGTATATTAAAGTGAAGTAATTTTTATCCTTAGTTCCTAAATTTCCACAGAAGTTCTTCAGTCATGCCCAGAGCCAGGCAACCTGCTGGCTGTGAGCAGTCTCAGAAAGTCAGCTTCTTTTCCTGTTTGTGACTTTGCCACTAATAGATGTTGATCTTTCACAAATCTGCACCTACTCACACTTAATTAGCTCAGCTGGTTTATACAAACCTGTGCTGCCATCAGGATTGCTCACACACTGGTCATCACAGCTATGAATAAGAGGATCCTGGCTCCTCATCCGCTCCTCATGCTGCTGGGACCATGCACCTCATCCCATCCTTTAACTGCATAAACTGAGAGTCACAGAATTGTAGAATGGTTTGGGTTGGAAGAGACTTTAAAGATCACTCAGTTTCAACTCCACTGCCATGGTTGGGGACACCTCCCAGCAGACCAAGTCTCTCAGAGCAATCCAAATCCAAACCCACTGCTGTCATGTGCTGACAGCAATGGCTCCCAAGCCTTCTATATGGTTATTTTTTGAGAGCTCTCCCCGCATATCACCCCTGAATTTCATATTAAAATTATGTGGTGAAGACATTCCATGGATTGCCACCCAAACTAGTCTATATTTTGCTGCTGTTCCTTTTCCTTTGGAGTCCCCAGGGAGATGGGGGTCATGCAGACCACACGCAGGTATCCCTCAGTCCCATAGAAGGAATTTCTTGCCCATACATTTATATGACTGCTATGATACAGCTAGGATGGGGAGACACCTAAATTTTGCCCACACAAGGGTTCATGTCTGCTCACATGATGAAGGGAAAAGAAGATCAGGAAGGGAGCACAGGAAGTGGTCAGGTCCATTTGGGGCCAATCTCAAAAGCTGGACTTCAGTGGTCTGTTCAGTTTCCTTCTGTTTTCTCAAGTGAGCCAATTTTCCAACATATTTCTAGAGCTTCATTTCTCAATCCATTCTAAGCAATGGCCATGACAGCAGTGAAAACAGGCTGAGGAAATATCCAACACAGCTGTCACCAAAGTGACAAAGTTTCCTCCACGCAGTGACAGGAGGGCGTCCCGTACGTGACGAGAGGCGGGAGCAGACCTGCTGCACAGCCAGGCACAAGTGTGGACACAGGGACATGGCGAGGGCTGGGGGCACTTTGGTCACCTCTTGCTGGTTCTCCAGCATTTTTGGGATCTCACGTGGTAGACTTCCAGTGTCACCCACACAGTCCACAGCTTTCCCAAGGAATAAGAACGTATGGGAGAAGGGAAAGGGAAAGGAGCTGGCCAAGTTCACCCATGGGCCACGGCACGAGCAACACCGAGCTCTGGAAAAAACACAAGTCCTAGAGCATCAGTGTTTTTGTGTGAGTGATGGGATGTCAGTCTCATGGATACTTCCAGCCCTGCCTCCTTGCACATCCAGCTGCAATCAGTATGTCACAAGAATCCGTAGACAGTCGAAAAAATTACAAAAACGTGGCACGGGTTTTTTTCCTTTCTATGAGCCACCTGCTCCCAGTCAATGTGGAGCACAACCCTTTGTGTAGAAAATCCAATAAACAAAACTGTAAAGCATCTGTCCTGCAACTGGATCCCAGCCCATGGCAAAGAGTGAATCTGAGCCGTGGCAAACAGCTGGGAGTAGCATTTCATTCTTGTGCTGTGCCTCGCAGCCTGTACACAGCTTCCTATCAAAATCAAAAAAGATATGGGGAAAGAGAAAGGCAAAGGAATGCTGCATCATGAGAGGCTCAGGAAGTAAAAGGGGAAAATGGAGTTTGCCACAGTTTTATCATGACCACATGCTACAGGTGAGCAGCCGAGCTCTGCTCTTATTAAATGAAAATGTAAAATTTCTGAGGGGTTTTATTGTGATTAGGAGTAAAAATCCATGGGTCAACTTCACCTACATGATAAAGCATCATCCTCAGCAGACAGAAAGCCTTGACTTAGTCTTTCAGTCAGAAGAGTTCTGAGTCCTGGTAGGCCAGGAGCTAAGCTTACAGCATCAGGGCTAGATTTAGGGAGTTGCCATGTCAACACACCTCCACCGTTAGCAAGAACACCTCAGAGACTGGGATGTGAACTAGAAGCCCTATTTTTAAGTCTCCATATTCAGATTCAGCACAACACAAACCTCGGACTAAATTTCCCCTGTAACTGGAGAAATGCTGTCTGCTTCACCCAAGGTGAAATTTGCTCCACAGCCCCATGACCACCTTGGGCCAATAAAGTAAAAAAAATGTCCTTTCTGCGGAGCAGTGGCTGGAACATCCTTCTTCCTTAGAAGAATATCAGCCCATGGAAAAGCAAATTCACTCAGATATAACATTTCCAAGGGGGTGATTCTTCTCTCTCACTCTCAAAATGGGGGAAAGCTCTTTGCCAGTATGTAATTTCTTTCCTAATCACATTGCAGTGTCACATACCAGTGAGCTAAGGGCTCCCACAGCAGCGTTATTCTCCAGCATATGTGACTTTGTATAACATGTGCTTCGCTCGGCAGTCATCAGCAACAGAGAGCAGGAGCATACTTCTTCCTCTATGACATTATTAGGCATTAAGAGCACTACATGGCAGTGCATTTCAGCTTCTTTATTTTCTCCCAGTAAAAGCAGCTTGGCCACCTGGTGTGCTGCACACACAGTTAAATTCCAAATGTAATGTATTTTGTAGCGAAAGAGATTAGAAAGCTGCTGTAATGAATCTCATTACCAGCGTCTTTATATCCTCATCTAGTTGGAAGCAGAGATCATCCACACCTAGGTACTGTACATATTTAAAAGAATATCATCTACCCCTCAACCCTGTCATTACAAGACAAATTGTTTCCTTTGGCCTGATGTTCCAGCCATGTTTTTCTCAGTCTTAAAATATGTCAGCAGCCAGATTTTCTCAACAACTGAAAGCCATATTTTTAAGTGCTCAGCACCCACAACTGGGCTAGATTGTTTTACAAGTGTTTGATTCCCATTTAGACACCTAAAATAAGAGCCAGATTTCCAGATACGCTCAAAAGCCTCCAAGATCTTCCAAAAATCTGGACTTAGGCTTACTCCAGTAACTTGCCAAATTAGTGGAAATTACAGTAGACAGCATCTCATCATGTTACTCTCTGCAATGATAAACAAGCAAATTTACTGTTGTATCCATTTCAAAGCCCCATCCCCCCTTTTAAAGGCAGTTATTTGATGGTCTTATTGAAATGCAGGACAACATTTACAACTGTGATTTCTGTGTTAAAAAAAAAAAAAATCCAGATTTTCATATCACTCTTCGTATGTTCCCAGAAGAAGAGAAAGATATAATTTAAGCTATATTTGATCAACATTTCCAGGGCAGTTCATTACATACAGAGAGATATGGCCAGGAAACTTCAGCCCAGAAAATGAAAATTGGGAACATAACTTCAGCTGGTGGGTTTGAGGGCAGAGTCCTTTGTGTCTTCCAGAGCTGAATGCACACATCCTCCCCTGGACCACACCTGGGCTATGGCAGACAGGCCTCTCTCTTCTTGGCTTTCAAGTATAGGACTGCTCAAATATGTGTAATTACATCACTTTTTCATGCTGTAAGTGCTTCTTAAGACTGCAACTGAAATGAAAAGACCACCCCTCCCTTTCCATCCCATCCCTGTGCTCTTCCCTGACCTTGCACTTCAAGAATATGTATGGGCCAAAAGTGATTATCCCCTCTCAGGAATGTTTCCAAAATTCCAAGAATTTTCATATGAGCCTGACAGAAAGCCTCCAGACTGAAAATTGTGGAGAGGGTCAATCACCAAGGAGCAATTGTGCAGGAGAATTCTTTCACCAGTTCCAGCCAGAGTGAGGATTGCTCTGAGCTAAGCCTCAAATTCTGCTAGAGCTGCTCCTCTTCTGCACAAGTAACTAAATGTTTATGAGGCAAGCAAATAAGATTTACTGGCTATCATCTGGGTGGTTGTAATAAACAGAACATTTCAGTTTCAGTGAGACACATTCCCTTCTACTCCTTCCTTGGATGAACCTTCACATTTGCTGATTTATAAGCATTGAGATTTTAGATCAGCCAACTTCTGACTCGTGCTTCTATTTATCTATTTATTTACATAAACTTGTCTGATATGACTGTTCTTGCATGTGCTGTACCACATCTCAATACAGATTAACTCCTTCATCTATTCCAAACACTTTTTTTTTTTCAGTGCAAATACACAAATTACAGAAGAGCATTTGAACTTATCCACAGTGGATCTTTTGACTGGATGGGAACACATTGCAAATATCCTTTGTAAGCGAGTTTTGCCCGTTTTAGAGGTAAGTAATATAGTTCGGAGTGAAAATAGAACAGATTGGGATGATAAAACTTGTCCTATAATCAAAACTCTGAAAAAAGACCTGGTTTTAGTTACCTGATCTGATGATACAGATTTTCTGTATGACCTTGGGCCAATTGTTTAATGTGAGTTCCTCTGATGAAGATAAAGCCACCTCTTTCCTCCCACTCTGTCTGATGTGTGGTCCCTTCCTACTTGTTACAATGCCAAAAAATTAAATTTAGGACTTCAGCTCCACAGTATTTAATAACAAAAATATTTTAAGGAGAGCAGAGAAAAGGGCCCAACCAAATGTGCATGCACCATTAAGAAAATCTCAGTCATTTCAGGTGACAGATTCAGTGCCAAACAGTAACAATACTCACATACATATTCTAAAGAGAGCTTTCAGGTTTCCTCAATAGCCTGTTCTACCAAGGCTGGTTCTGGAGCACCACCCTGCAAACCCTGAGGGCAAAGACATGCCTTGCAGATTGTTTAGAGACTAGCAAATAGGGAGGAGATCTGCTGGAAGATGCAAGGAGAAAGCCAGGCGGGTGAAAATGCCATCATTTACAGATAAACACAGAGTACATTTCATTTCTGAGTCCAAGAGGTTTGGTAAGCACAACAAGTTCCCAGTCCCTGCTGCTACCCTTCATCTCCTGCTCAGTCTATCAGCATTGTAAGGCAGAGTATCTGGATGTGAAGCACTCCCCATCTGAATGGGCCATTCATCTTCTGACACCACGCGGGCAGAGCATGTGAAATGTCGGGAGATTACACACTGCCAGAGTGAGAGATTCCTTGATGCAATTAAAGCATGGAGAACACATAAATCCCGGATTTAAATGACTCTGTCCAAAGAGCCACCACACACAGCCCCCTCCACCATCAGGGTGGGCTCAGCACCGCTGAAATCAGCCCCGAATCCGGTGGAGAAGATGGTGTTTGGACCGTGGAGATGGAGGTTTCCAGAGTGCAGCCTTTCCTAATGGGCTGTGGTTGAGGAGACAGTGATGGGTTGTTCTGACAGGTGATGCAGACCTGGTGAAACGGCCCAGAGAAGCAGAGTGAGGAGCAGAGGCGAGATGAAACAGCAGCATCTGAATAAAACCCATGTCAGGGAGGCGGTCATGCTGATATAATATCAGCAATGAGAGGCAGAATGTAAGAAAAAGTACATGGTAAATTAAGCACCAAGGCTGTTAAAGGTCCAGTTATTTTCCAGCCAGTTGCCTTCTGATTGTTCGTTAAAGTACGAGATCCAGCCCTGAAAAACAGCCAGGGAAAGTTCACTCATTTTTCCTGTTGGCAAGTGGTCACAGGATCTGGAGACAACCTGCTTCCCCAGATCTTGACTCACTGCAGTGGTGTGTTGGCCATTAATATTCATACAGAGGCTAATGGTGCAGAATTGGGTGTTTGCATTTGTCCTTCCTGGTGTTTCGTACACTTGAATGTGAGCAGCGCTCCCATTTTTCATGGGACATAATTTGGTACTGTGCTCAAGCCCTCCCAGAGACAAGATGGGAACTCCTATTTTCCATTAAAAAACAAACCAAATAAAATCATACATTCCTCAGAGCTGAGGACTGAAGTATGTCCTCCACATCAAAAACACTAGAGGACAAGGGAGAAGAATTTATTTCTGTTTGGTAGAAATCTTATGATTTTTAAGTCAGACTCCTGATTGTGGCAGTGCTGAGCGTGATGTTTTTAGCAATTTCTGAGTCATCAATCCTGGTTCTCCCAGCAGGAGAGGAAAGGAGATGCACAAGAAGCAGTGTCCTAAAACACCACGTTTTTAGAAAAACGAAAGAAAAAAGATGGTCTGTGGTGGCTTAGGGGGATGGTCATAAAAGCAGCCATCTCTTGCTCAGTACTTAACCCCCTCAATGCCTATGGAGCCAGGATTAGCAGGGTGTTGACTCCCCAGCACTCTCCCTGCCACAGGCCTGCAGAAGGGAGATGTCCTCTACAGCAGGCTCAGCAGGGCACTGCTGAGCCCCTCCTGCTGCCCACATGTGGCACCAGGGATGGCCACTCAAACCCTGCCAGGCTGAGTGTGACCCGGGGCTTATAGGGACAGCTGCAATCCCTGACTCCGCTCCCAGCCCCACCACCCGTAAACTTGTGACCGTAGCAAAGCTGACTCTCCTGAACATGCCAAACTCCTGCGGCTCCCGCCTGGCTCTGCAGGAGCTGTCAGCAGCTACACCCGGTGTGCACAAGGTGCAGAGGCTTCACAGCTGCGTGCCCAGCGAGCTGCAGAGGTGCAGGGTGCTCGCCATGCAGGAGGGGCCTCCATCAGCACCCCCAGCTGGGCTCCCTCCCGGCAGGGACCTGCCGTGGCTGCAGGCATGAGCCTCCCCTTTGGGTGCCACCACCGAAGGGCTGTGACATCCTCCCACAGCCCCGTTCCCTGCCACGGGAATGAAGGGAAAGCAGCCCCGCGCTGAGCGCTGGCCCCGAGCTCCTGCATCCCGCCGCGTGGGCACGGCGAGACGAGCTCGCCGCCTCCCCGAACATCCCTGCAGACATCGCTCCATCTCCGAGGACGGTGAGGGGGAGAAACAAGCAGCTCGAGATGCAGGCTGGCTGAAGGTAGGCTGCCAGTGCCCCGTGCTAGCCTTGAAATGCGGGGCGCCGCCGTCCTCGTTCGTGCCTGTCAGCGAATCTCCGCCGAATTCTGCCCCTGCTCGTCGCTGTCGCACGGGGGCTTTTGGGGCAGGGAGCTGCTCCCGGGTTGGCGTAGATTCATCTGCCGCACGGCGTGGCAGGGCCGCGGTAGCTGGCAGGAAGCTCCCACACGGATTTTGTCAAGAGCGCCGGGCAATAATGGAACGACACCTCTCCGTGTTTGCAAACAAACACTGCCTCCTTTCCTGTTTAACACCATCTGCCACCCAACCCAATTTCCCTGCCCCCATCCCTTCCCAAAAATGACAGCCAGAGACAACTCCAAAAAGCAGCTGCTAAGCCAAACCGGGCTCTTTTGTGCTCGGTTTTGAGAGGTGCTGGCAAGGAGGCTGCGATCCCACGCACGGCACACACCTCGCTGCCGGCTGCGATGGGCACTTCTTTATTTATTTATTTACTCCAGACACAAAATAATTCAGTGCGGGTTTGCTTTTGGACTCTTCTACTTTTGGGCCTTCCTGACTCTGTGGTAGGAGCTGTTGTGGACATGGGGATGGAAGAAGAGGCTACACCTCACTCCCCATCTCCAGCAGCAGATCAGCTCAGCTTTTCCCTTCATGGGGATGGAAGAAGAGGCTGCATCTCACTCCCCATCTCCAGCAGCAGATCAGCTCAGCTTTTCCCTTCACGGGTCCTTGTATCCTTCTCTAAGAGCACTTGTAGGCTCCAGACCTGGGCTGATCGGGTTAAGGCACGTATCTGACACCCACGCAATTGCAAACACTTCCCCAGGGCTGCTGCACCGACTGATGTGCCTCCAGGGAGCAGATAAAAGTCTTCCAGACTACCCAGCTTTTCTCAAATGCTCTCCTTGAAACAAAGAAAAGGGAGTAAAAGGAAATAACTTCATATAGATAAGGAACACGTTTACCCAAAAAAGGATCAAGCTCCTCAGGGCTTCAACCAAGATGGGGGGGAAAAATGATTCCTTGAGCAAAGAGGCTGTTTGGTTGAAGAAAATCAAACACTGCTTACAGCACTGCAGGTGGGAACCTGCTGCCTTATTCATCACAGAGCTGCAGAAAAGAGACAATGAGGGTGTTGCATTCCATAGGGGCCTGGTTAGGATATTAACACTTCTGTGACATCTATCCTCCCATTGCATTTACAACCAAGATGATTAACTGGAGTTCACATGCACTGCGTTAAAAATCAGAGGCTCTTTCATGTCACTTATTTCATTCCTGTTCCCCATGGCACCTGTGTCCTCTCCTTCACATGGCAGAGACATGGCAGTGGAGGCCACTGAGGTCACCATGAACATCCTTGTCCTGTAGGTGGGTATGTCCCACAATACAAATTTTTAAATCACAAGAGACCAATCCTACATCCCTTGAGCATACCAGTGATGCTGGGGAGAGGCTGAAGGAAAGGGTTCCTTACAAGAAACCACCCTGATGGACTTCTCAGGTCCTCATCACCTTGAAAATATTTTAGACAGAAAATACTCGATGCATTTGACATACTTCTTGGTCTCTGAGTGTAAAACAGCATGCACTGTGCACAGAACATGTGTTGTTTCCAAGCTACCCATTCCTGTACTGGGAAAGGAGATTCCCTCTCTTTTTTGAGTGATTCCATCTCTGCAATACCAGTGGTTGGTGGAGGAAGGATGTCTACATTATCCTTCACCTTACAGACCATTTCCTTTTTTGGGTGCACTGGCCAGCCTGCCTTTTTTCCACTGAAGAATCCTTTCAGTAGGCTATGATCTGCCAGAAAAATAAAGTACTTCCCATCTAGACAGTGATGAAGATGTTTTATCCACAGCACAACAACTTAGCTTTCTTTTATCAGCTAATTTAGTCTTTTCTGCCCTAGTCACTGACCTGAAGATTAAGCCATCTGTCCACCCCCCAGTAGCCTTCACGTTATGTACCAAAATGTCACAGGATGTGGCACTGATGATCTTTAAGATGTTCCAAATGGAAAGCACTTGCCATGACCTCATGGCTTTTTAGATTTCTCATGATCCTCTCTGGCTTTTTCCCCTGGTACCAAGTCACCTCAGGTTTTCATGTGATGACTCTAAAGGAATTTAAGTATTTGAGAGCAGCTATCATAATAGGGTTTTTTTGCTATGTTTCATAAGTTATTTACCTCTGAGGTGGCTGGCCTATTTAAAGGCCACAAGTGGACAGCCATAAGGTAAATCTTCTCCCTGCCCAGCAGGTACTCCAGGTACTGCACTTTGGATCTTACAACACTTCTATTTTACAAGAGAACAGATACTTGTTTATGAAGTCATGCTGCCCTCAGTTGCTGAAATTACTTCTCTTGCACTTGAGGCCACCACTACTCTTGCTGTAGAACCCAGGCTCCCTTTCAGTGAGGTTTCATTTTGCTCTTTGGTGCTCTCTGAGGCTTCTCATTGCCTATTTTGTTCTGCCAGTGATCAGATACTCACTGCTCATCTATCCCTGTCTGCAGAGACTGCTGCTGTGCACCCACTCCACTAATCTTCCCAGCCCCTTGCCCTGCCCTGACAGCCTGTGGCCGAGGGAGGGGATGCTCTTTTCCTCCAGACTTGATTCCAGGTGGCTTCGTGCTCTGCAGAGGCGCTGCAGAGGACACTTTCCGATTCAAACGCAGGAACTCAGAGTGCAATCCAGGCAGATGAGAACAGCTGTGAGTGATGCCCTCCTCCACCATCCCTCCACAATCCTCCCTCCAAGGGCATGGGGAGCTAACCCTACCAGCAGCTATTCCAGCATGAGCCCATCCTCTCCATAAATCCCTGTTATTCTCCTTTCTAGAAGTCCTAACCTTCTATATGCACCTGCATGTGTTTTCACAGAGAAATAGTATATCTAAAGGGCCTGTTTGACACTTCCCTTTTAATTCTTTCAAACAATATCTATTTGACAGGTTTGGGGTTTGGCCTAGGTATTGTGGACGAACCCATATTTTATCTCTGCATTTGTGTTTTAGAGAAAAAAAACGTGAGTCTGTCACCAGAAGGAGTCCTCCAAAGCAAGCCCACATATCAGTGTGGCACTCAGCAGTGGGTTCACCTCTTTTGCCCTTTGGAATATAAATTCACTGATAGTTGTTGGATGTGCTTCTGTGAAAACTGACAGGCAGTTCAACTCTACATTTAAGCCATAAAGTTCATCACTGCCTTTTGGAAAGCAGGTATTTCTTGCATCTTCCTCCTCCTCAAAATAAAACCCTCCCCTTCTCCCTTCCTTTATCTCTGGATGAAAAGTTGGATTTCAGAGGCTGTTTTTGAAAGCTGCCATTGCCTTTTTTGTCTGCACATCCCATCATGAGGCATAAATGACTCTGGGCTAGATCACATGCAAATTTTGCTATAAAACAAGCTGCTCTTTCATTGAGTTTTTCCATTTTATGGTTGGTCAGCTCAGTTGATTTGGGTATTTATAAATACCCATCATTTCAGCTTTTCAGTTTCCTCCACTGCTGCTGCCGACAGCGCTGTTCTGGGCCAGGTGAAGTTCTTCTCCACCAGCAATCAGCAGTGGTTTATGGCACTCCTAATGATGAAATTCCATCTGTCTCACAGCAGATCCCTCAGGAGGCTGCTAATCAAACAACATTCAATTAGCCCCTCCAGCTCTGCCACATATTCAGCTACATCATCTCCTCATCCTATGAAACTCAAAGGAGACAACCAAATTGCTTGGCTGTGGTGCACAATGCTCTGTTACGTCTTCTGCAGCTTTCCCAAGCATTTATCTCCTCTTTTCTGAGGTTGTAACAAACTCCTCAAAGGTGAGGAGGTTTAATTGCTACAGAAATCAATTTTGCTTGGTGCCTGTTGGTTCTTATCTATAATCTGTTCTGAAAGAAAATAGGGGCCCTACTATCCACTATATTGCTTGCAGCCCTCGTTTTCTTCCTTAAGGACTTCCACTTTTCCAAGAAGTTTTCAGTTCCAGTTTTTGGGGTTTTTTTACAAAGGTCTTCTCAGGCCACAGCAAACTCTTCACTCAAACTGAGAACCTGTTGCTTTGCTTAACCTGTTGCTTTGATTTGTTTAAGTGCTTTATGAACTTCTGCTCACAAAACTGGGGGAAATAAGGCTGGATCCCAAAAACACCAAGCAGCTCTGCTTAAACCCTTTTTATCTTCATTAACATGACCTTCACTGCTGTCTCCAGAGATCTATCATAGTGATTTTAGTAAGGAGATTCTAAATGTGTGAAGGTAGAATTGAGTCCTTTAGCAGCACTGGGGCAGAGGAACATCGATTTTGGGGAACTAGAGCCATCTGCCTGAGTAATGGACAGACGACATGTGTTATTTAGGATGCCAATTGAATGTTTTCTAGGGTCATTTGGTTTGAATTAGCAAAAAAGACATTAGGCTGAATTGCGGTAATTGATGAGGGCTGAGAAGCCACGGTAAGATCTGGACTTAAAGGATATAACCTAGGCTCTTCCCCACAGCTGTGCTGGGTTTGAACAGGACTTTCTCAAGCCTGTTAAGTGAACACAATGGAGCCAATACTATGAAGAGATATGTCTTTCCCATCCATCCAGGAAAACCCTACCAAAAATTGGCTAACGACAGACTTTGCATGCAAACTTTTGAGTAGAGTTTTTCCAAGCCTGGAGAAAAAGGTCAGAACATCCCCAGACACTTGGGGCTATCTTTTATTTCACACAAACCTGTTCACCCATCACTGGTCTCGGGGAACGACCTTCCATAACCTACATGCTGGGTTTGGTTTGGAAGCAATGTCCCTTGAAAGCAGCCTCACAAGCATCTTTCCTGTCTTGCATGAAGTAGCTGCAGTGGTGTGGCTCCAGCTGGCAGCAGGGAGTGGGCAAATTAGATTGCATGTCACAAAAACCACTTGATCTTCAGCAGGGACTTATCTTGTGTTGTACATCATTATCAATAAGAGGAAGTATCAGGAAATATTCAGAACTGTGTGTCTTTTTTAGACAGCACACAGCACAGGCTGCTCTTGAAAGGTTTGGAGGGTAGAGTGTGGTGTTGGAGTTCCCTTTTGGTACAGCCTCTGTTTTTAATGGCAGGCGAGGATGGACGGATCTAATGAAGTGTAGAAGTGGGATCAGGCAGAGCAGGGTCCATCCCACTCCCCTGCTGATGGTTTTTGTGCTCTTGATCAGTGACATCTTTTCTCTGTGGCCCAGGCTGCCATGGAAAACACAGACATGATATTTCCCTCCTCTGATGCCTTCCTTTTATGTTCAGCTTAAAGCACATCAGGCAGTGGTCTACTTCTTACTTTGTTTTTGCTGTCCTGCCATCATTGCAGAGCCTGGTCTCACTTCAGCTGTCTAGACATGACCATAGTGCAAATATTAAGCAGCACTGACAGCTGAAACCCTGCTTCCATCTTATTTCCTTAGATATCAGCAAATAATGTCATGGCATCAGGGACGATACACCACGCCCTGACACAGCAGAAGTGACACAACACGCTGAAACCAAGACATGACAAAAATTTCAGGCATGCACATATCCACTCCTGAACCTCTTTGCAGCTGGCAGGGAGAGACAGGAGTAGATCCTGCAAAGCACACTTTGCAGGAGATTCACAGCTTCCAGCAGATGAATTAGCCAAACCTGCATCTTGGCTGGGTTTTGCCTTCATCGTTAAACTGCTCTGAGGAAGAGAACAGCACTGAACATCAGGTTGTTAGACAGAAGGAGGTATGAAGCTTTATTTCTAAGTCATCATTTCCAGCTGAGTCTTGTGTAGCTCACTAGGTAGGTAAGAGCCATTGTCACTGGACTTCCATTGTGACTTGAGGAACAGTGAACTGCCACCACCAGGGTGCCTTGATGTCTGAGGGGGAGTGGCAGGGCAGGGCTTACAGACCCTGGTGCATCCATACTGAGGTGGTTACAGCTAATCTGCTCTCAGTGCTACCAAGAGCTACACAAAAACAGCCTCAGAGATCAGTAATTCCTCTTTCAAATCTGTTTTGCCCTTTGCCCAGGTCCTCTCTGGCATGTGTGCATCCACAGGGGTGAGGAGCCAGGTTCTCAGCATCCCTACCTCCTCCCAGGCAGACTGTACTGCTGCCAGCAATGCTATCCCCCCTGCTGCTGAGGCTATTTTTCTTCTGCAGATCAATAGAGAACTTCAGCTCTGTCTCATACCAACTGCACTAAACAAGTGGCACTTCAATACCACAATGACAGCTTCCTAAAATACTCCAAGACAGATAGTCAGGGAAAGCCCCATGGGTTAGACTGGAGTGGGGCAGAGAAATGATACTCATCCAAGACACTAAACCTTCCTCAAGGCTGACCTGCCCCTGCCCCAGTCCCAGACATGAAGAGTTTTTCTCTGCCAGAGGGTTGCAGCCTTTGCCATGTGGGAGGTGCAAGCAAGCAGTCAAGGCAGAATTTGGTTTCTTGTTACCTTAATCAGCACCTCAAAAGCTGAAGGTAAGTCCTTGTGCATGCAGCAGGCAGGAAAGAATTGTTTCAGACAGCCTTGCATCCAGAAACTCTCTGCCAAACACAGACTTTCTGTCACAGAGAGCTCCTCCTTGGAAAGAAATGTGCCCATGACCATTTTGGAGCAATCTGACCTTTTTCATGGAGATATATGCCTCCCTGTCAATGGCTCATAAATGGATGAACAGCTCAGCTCTTTTTAATAGAGTTAGGCACAGGGTAATAATAGACTTGTGCAGCTCTCTATCTTTGCTTAATTCATCTTTCTACAAATCATTAACATTGTTGGAATAACTGCTATCATTAGCTCGGATTCCTCCTCGCAGCAGCTGACGGCAGCATTGGGGTGAACACCTCGTGAGAAATGGGGTTTCCCCACTCCTGTTTGCACAACAGAGACTCAGGGCAGGGCTTTTCATTCTCCTTTCAAAGGAGGAAAGGTGCTGAATAAAGCAGGATGAATTCCTTTCCTCCTCCACCAAAGAGCAGATCACAGGGATAAGAGGAGCACAGTGTGGGTTTTAGCTGAGGCTCCCAGCACAGGGGTTGTAGCCCGAACCCAGCACAGATAAAAGCCATGCAAGCCCCTCCTACACCTTCTAACCTATGCAAATTATTCTGTGGTCTCCACACATAAGCAAATTATGCCTTCCTGCTGCCACAGTTCCTGTGAGGATGATGACCAACAACCAATAATGGTAAAATTTTTTCGTTTGCTCTTATTTTCAGAATTTCTGAGCCAAGACTCAAGTGCCTACAGACTTCAAGGTACAGCATGGCCACGACAGTGATGTCCCTGTACAGCACCTATCAGGTTTAATGCCAGGTTGGTATTCCCTTTGAAATGTTGGCAGCTGCTGGAAGCTGAACAGAGCCTCGCTGATGTGTGGCCTGGTGAATCCAGAGCTGGTCTGAGCTAAATTCACAGCGGGCATAGCCTGGTGCTGGATCAAAGCAGCCTGTTCCTGGCACTGCTCTGGGCAACCTGCCTGCCTGCATGGTGAAGGCAGCTCTGCTTGTTGCTGCTGCCAGCCACAGGAACATCATGGAGAAGGAAGAAAAACCTCTGGGTGCATTTCTTGGCATGTGCTTTACTTCATCAGCAAAACAACCCAAAGCCCAATCCTGTGGTTTATCAACCCCCAAATTATTAAACAAGTCCACAGCAGTGGATGTGTCTCAGCCCTCAAGAGCTCTGGGCCTGATCCCGCGGTTGGAATCTGCACATGTATCTGATTAGCATTGTGGGATCATCCTTTAATTAAATTTACTGTGTTTGGTTTATGAGCACAGCGGTCTGGAGCTGATGACAGCAGTACACAGGATGGGGTCCATGGCTATTTATGTGTGTTGGGGCGCGATGCACGCTCTCTTTCCGTGTGCACAGCCCGAAATGATATCCCTGGGATTGCACATGTGCAGCCGAGAGCAGCAATTGGCCTGGGCTCGGCAGCGTTGTGTGACTCTTCCAGTAATCTGAAATGGTCATTTCCTAGCAGTCTGTTTGTTTCTGTGTCAAGGGAAATAATCTAATTTGAGCGCTGTAAAATTTACAATTATTGTGCAACAATTTTAATGAGGTGGAGTGGAGGGGGGATATCAGGAGAACACTGGGATAAATTGATGCGGTGTGAAGGTGAAAGCAAGGCAAAGCTTCTCCCCAGAAACCAAAATCTACCACTCCCTTAACAGTGCTGCCATCTGCAATTAATGAAGGCTCACAAATGAACCCAGTCCTCCCATATACCACGAGCAGGGATATGCAGAGATGAGAGACCTGTAAAACACATGGTTTAAAGGCATCCACATCCTCACAAAGCAAGCCGAGCTGGAGTTTGCTGCTCTGACACAACTTTTTCCAGTAAAATGTCTGGGCCAGATTACATGTACTATCAAACCTGCTCAGACCACTGGGAGTCAAAGCGTCCTGGGCCAGGTTTGTGCACATTGTGTTCTCTCTTAAAACATCTCTTTGGTGAGTCCTGTCTCTCCTGCATTCAGCCTATTCCAGTATGATAAATTTTCAGTCCAGTGGCTCCAGTCTGGCAATGGTGCAGAATTGAGGCTGTGTTCAGGTCTTTGCTGGAACTGACCCAGAGAACAGAACCCACCCAGCCATTAGCACCGACTGGTGCAAGGCATAGTCCTTGAACAAGGGACTGTTGGGGCTTCCCTGGTAGCAGTGCAAATGAATATCCTCCAGATATTGCTCGCAGGGAAGCATCCAAGGACCTAAACAAGATTTTGACTCAGTGGTCATAAAGTTCTACTCTGCTCGTTGCTTCATGTGCAAAAAGCCAGGCAGTCCTGCTATATTTACTTGAAGGAGAGAAACTGCTGTGGAGGTGGCAGCACGGCCCAAAAGGCCTGCTGTGCTCCTTTGGGTGGAAAGCCAGCCTGCAGATCCCTCTGGTATGGGGTTACACAACAGACCCACCTCAGTGAACAGTCCTTGTGACAGGCAGCTGGGACGAGAAGAGAATGGATTCCTGTGTCTTTGGCAAGATGGGAAAACCTCAGTGTCAGGGGACGTGACTGGCTCTTCTCGCTGCTGTTTGTCCCCTGAAAAGGCTGCAGAGGGGGTGACTTGCACCAGTGCCTCCCAGAGTTTTGAGGGAGCCAATACTTGGTCCTATTTTCCTCTGAGAAGGAGTTTTGCTGGCTGTGTTTCCAAGAAGAGCTCTGCATTCTTTTTCATCACTAAACCACAGTTATATATGTACCACACGGGCAAAGACCATGAGCACCAACCAAGAGACCCCAGGGTAAGTTCTCTGGGTTTCCTTGCTGTTGGCAGGATGGTGAAGGAGAGGATGGGGCTGCCTGCACAGGGTTTTGAATGGTTCTGCTCATGTTTTCCCCAGAACACTGTGCTCATACTCCTGGGAAGGGTCTTCTCTCTGTTCTGACATTGCTCATATCTTGCAAACAACTTGACCAAGCATCTTTCTTCAATCATGCAAGTCAGTCTCTCTCCACTGCCCGGGCTGTGTTCATGGTGGCCATTATCCAGCTCCTCCTGTCCCCCTCTGGGGTCAGACAAAAGGGGAACCACATCTAAATCACAAATGGGGTTTGTGTCTTGTTTGAGGCACTCCCCAAGAGGACACTTCATGTTTCTGTCTGAACCACTTTATTTCCATCACAAAAGCTGCACTCCAGGTAATGCACAGCCAGCCCTAGAGGAAAGTTCTTCATGAGGAGGTAAGAGCCAACAAGCAGAGTGGTTAATGAGCTTGTCACAGGCAGTAGAGCACTGGGTTGCCACTACCAGAAGTGGCTAGAGCCAAGTAAACAGTCCTCTTCTCCAGCACCTTCAATTCTCTCTCTGCCCCAGGGCCAGGAGCACTGAGAGCAGGTAGGACCAAAGGGAAAAATCACATCTCATAAGCCAGAGGCAAGCTAGGTCATTGAAATAAGTGTCCCTAATGGTCAGGGGCAGAAGTAGGAGAAAAACCCCAGGACATGTTACACCTCCCTCTGCAAGGTCAAGCCATTCACTTGGTGCTCGTGTGGTCTCCTCCAAGTGGATGGAAGGAAGGAAACAAGCCCCAGATAACAGGAAAATGGGGCTGTAAAAGATAAAAATCAGCTTTTGGAGTAGGAGGAGGTGGAGAACCAGGAACAGCTCCTCCGTTCCTCTTTTGGGCAGTGTAGGTTAAGGTAACTCTATTGCCTTAATAGCAGCAGGTCAGCAAGGACTGTACAGCTTTTGACAGATATCACACAGCTCACAGGATAAATTCAGAATTCTGCAGGAGAATGGTACTTGGCACCGTGTGTAACTCAGTAGTGGTGTGCTGCACCAAGGAAACAATGGCATCTTGACCAAGGCTGAGAGCTTGGAAAGATGCAGAAAAAGGAAAAGCCATTTAAAAAGATGTCAGACTATCCAGATGTGTCACAGACCTAATCAAGGCACAGAATTTGGAGCTGAGTGTAGCAGAAAGGGAGGACAAACCTGTCAGGGCACTCTAGCAATGTTTAAATGAGGAAATTGAGTTGTGAACATGGTAGGGGAAAAGTCATCTTCTGGTTGCCACAGGGCTCTTCAACTGCCCTCTCCAATACCTGGTGGTGGCCACTGGCTGGTGTCCTAGGCTGGTAGAGCCTCTTTTCACCATCATTTCCCCACGGGGTTCAGTGCATGATAAACCCCAAAGATAAGACAGAAGACAGTGCCACTGGGGCTGGGCACGAGGCACCATGAGCCAGAGGCCAAGTGTCACTTTGAAGAAGAAGCCTGGAAAGCAGTTCTGGTCTATGGGTTCATGTTTTCATAACACTGTAGTGTTACAGCACTGAGACAAATCATCTGTCAGCCCAGAGAAGTGCATGATGTTGAGATGAAATAGATACGGGAACAGGAGGCTCTTGACATTTTCAATATGCATTTCCACAAAGAAAATAAACACAAAAAGAAAGAGGAATACAAAATACAAAGCAATCATCTCACCAGCTCCAAGTACTGGGGGAAAATGTAAGGGAAAATTTCTACCCAGGCTACTTAGAGTGTGATAAAAATGCAAAATTCACACAAGGCTCTTTTTCCTCACTTCAAAACCCACAGGGTCTCTTGACCCAGGTCAGCATTCCTCCGCTTTACACACTCAACCTCATCATTCACCTGGTGATTACAGCACTGGGATGAACTGTGAGAGCTTCTGTTGCAGCAGTATGAGTAGACACACCATGTACCTTCATCTTTCCTCATTTGCTTCCCTTCATAAGTAAATATAGCCCAGAAAATAGTCTCTGCTCAAGGGGTGTGAGGGGATAGATCTTGACCTTTTAATGTTGCTAAAGTACAACGAGACTAAATCAAGGACCCCATCAGCACCATGCTAATTTCAACACATTATTCTTTTTAGGCCTTCAATCTATTTCCCCACAGAAATGATAAGTCGTGGAAACATGTAAGAGATGGACTTGAGGCAAGGAACAAGGGCAGGACAAATCACACTAATTTAATTTACTTGCTTAATTACATTTCATATCTCATTTATTTGAGATATACAGATGAGCAAAATTCATACGGACACAGATATTGAAAAGCCAAAAATAAAGCCATGAGCAGTTTCATCTTTGAGTTGTGCATAAAATGAAAGTGAGAAAAGGAGAGAGAGATTGTGTCAGATAGCAGATGCTGCAAGGGGACAGGGAGTATACAGTTTGTTCTTTCTGTGATGTCTCTGACCTCATCTTTCCCTTTTCCACACTATTCCATAAGTATTTTTGTCTTCTTGGTTCTATCGCTACATTTTCCCAATCTTGTTTTTGTTTTTCTCCAGAATCCAATCTTCTTTGAGAGGATGTTTCCTGGGCCACATTCTTCTGGTATTCATTGAAATACTTCTAGTGGATGACCAAAGGGGGTTATAAATTACTTTCCATCTACAACTCAAATCCATCAGAAGTAGAGTTTCTCTGACTTATAAATGTGATCCTAAGAAACAGTTCCAACAAGCAGAATTTCCTAATTTTAATTCCTGAAGTGAATGGTATAAAAACCCTGAGGGATCTGCCAGTTCTGTGCCACCCAGATCTTCAAATCCTAATTTTATTGCTGTGTTGTATTTCAAGAGCAGCTGGGAACAGTTGAAAATCTGGGTCTCTATCTTCTCACATCCAAATCCGTCTTTAAATCTCACTTTTTCAAACAATCCTTACTTTTTTCAGCACTGACAAGTTCCAGGTGCCCCCATACTCTTCTCCAATGTCTGCTTATCATCTTAAGTGTTGCTCTTACTTTGGAAATGGACTGATCCACATTTACAGCCACACAGAGCAATAAACAGGACCATAAATTATATTTTTCAAACTATCAGCCAGTGGCCAGATATGAAGCTTCACAGATGTAGATTGGCACATTATTTCAGCTCCACGAAGTCCTGCACTCTTGCAGAACCACAAAATTGTCACCTGGAGGAGTCTCCAGTGCTCATTGAGAAAAGCCTGGATAAAGCAGTGGCAGGTTTACCCAGGGTCATAAGCCTGCACAAGCAGAAAACATCATGCCTAAAACCTCTTAAAGGCCTTCTGTCCCTCCTTTGCCACCAATAATGCAAAACCTCCCCTGTTTGACAAGAGAGGTACAGCCTTCCTGCCTTCCATTACCTCCTCCTGACTTTCACTGATCACATCTCCATGTTTTCTTCATCCCCACAAATTAATGCTATGATCAGCATCTACATCTGATATACCAAAGAAAACAAACAAACAAAAAACATTTAGATCATTTAGTTTAGTCTGGGGCGCTTTTTAGTCTAATTATGAGTGTAAGAGAGTTCAGATGCTGTGAGTTGTGCGCATGAGCTGTGAGATGCCAATGGCTCAAGTACCAGAGCACAGGCCTTGGCTTGTTTTATTTATAAGCAAAGATGTAACCATTATGTCTTTAGTCATCATGTTTTTTGCTTCTTTGTATCTCAACCAATCACATCCAAAATTCCTCATCCACACAGTGTCCCAGCTCTCAGCAGTGCCTTACACTGAGAGAAGTCACACTTGATGCTCCCTCAAAATTCAGGAAGAAAAGTAGTGCATTATTACCAATTTACTAGATTAGATGTCCAAATTACTATTATTAGATGTCAACAAATGAAAGAATCAACTCACAGGTATCATCTCAGATGAGTATGTGAGCACAGTTCTCAAGGAGGTGAGCAACAAACTGTAAATCACCATCTCTGGCCTGGGCTAACACTGTTTGCTCCAGTGACACTTAACAGCTCAGAGAGATCCGTGTCCAAGCCTGGTGGGAGAGACTGAGCTGACCCAGAGCTTGCACTGAGCAATCTGACACTTGTGCTGTGCAGTTCTGCTCATCCTCAACCACACAGCTTTAGGGTCAGATCACCACACCCATTTTCTCCACATTGGCTATAAAAGAAGCCATTTGTGGCACCTTCAGTGCTCACCTCTGTCTCTGCTCTGACCATCATGTCAACACTCAGGCCAGGCAAATTCCCTGAATTATGGGATTGGTGCCTTCAAGCACATGCTGTAACAAATACTCTAGTATTTATCTTCAGGTAGGACTGTGTTGGGAAATTATTTGGCATTTCCCCAGCAGGCTCTTGAACACACAGAATTCACAGATGTATCGAATTTACCTTTTTCCTGTCCAGGTCTAACACCATTAAACACACTAAGACTTTCAGTACCATCCAAAAGGAAACCATATCCTTAAAAATGCTCCTCACACATTTTAATCTGAATCAGACACATGCTGGACTGTATAAATATCATGGTTATGCCTCATTCCTATAAAAACAATAAGTATTGAGAGCTTTGTTGTTCGCCTAGGAGGCAAAGCTGGTGCCAGTCAGCACCAGGCAGGCTGCCAGGCAGGAGGTGGACATGGCTACAGAAACAATCTTTTCTAGATCTGGCCTCTGAAAATGGTGAAAATGGCTTCTGTGAGGGAAGGAGGCTTTCACACAGGTTGCACATGAAAGGCAGGCAGATGCAAAGGAAGGCTGAATGTTGCACTGATCTCATGGCTTGGGTGAGCTACAGGGGCAAATCCAATCACTCTTTGGTTAAAATAAGGAGAACCACATTAATTTTCAAATCTAAATATGCCTCCCTGTCCTCACTTATGGAAGAGTTTTGATTTTTCAACAGAAATTTAGATATTCCACAAATTCTTCAGAAATTTGTCATTTTTCATCTAGAAGTGCTGCAGTGTTTCCTGAAGCTGCTGTTGATTTATCCCATGCTTCTATTGCTATCATCATCACATAGAGACTAGCTGGATTACATTGTGTGTGACAAATGTGAGCTATCTTTTGGGAGCCCTTGTTTGCAGCACAAGAGGACAGCACAGCAGGGACTTGGGCCTCAGGGGGGAGTGGATAAAGTAGACTGTAATTTCCACAGGTCTCTGGTTTTTACTCTGCTGACATTGTCTTTTTTGTGTTTGGCTATTTGAAAGCAAGAGACACTTGTCATATTAAGTAATAAAGGTTCTGGGGGATGTCTAAAATGATCTTTCTTCCCACCTCATCCCTTGCACCCATCTGGAAACCCTGCCCTGCTGTATCTCTGAATAACTCCATCCTTACATGCAGCACCTGTTGGTGCTCCCTGGGTAAAGCTCATAGTCAGGCACAGGAATCCTTAACCCCATTTTACAGATATTTAGATATTTTATTTTGCAGAAATTTAGACTACAAATGATCAGGTCATACTTGCCAGTAAGCACTTAGGAACTATAATCTTGTGCTCTGGCAGAACTAAAGCCAACCAAGCTACATTTACAGTATTTCCTTCCTATCATACATATTTCAGCAGTAGTTAAAAAAAAAAAAATAAAAGAAAAAAAAGGTCATCAAAACACAGCCAAGTTGTAAAATCTGACCATCTGCAGGGTGGTTGGTGGAAAACCATTTTTACTTTGCCATGAGAGGCATTTTTCCAAAGCTGTCTTACAGCTACCACCAAAGACCACTAGATTATTTACTAGTCCAACATCTGTCAAGAAATAATTAGGTTGTTAAAGGGAGATTGTTAGTTACCGGCATAAGGTGTCCATTAACATTAATTGAAATCCTCAGAATTATTTAGGAGCAAAGTCTGGCCCCACTGAAGTTAATGGGAGCCTTTCAATTAACTCTTGACTGACTTGATGGATGGCAGATAGAAAAGTGATGGGTTTCTTTTCAAGCCATAGATCCATGAATGGCAACATCTGCTACAGGGACATTTTCTCAGAGAGGCTGGGTACTGAGGGAGAGTTTGAAACAACCCATCCACTTTGGGTTACTCAGTAAAATCTCATCCACCCCTGAAAAAGTACTCACTTGTCATATTTCTTCTCTGCTTGAACTGAAATACATACTGGGGCATGGAAGTGCTTGTTTCTAAGTCAGCCTACACATTCACTACACTCATATCAGCACAGGGATCCACTCAGTGTTTTAAATATTTAGTTTTCAAATCCATCAGCCTGAATCCAGGGCAGTCCTTGGGGAATATGCATCAGAGCATTTGGAGGATGGTTCAAGGTGCAAGTCAGAGCAGCCTGCAAGGTGCCTTAGCCCACCCTGGCCTTCATCAGGATGTTCTCCAATTTGAGCTGATGTGATTCTGGTCCAACAAAATTTTCTGGTCTGCTAACAAAAGTTTCTGTGGTGATCTTGGGATACCAGGATCGACTCTGCTGCAACAGTGAGGTAGATGGAAAGGTGGCTCTCACACAGCTGAATCTCAGCCCATCACCCACAGTCCTAAAGCTGAGAACAAGCATGCCTTCACAGCCACGTGTGTCTGAAGAGAGCAGTGAAATCATTGGTGGGCAATTAGCATTGCTGATATTTATACCATTAAGGGTCCAGGGAGAAGTGAAACAGGGGTGTGCCATCCATTCGCTGATTGGAGATGATTATGTTTCTGTTGATGCTGATATTTCAGTGTAATAATTTGCCCTCACCATGTAGTCCACAGGGACAGGTTTGATTTGATCTTCTGGTTGAGAATCGAGGGTCTAACCTCGATGTCACCTGCAGCATGGAACAATAGACTTTCCAAATGGAAAACGTTCGTTTTGCACTAATACATGAATACAGATTTCTGGACTTCACTGCTAGGTTAGGAGATAAACTTTTAGTTATCAGATCCCTTGTGTGATATAAACTATCATTATGAGATACATTTTCTTTCCATTATGCTGTAATAAAACCCTCCTGCTTATAATATAAATATATACATTTCCTCCGAGGCATCCTATTTGCTAAAGAACATCATGGAAATCTAATCTCCTTTTAATCAATAAAACACCAAATGATGTTTCTATTTAATGCAAACTTTGCTTCTTACCATGTAATGAACCTGTTTCTATTAAGAACACAGCCATTAATGGAATAAGTAATGCATTACTACTATTCCACTGCTACAGTCAGGTTTCTCTTAATATTTCCATTATAAACTCAACTATTTAAGAGTCTGCAATTTTCTGAGCTGGTTTGCCCATAAAATCCTTTTATACTGCTTTAGGGCTTGGGGCTTGGGGGCTTGGCTGGTTATTGTCATGTGCAGGGTCTCTCTCTCTTGCCCAGCCACAGACTCACATGACCCTGGCAAAGTCATTTAACCTTTTAGAACTTTAGTCAGTCCAAATGGAAAAGGGTCTAAAAAAGAGAGATGCCTCAGAGGCAAGAGAAATCCAAGTTTAACTACATTTGAAAGAATGACCCTAGGGAATGATAATGGACTGGAGAGACTTTTGCTTTTGGGACATGAGTGCAATTTGTTGTAAGCCAGTAATGAAAAGAAAATGGAAGCATGGCATTTTGCCAAGAATAAAAACTATGGGTGACTGCTCAAACCATTTCTGATGGATGCCTATCAGAAAAGATAAACAGCTGTAATTTGGGCCAGAAAATACTTATGACCCAATCTATGCTTTGCAATGGTACTCTTTATTCCTGCTTTTGTCAAGCTATTGCTGAAGGAAGTTCAAGACCTTTTTCTTCATAAGATGCTCACCCAGAATATTTTATATCCTTATTGGGTTATGCTAGATCTCAGTCATTCTGCTTCTATTATCTGATAAATGACAGGGCTTTCAAGAAAAAGGACAAGAAACATGTACCAGGAAACTCCGAAATGTATTCACTGGAGCAGAAGTTGAAGGGAATTTGAAGATTAACAAACACTTTGATGAGCAGAGAGCAGAATAAAACGAGGGGACAGACATTTCACAGCTGAATTTCATGCTCACAGCCTCATGAATTCTGTTTCCTGCCATGCAAGCAGATTGGACTGTGAGACAGGATTCTCCACTAGGGCAGGAGAACATGCCTCCAGTGTGAAATCTCTGTCCCTTGCATGGACTCCTGACCTGATGTTGCAGTTTAAGGCAGCAGTGGTAGGACAGTTTGAATTCCAAGCTGGTTTAGCAGCTCTAGCTCAAAATTAAAGGGGGGGATGAAGCTCTACACGCTAACTAGAGCTAATGTCCAAATTACCTTCCCTTTGTTCTTGCTCCAGCCTGTGAGGAGGAAGAACTTCTTCACTGTGCTGGTGACTGTGCACTGGAGCAGATTGATCTCTCTCACTGGAGGTATTCTGGAAATGTCTGGATGCAATCCTGTGCCATATGCTCTGGGAAGAGCCTGACTGAGCAGGGATGGTGGATTAGATGACCCAGAGTGGTCCCTTCCAACCTCACCCATTTTGTGATACTGTGAAGGACTTGTAGGGCACATGTGTGTGAAAAAGCCTTAATGTGTGAGGAATTCTGGCTGCAGGAGAACTGGAAAGGCCATCCTTAACTCCTCTTTCTTTCTCCATTGCCTCTGAACACTGAGACTGAATAAAGGTAAGTACTGGCTTGGGAGCATCACAAGAGGGGACACCACAGCTTTGAACCCTCTTAAACAGCTGGGGCACCAGCCTGGAGATTAGTGAGAGGACCTTTTATTGACCCTCAGGGAGACCCCCTATAATAAAAGATCCTCTCTCATTAATCCAGTAATCAGAGAATATTTGCTGGCACCTACTGCCATCTTCAGTTTCCAGTCAAAGCTAAGGCATGGATGGCCTGGCACCGTGGCCTGAGAGTCTGGTGGTGGGACAATGGCTCCCTTGTCATGTTCTTCCAAACTATTGTGTCAGTTGCCTCTACACGTGTACAGATATTATTTTTCTCCATCATAGTTCAGGTTTCTGAGTTTTACTTCACAGGTATGAGTGTAAGAATCACCTCTCTAGACTTGGGAGTGAATCCCTCCTCTGATTGCCTGACTCAGGAACTACAGACAAGACCTGTTTCTAAATATGCAGGAGAAAAAGCAATAGTTACTGTCTCCTCTTGACAACAGAGGGAACAAGAAGCATGAACAGCATTTCAGGTCATTGGATGTCAGTGTTGGTTCTCCTAATCCCAACAGAGAGCCTTAATCATGAGATGGGTTAGGTATGATACCTGATGTGCTATAGGTTTTGATAAAAAAAGGTGGCTGAGGTGTTTCCTGCACCTGAAGCTCCAGGAGGATGGTCTGAGGGAAGGACCAGTCCATCCACAATGTCCCATTACCAGCTGTGACTGCACTGGTGGAGAGGGCAAGGAGGAAAGAGGCAAAGAGGGAATTGGCAGAGAGAGCCATCACATCCAGAGCCTTTATCCTAGCACAGGTAACACTTTCTTTATTTCACATTTATTTTCTTGCCATGTTAAGGAAGGGGAAAATAGACACGCTTCTTTCTCCTGCTCATTTTCCTGGACCATCTGGTGCTGAAGCAGAGATGACATATCACTGCAAAGAAGGGGAAGATGTCACAGCTTTCACTAATAGCTGTGGGAGGAAAATAATTATTTTAAAAGTATGTGGGCTGTACAAACCGTACTTGTTAAGTCAAACTACCAGAAAACTTATTTCAGACACAAAACATTTGATATTAAGTAATCAGTAATGTTAGAGATCAGCAATCCCAGCCCTAAATGTTGGGCTCAGTTCTGCTGTAAGCACAGCTCTAACTCAGGCCCCACTTCACTGAAGCCCATGCACAATCTTTTGGGTTTTCTGTTCTGAGTAAGAATGAGAAATTACAGACCAGTCTATGCCACAGATTACTCTCAGTATGTACATCAGGGATTGCAGTCAGGCAGGGAAACAGGTCAGAAGAAGAGGTGAAGCCAATAACGTGACATGTATCACCTTCTAAGCAATGACAAGAACATATTGATTTAGTCCCCCTTAGCTCTAGTTCCTCCTGTATTGTTTCTCTAAAGCCCTCAGGGTGTCTATGTACACTTGCAGTTCTAGATAATTTCATAATTTATAATTATTAAATCGCAAAGCACCAGAGATGTGAAGTGAAATGAAGTACTTGTCCTACATAGAGGTACTCAGAAACATCAGTCTCACTGGACAGAAACAAGGTAAATTTGCAATTGTCATTCAGCAGCTTTTTTAAGGATCTTTTGGAAATATCTTGAAAACTTTCTAATTCAGATGAGAAACTTGCAAGATATGTGGAATGATAATTGAAAATAGGGCTTTTTAAAAATGAAACTGAACAATTTGACTCATGAGTAGTCTTCTTTTTTTGGAATGAAGTGAACATTTCCTCTTCCTCCCCCCAAACAAATCTGTTTCACTGAAATGTTGGCGTTTGAAAAATGTTGATAAACTCTAGTTACAATAAGAGCTAGTCAGAGAATGGAAACAGATTTGGTAAATGAGTGTAAACAAAACAGCTTGAATTTGATTCCTGGTATTTTGTGGAATTGCTTTGCTTGTTCTTTGTAAACAAGTAGAGCTAGGACTTTGGGCATTAAAAAAAGAAAAAAAAAAAACAAAAACAAACACAATGCCCAGAATGTTTCCAAATTTGTGCCAGGCTGAACTAATAATATTCAGCATTCAATAAAGCACAATGCAGCACCCTATTATTTTCCTGTTTGGAGTATTCTTTTAATCAGATAGGAGCCAGTCACCCAGTGGAAATAGTGGATGTGCAGAACGAACAGTTTAAAAACCAAACCCCTGATCATTGCTGTCTGAAAAAAATACTGAGTGCTGAGTAGAAAATGCTCATGAAGACATGTGGTTCATGTCTAGACAAAAGCAAGATGGTGTTCAAAATGTCCCTATTTGCCGTAGATATTTATGGAAATAGAGAAACGTGCCCCACTCTACAGTACATCATCCCCTTACTCTACAAAAAAAGATCATGGAGTGTTTTGGACAGCCCTATGAGTCTGGCTGCATTGCAAATGTAAGTTTTCAAGTGTTGTCAAGCCAGAAATATTTATCAATATCAGTTCAAAGGTATGTTTTCTAACAAAGTAAGTACCTAATCCAACAAGACTTTGCTAAAAGTTCTGGAGAGAAGGTCACAGATAAGACCTCCAGAGGTTTTTGTTGGAAACACTGCACTTGGTTCTTTTTCAAAGGGAGATGCCATATCCAATTGGAAATAAAAGATGTCTATTGGAAACTTAATGCAATTTTATTGGAGCTAAATTCAATCTCTCCTTTTTTGATGCAGTAATGGGTCAGCAAACAGAACTCAAGAGAGCAGCCTCAGACAAGTATGCTGCTGTGGTCAGAGGTGCCACTGGCAGAAGTGCACTTCATAAACCAGAAACCCCTAAAAAATTGTTTAGAATACTTAAAAGAATAGTGCTCTTCTCAGTCACTACAGACCTACAAACACTCACCAACAAGGTTTTTCCCAGCCATCACCACAAGCCCAAGCTTCAAACAGAAAATCCATGCCCTAGATAAAGAAGATCACTTCTCTGGTGTTATTTTTTTCTCCTTTCTCAAATAGGTTCTAGAGCCAGCTCTCTACTTCAGCTGGTTAAAGCACACAATGTGTGAGGGAGTGGGAGACACACACACACCTCAGAGCCTCCATTTATACAATCTCCATTGGCTTCAGAGGAGTGCCACAGATTTATAGCAAGAAAGGGTCTGCCCACAGACTCCTAAGGGATTGATTGGTAGCCTACAACAAGCCATTTCCAGGGAGTAAGGTTTTTTTGTGAGAATGATTCTTCCTATGTCTTGACTACAAAACAGAAACTAAGAGAGGCAGGGGTTACACTGTGATATTTATGATACCCAAAAGGGAACACAGTGTATTAGAAATGCTTGATAGCCCAATTTACATGTTTATTGTGCAAAAGAGCCATTTATTTACCGGCAAAAAACCCACACCTATACATTTAAAAGCATTTTTTTAAAAAGGGAACGATTTTGAAAGTACAAAATGAGAAGATATTTTTCAACTGTTTTTCTCTCTTTTTTCTCTTGTCTTGGTGACTGAGAAAAAATACAGTAAGGTAACATTTCAAATGGTAGAGATTGTTCATAGCATCTCCATCCACTTTCCACGCCTGCTTTGGCAGCTTGGCTTGTGTCATAACCATCACAAGTTTATTTATAGTTCAGGGATGTTGTGAGAGGTCAAGCAAGGAGGAAGAAATTCTGATTAAACCACTAGGGACTCCAGAGAGGAATTTTGCTGTGCTAGGAGTGTTTTTGGAGTTGTTTGGGTTTTGCGTTTTTGGGTTACTTTTTATTTTAATGTTCATTTACAAAATAACATGCATTGGGAATTATTCCTTCTTTTGATTTTTCCATGTTCCTCTTCTGTGGCTGTTTTGGCAGTGGTGGTCTAGAAAAGAGTGAGTGCTGAAGACTCTCCTCAGAGATGACACAGAGGTCATGAGAGGTTTTTGTGTTGGTGGCTCTTGGTGAGTTGGCAGAGATGGTTCTCTGTGGACTCAGCCTCGACAAGAGCTGGTACCCTGCTGTCAAGAGTGGGCTGTGCTGTCTAAAAGCTGCAAAAAATTGCTATTACAGAAGCAATGAGCTGCCCTGGGCTGGGAGAATTTATGGGCAGGCTTTTCCTCACCCCATCCTTGTGGATGAAAGAAGCAGTGGTTACCAACCAAAAATTCCAACTCCCTGCTCTCTTTCCTGCTGATCTCTATACACCAGCACCAAGGAAGGAGCCAGGTCCAAATTCCCTGCAGGACTGAACTGTTTGCTTCCTCTCTTTCTCCTTTCAGGGCATTTCCTTCCCTGCAGAGGGTGCTTGAGGGCTCTGTAGAGGGTTGGAGAAAGCACAGGTCACCACATGGCATAGAAGAAAATTTATGATAGAGGTTGCAGTGCACCATGAGACTCTTGGGGTAGGAGTGGGCACATCCTGGGAAAACCAGGCTCTCCTGCCATCTGTTGTGCAGCAGAGCTCTCTCTGCAAGCTGGAATGGGGCATATCAAGGACTCCCTCGAGCAAATACAGGATTACAATTTCCAAAGTTTTGCATGAAAGGTGTACTCAGGGTGCTACTTCTTCAGTGAGGCAGTGACACAGTGGTGACAAGTCAGAGACAGTTAATACAGCAGCTTTTAGCTGGGATTCACTTGGTATATGCAGATACAGACTCAATTTTCAATCTCATGCTGCCTGCAACACATGACAGGGTCAACAGGCTGCTGTAGAGATCAAGAGAACAGATCAACCTTCCGAAATTCAATATTAATTATTGAATATTTATGTTTACCAGGGGGAATGAGTGCTCAGAGTTTCTCTCTAAGGCTGTGGATGAATCTTTGTGTTTCAAGAACAATATAAATCAGGCCTTTTTATTTGTCATTTATGTGAGATGAAAATTAACATCACAAGCATTATTAATAAGGCATGAATGACAGAAAGGAGAGGAAGCAGAGCAGCTCATTCCCTATAAGTTTCTCTTTCTGTATATTAAGTAGATTTATCATGTGCTAATTCCCTGCTCTACTCACTTCTTCTCCTTTCTTTCTGGCAAATTAGTGTTCCAATAGCATTCACATGCCCCTGATTAATATACCTGCCCCTCAGCCATCAAATTATAGCCTTTAACAAATATTAACAAATTCATCCTCTCAGCAACCCTTGTATCAAAGGCACCAGGTACCAGATCTGTTTTCTGGGGTGGCACTGGGGGAGGCAGATGGAGATCTCAGGGGTGGGTTAAGGCACAGAATAACAACACACCAGCTCTAAAAGAGAGGCTAAAGGATTGGTACAAAGAATGTGCAGGGGAAGGGTATGTGGACAAGATCTATCGATCACAGGGGTTCCTCCTGGCCCTCAGAATCCACTTAATAAGAGTTAACTCTCCTTGTCTTCAGGCCCTTTGGCCATACATCTCCACCTGTTTCATAAGGGGAATTATTGTCTTCAGTCTTACAGGTGAGGAAAGGGAGAATCTGAGAAATTTCAGCCCCAGGCTCATGGATACTCAGGTGTATGACTTTAACAGAATTTCACTTAAAATTGCAAGTCTGTCAGGTGTGTTGGCTCAAGAGCTTAACCCTCAGATTTACAGCCCATTTGCTCAGTCTGGGCACAGAGGCAATGTGGAGAGCAGTTTTTGTCCACCTTGGTCCTTCTGGGTGGTCAGAGGGTGGACACACAGATGCCAATGTTCATAGGAATGTGCACAAAGCTGAGGACAGGCATTATCTGCCTACCCAGGCAAGAGACCTGAACATTTGGCACAGACAGCAAGAGGTGCAGATGAAACTCCTCCAGCAACCACCAAAGCTCCTATAACAGGGAAGGAAAAGTTCTAAGTGGCTTTTTGGTTCACCCTGGGGAGAGTCCCTGGGCTGCAGTCACCCCTCTCAGTGCTCAGCACCAAAACCTGCCTTTGGACAAAACACATCTTGGCAAAAATATTGCTATTGGTGAGGTTCTAGTTTCCTTAAAATGGACTGAAGAAATTAGGCTCATTCAATAGTAATTTTTTTTCCAATGTTTTGTTTCAAAATGCCACTTTGGTCTGTTTTCTCCCCATTCCCTACAAAAAAATCCACAGTCAGTCTAGCACCAAAATAGCTTTTTGGCTATTCTCCTCCCACTGCTTGCACCCTTCAAATTCCCAGACCAGGTTTGTGTCTGGTGAGTGGATGTATCTGCAGCTATAAAGACAAAATGCCCATGACTGCTGAGAAATCCTCTCTCGTGCTCTTCAAGCTATTTACTGTGCAATATTTATATATTGCAATATTACACCTAATCATAATTAACAATGATACTTAGCAGCATCTATATGGCTCTTCACACCTTTAAAGTGCTGTGCAAACACTCATTAATTAATCTTTGCTTCAGGGATCCTGTGCTGCAGTCTGTTCCAAGGGGCACCATGGAATGGAGCCATAGCTGCCACAGCACGCCTGGTGCCAAAGGGTGGGAATTCCTCCTGCATGTAAGGTTCAGCTCTCCACTTCTGGGAGGCAAGGAGGGCTGCCTTGCTGTCCCCAGAGGAGATGTGAAATGGGAAAAACCTGAAGGAATGGTCAGTATAGACAAGAGAGGGACAAATGGTGGTGACTTTCTGCTCTTACGCCCCAGTGCTGGTGCTGGTCCTGTGTGAGGGCCTGGAGCCACTTAGTAAAGGCCAGTGCCTCTTCTTGGGGCAGCCCCAATCCTGTGTGCTGGTGAGGCCAAGGTCCCCACAGCTAGCCTGGAGTGGAGGGAGTGAGGAGAAAGAAGGAGGTGATGGTGGGACAGGGAGAAAAGGGGTGTGGCAAAGGCCACCAGTGCAGGACCTGCTGCAGGAGCACTGCAGCATCTGCCCCTTCCAGGTCTCCTCCACACACCACTCCCCACTGCCCCCCTCTGGGTCCTTGGAGGGGAATTCTCCCCAGTTTGCATTAACAGCAGGTACTTTTTTTGCCTTTTATGCAGTCCTTTCAACGCTGGTATCTCCGCCCGGATGAAATGCGTCTTTTCTCAGCTTTTCGCTGTCTTGCTCTGAAATCTCTGCTCCCATCCCTCCACAGAGCTCAGTAACAGCTTGCTTCATCTTCCTACTGTCAGCACTCTGCTTTGACCCTTTAATCAGGGGACTTGGCTTTTATCTGGAAGACATATGCCTTAGGTGTCTTGTATAAGGTGCCACACAAAGCAAATTCAGCCAGGCCTGCCAATAACACATCATCTAACCAGATGGGGATAAACAGACTTGAATTCATTTGCTCCTTTTTCTCTACTCAGTAGCACCAGAGAAAAGGCTGTTACTAGCTTTATGTAATGTCTCTGGGTACAGGGTTTTTGTGCTTTGCATTTGAGGAGAGCTTAGGTCAGCCTCACAGCTTCTTTCCATTAGAGATGGTTTGCATTAATAAAATGAGAACCCTTTTGCCACTTGTGCCTATGACATTGGAGGTACCAAATATGAATGATGTCATGGAGGGATGGAGGGCTTTTTTTTTTCTTTTTTTTTTTTAAGCTCAGTGAAATTCAATGGTGCTTTTCTAGCAATTTGAATAAAATAAGGAGGAAGTGTGAGGCGCCCTAGGCAGAGATAAATGGTTTGTGTTGAACCGTCAATGGAGAAGTGACCAAACTTTTTTTTTCCTTTGGTGACCTCAGCAAGATTGGTATCTAGATCTCATCAGCTGAAGTGAAAGGGTTATTATTACAGAGCCTGGAGCAGAGCTGACACACTTGCAATGAATGAAACAGTTTCTGGCTTGGGGAATTCAAGTGGCCAGGCCAGGAACATGATCTATACAGTAAGAGCAGAGACACCAGCATTCAGACCAACAAAATGGGCCTCAGCCAGTCAAAAGAACAAAGAAACACTTCTGAAAATAATTTTCTTCTGAAAGTACTAATTGGAGTATTCAAAAGCAGTATCATTATCTAGTTCCTCCCCCCCCCCCCC
>VWZP01001896.1:1962302-2236920 GCA_013396995.1 Dicaeum eximium
ATACTTTTTAAAGAGATTATCTTTCCTTTAGCCCTCTCCATTAAAATAATCCATTTTCTTCCTTGGGAAATTCTAAAAATGGCAGAACATCCTTAAACATCCTTTCAAAGCAATCAGATTTTATCTAGTTAGGAGCAAGCAGACATGGAGACATTTGCCTTTCTGTGAGGGGACATATTCCTCCTGGAACAAGGCCAACCTATTCCCTGGATTACCTCCTTGCCATTGTCACAGTTGAATTACAGCTGTAAGTCAGAGGCAGTGACACACTCTGAAAGTCCTTGGCCATGGGACAGCACCTCTCTGGGAGGGTGGCAAGGCTTGGTATTTATTACTGGGTGTAGCTGATCCAGAAGGAGACACCAGCCCCCACATCACCATCCTGGAATCTGCACAAACGGTGTTCGTGAGGAGCTCGCATTTTAAATAAAGCAAAGTGCGTGCTCATTTACTGATTGGGATTACAGACACATGGAGATTAGAGCCCTGATCAGGCACCCCCAGAAGTCAACAAGAGGGAAAAAAATTGTGATCAGCTTAAGTGAGCATATGGCCAGTCACTCTCAGAGTCAAGGTCATCTGGGAAACACGCGGCATCGCTGATATTTCACACCCCAGGTGAATGCATTAACCCTGCTTGCAAACAGTCATCTCTGTGCACAAACCTCAGCCTGAATTTAAGCAGAAGCAAGGCTGTGATCACATTGCCTGCCAGCTCCTACGAAAATTGACAGAGTGGAAGAGGTCTCAAAGACCATGAAACTTTTGGAGCTTAATTAAAAGCAGCATCTGGGCAAATTAAGGGAGAGAGACTGAAATCAGAGCCTCTGCAGACAAAGAGGCAGGCAGCACCTTGCTGCTGCACATCTGCCTCTGCCCAGCCAGGGCTCTGCAAGGACCTGGAGACATGACAGGGACAGCTCCATCCACGTCCTCCATCACCACTCGGGAAATCACTTGTTTTTGGTTGAGATTGTGCAACTGCACATGCATCCCATGTATGGGATCACATTTAATGGATATTTTATTATGTATTTGTTGGGGAAAAACCGTGCATAAATAAAAAAATGGAGGGTACTATGTGTAAGTAGCATTTCTACATGTTTCAAATATCCTGGGCACTTAGAAGCAAAAATTAGAAAGCCAAGCCTACTCTTCTGCTTTACAGAGGTTTCTGGTTTTGTCCACTCAGATCTTGGTTCCATCAGTCTGTCCAAAATAGTCTTTTGAGATGTGCCACAGCACAGCTCAACCTTGGACCTCCTTAATCTGATACAGCAGAGTGGTGAAAATAGGCAAGGCCAGATGTTCAAATACCTCACTTTGGCAGCAAGAGAAGTGAACGGAGTGAGAGGTCAAGGGTCAGGAGAAGAGAAATGGGAGAAAGGCCACAACTTTCACTAAAAAAAGGTACCCAAGCTCAGAAAGGGCATAGAAGCAAAATAATGAAGTCAAGGACCTCACATGCCTCTGCTGCAGCTGGAAAGAGCTTAAGCCTGAAAGTTGGATTTAGATCTGTCACAGTAACACCACAGATTTCAGATTGACTGAATTATAACTCACAGGTGCTCCTTCTTCCATGCATTTCTTCCTTCTTGCCCCCACAACAGGCTTTAAACTTTAGCACACAAGACAGATTAAAAAGGTTGTTTCTTGCATTCTCTTTAACACCACCAGGTCTCTGTCGTATTTACAAATGTATTTTAGCACAAAGGGCCCTGTGGAGGAAACCCAGCTGCTGTCAGAGGGCCGTTCTGATGGACTCAGTACACACGACATTTTGGTGACAGGTAATCTTCATACTGAACTGATTAATTCCAGAACACAGGAACAATGGCCTTTTTCATCTGCTGAATAATGCATGGATGGCATTGCCACTGGTAAGCAGCAGGGCTCCCGGTTAGCGACAGAAATTCACACACCCATGCTATTTTAATAAGCTATCACTGTTAAAGAAGTCTATTTACGTTATTCATCTTCAACATTTGCACAAACATGTCAACTGGGGAAGTGTGTGGGGGGAGGTAGGAGGGAAAAATGAGGTCATATTCATATACACTTTCTTAGCTCTTTAATTTATATAAGCTTGAAAGTTAAGAAAAAAACCACCTTAATTCTAAGGGAGTGAAAGCACCATGACCACTACCTGAAACCTGGGCAATATGAACACAGTGCAAACAGAACACAGCAGAAGAGAAAAGACAGGTCAAGGCTCACATGGAGAGCTGGGCAGAAGTTGCTCCAGAGTTTGTGAACTGGAACCATCCTGGGTTTTGGCCATCAGGCTGCTCCACTGTGCCACTGGTCTCTTTGGAACCACCTGGGCCACGGCCTTGTCACTGTCCCCCCATGAACCAGCCAAGAGGTCCCAAAGGAGCCAGACTTAACAGGTGTCCTGGCCACTCTGCTGTAATACACTGGGGTTTGGGACAGGGGCCACCAGTCTGGAGCTCAGGGCTGTTCCACTTGGGTTATGAATTGCAGGCAGCAGAAGGAATCAGCTCTTAATTATGGGATCAAAGGTCAGATTGGCTCTTAAATTTAAGTGTATTTTAAGCTAGATGCTTAATGCCTTTTGTAGCCAATGGAGATCTAGTCAATGCTCGTCATCTGTACAAGTCCATTGTTCTTGATTCTACATAATATGGGTCTGGACATAAAATATTTTGCCTAAAAGAGGCATCTGGTACCATTAGAGGTTCTGGGGTGTCCTGGCTAGCTCCCAGCTACTGTTCCACAGGGGTGCAGTTTTCCATAGATTTTGGGTAATTTTTGCTAGCCCCAGGGAGATATCTTGGATAAAAGAGGACATTTAAAATTACATCAGATGCCTATGTTTAGACATCCCTGACCTTCATTGACTATAATGGCAATTTGGACAGCTGGACATCTAAATCTGTGGGCTGAATCCCACCCAAAAAATGTCAAAGTCTCCTAGTTTTCAGCAGAGCAGGCTATTAGAGGCCAGATTTTCAAGAAGGCAGCTCCTGTTTTGGCATCCGTTCAGCTGCGAAACTCGCGAGTGCGATCAACGCAAGGCTGAGTCCCTCTGAACGAGGCGGGGGCTGAGCAGGGGAGTCCATCTGCTCCCCCTCTCCTCGTGCCCCAACTACCCAGTTCAAAGTAGAGGTTAAATCCAGTCTGAGGACAGGCCTGCAGACCTGGAAGGCCCAGACCCAGGAGTACAGTGGGTGTGCAGTGGATCTGCGTGGGCACAGCGTGGGACACACAACCACACATGGTCCCATGAGACACTGAAACCAGCAGATCACTCTCCAGACAACAGCACTGATGGAAATAAGATAATTGCTCCTTTTTCCCATGTCATTGCATCCCTCATCTATTTCCCTCAGAAATAAAGTGCTTTTAAAGCAGGGAGCAAACTGGTCTACCCCAAGCAGTTCATCTCATATGAACTCATCTCATATCTCATATTTCATTATTTTGGATCTTGATTCTGGTCCAGATTCATCCCAAATGACCTCACCTAAGGCTTCATTTGCATTGTAAGTATCTCTATCATAACATTAATTCCTTTAAATCATGCTCCAAAATTTTGCTGCTTCTCAGCTGCCTGGAAGGATATTTCTCTCCCCTTTTGGGGCATGTATCTCTGGAAAGTTACAGGAAGAGATTTCCTAACTTTTGTAGAGTGGAGCTGTTCCCAAAAGAGCATAAGAATGGTATTAGTGTGTTTTTCAGGGCATGACTATTTTACTACATAACAGCTCAATGATTTATATAATTCTATTAGAAGCTTTGAGCCTTTATTGATTTTATTTATTTTGGCTTTGCAAATAGAAAAATTGGGGGGGAAATTACCCAAATCTTTGCTATGGGACACTTTGGAATGTATTAATGTAAATGGGGGTTGAGGAGTGCCCAGCTATGAGAGGAAGGGGTTGGGGCCCAGGGGCAGCCCCAGCATCACATTGTGAAATGTGTTTTTTCAGTCTCTCTGGGGACCAGTAATTGCACACGTCAGAAAAGCTTTAAGGTAACCAATGCAGAGGGTAATGGCTGCATAAGGAGATCAACTGGCAGAACACATTGAACTAATTTTCTTCCAACCTCCCCCAAATTTTTCTTTAAAATCCTTCCTGTTCTGTTCGTGGAGAAGCATGAGAAACTTCCCTGAGTTTTTCTGAGAAACCAGGGGAGAAGGAGGAGGAGGAGAAATGGTGGTCAGTTAGAGAACCTTTTCCTCTTTTGTGACTCTCTCATCTCCCTCAGCCCAACCATAATTAAACTTTCTGTTGCACCCACTGTGCTGGTCACTAATGGGAAAATGCAAACAGACATCCCCCTTCTGCAGGGATTATGTTCCAAAATAAAAAAGACCAGGGTGAATTGTTGTGCTGTTAGCACAGCTGTGGTAAGAAATGGGGACTTTTTAAAAAAGTTATTCACCAGCACTTCCAGCCAGCCTTTCAGCACCTGCAGACAACAGGACATTTGCTCTTGTCAAACAAAATTTTGAAGGAATTTTGTCGGCGCTGATTTTGGTTGTTTGCTGCGAAAACACCACAGAAGCATGGCCTGGCTTTCAGCAATTTGTCTTCTAAAACTCCAACCTCACTTAACCTGGCTCACTTTTTTTGAATATCTTTTGAGCTCCCACACAGTCTATAATGGGATTTTCCTCATAGCTCCCTGCAGAATGCTGCTCTGCAGTGATTTGGGGGAGCGAAGGAAGCAGGAGCTGAAGGAGAGCGGAAAAGGAAGCTATTTTGAGCACAAAGCCTCTAGGCAGATGTAGCTTGTGGAACTATCACACGCAGCCTGAGTTATTGGAGCAAATCAATACTAATTATTTTAAGGCTGAGGCCTTATGCTGGGGCTTCTCAGAGTGTTCATGGTGATCTTTTATTGCTTCTTTTGTAAATTTGCAGTGCGAGCTGTTATCAGGGTGTGCAGAGCAAGGGTGCTCTGAGGAAAGGGAAAGTCCCAGTGTTTGGTCTCACCATGCTCTCATCACCCTTGTACAACCTCTGTATGCAGCAGGGTGTGAAAACCCCAATGAGGGATGGATTTCATGCTTTCAGTCCTTTGCAGGATGGGAGGTTTCCAAAAACTCCTGTCCTTCAAGGATAGGACCATGATCACACCTTTGCTTTAGGATAAAAATTCCTTCAAGACCCCTTCAAGCAGCCTCACCAGAAATGAGAAGAAAAGGAGTTTGAGATCCACAAACTGAGCACTGGTGCTGCCTCAAAGCAGGAAGACTGAATGTTCCTGAATCAGTGCAGCTGGGGGCACCTTCTCCACACTCTTCCATCAAGGAAGCTGCTTCATCCCCTTCACAAAGGCAGCATGCCCTTGGCATTGCCATACTCATTTATAGGACACAGGTCGTGCAGGTTGCAACCATGACTCAAGACCAGGATCTTATCAATGGTGCAAACTCTCCCTCCAATCAACACAGATATTTATTGGGTCTCCACTGATACTGAAGACTGAAGATGAATTTTCAAGGGAAATTTGCTCTTATCTGGCAACCAGATACCTAAAATTCTCAACCCAGTGGTGAAGGCTGATGTTTCATATCTCACTGCTGCCCAGCACAGCATCTGTGGGGTTTGGTATTACCCATACCCCAAACAGGATCATACAGCAGAAGTGATCTGCAGCAGCCATCCCACAGTAATTTTTTATTACCTCCAGAAGCTCCTGTATGCCTTCTGCTGCCTGCTGATCTTGAAGAAAGAGGAGCTAAGAGGCAGAAGTGCTGTGCAGAGCCATTTCTGCCGGGGTCCTGGTCTGTACAGGATGAAGGAATGCAGCTGCATCCCTCAGCGCCGTGCTCAAGTAATCGTGAGTACAGCAAAGCTGGCTTTGATGCATGACACGGAGCTGGGAAGGGCAAGGGTAGCCAGAAGGTTGAGCATAAAAATCAGAGCAGTGGAATCCACCACCGTTTAGTTTCTCCATTTTACAGAGGCGGTCGTAATGTTTTTCTTTTTTAAAGGCTCTTCCCTGCATTGATTTTATTTTCCGTGATTCCATGGCTGAACCAGGAAACATAAAATGAATTATCTGTTTCATTCAATGAGTTTTTTTCATATTTATGACTTTTAGAAGAAAAAAAGTTAGTTATATTTCCAGTGAAAATACTGATTTGATAAGTGAAGTTTTGGCTTAGCAAACAGCAAGGTGCAAGCCTGCAATATTTTCAAAAACGTTTTTCTTACACCTTTGGTGGTGAAAAACCTGGAAAATGTGGTGTGATTTTGCCAAGTTTCAGTTAACCAAAAATGACTTGTTTATAGTGAGTGAACTACTGTCTGAGAACTTGCTTCACGTAGCTCCATTCTCTACTAACTCCTTTTTGTCTTTTTAGATTTGAAATTCTTCAGGGAAGAGACTGACTTTCCTTTCACACAGGGGAGAGCACTTTGAAGATAAAAATTGTTAGAGCAGTGATAAGTATTGTGTAGCCTCAGAAGAATGTGTTATCAGCTTACAAAGCCCCTTTGAAAAGTAGCATACACTCAAAGACACTGACATCTGTCTGTAAAAAGAAAGAAAAAAAAATTTTAAAAAAAAAGGTGTAGGTGGGGTTTACTGTCTGCTATATAACTGTCTCCTAGACCTTGACTGCATGAAACATACTGCAAGAGAGGCAGAGTTTCTCACAGTAACAACTACTGTTGATGAAACTGTTTTTAAGGATTCTGTAGCAGCACAGGGATGCCAAAGATTTCTGCATTCACATCCACGAAACCTCCCTGGGTCGCAGCAGACCAGCCCAGACTGCACAAAGAGGTGACTCAGCAGATCAAGGTTTATTAACCAACAGCCAATTTTCAGGTGAGCCCACCTCTTCTGAGAAATTGTATTCTAGGAAGGTTTTTCTCATTGTCTCAGTGAGTTTCACTGCAGCAAACGGAGTCTCAGCACAAAGAGAGCTTCGGAGCTGGGTGTGTGAGACTCATCCGTTCTGTGTTGTCTTTAAAAGGGAAAATAACTTGTGACTTCTCCCTCCCTGGACAGGCTGCCTTTCTGAAAGGCTGCAGGGACTCCAGGAATAATGCCTGCTATTTCTACAGTCATGTGTATCATTCTGCTCTGTTCTGGCTGGTGAGGGACAGACACTGGTGGAAGACCTGGGACTATTTACCCATCTTTTGAAGGAGTTGCCCTTCCTGCCTCCACTCCACCACTGCTGGCCATGTCCATGCCACAGCCAGTTCTACAGACCCAGGTTGCTCCACTTCTAGTCCAGTCAGTGCTGTTTTCCAAAGAAAAATCCTGCTTGTACATTCAAAGCAGGAGAAAATATCCTCTGAAAAGAGTGAGACAAGCAATCAGTGCTGACAGGCTTGTCCATGGGCACACACTCAAGTGTTGCTGCTCATCCAGCAGCCTTTACAGCCCAGCACCAAGGCTCCTCTTTGGAGACACCCTGAGTCAGCTGGGGCAGAGAGGCTGAGCAGCTGGGGACTCCTCTGGAGGGCTAGACAACTTTCTAAGGTCTTACAGATGCTTTAGCACCTGTAGGATTGAAGGGTGGATGGTGTTTTAGCTCATGAGACCAGAGCCCTGCTGTCCATATTGGTGATTTCAGACCTCATTGTGCTGCCTTGTGGTGCAAGAGAGGCTGGCTGGGGCACCAGCTCTGCTCCCAGCTCCAGGGGCAGCCCTTGGAGTTGGTGCCATGCTCCACCACGTAGCAGAATCTCACCTGGCCAAACCAAGTGGTGAGTCTGAAGGACGAAAGCCCAACAGAGCAAAGAGACTCCCTCCTTTCCCTTAACCTCCAAGGCTGATTCTGCCAATGCATCTTCCAGAACTGCTTGGGAGCACGGGGCAGTCTGACCTTGCAGATCAGCCACAGGACTGGCAGCTTGGAAAGGCACCACAGCCAAATGGGAATTTTCTTCAGAGACCCCCTAACTTCCCAATGCCTCTGGATCACTGTCCTGCACCTCACACGGGTGCATGAAGTCCAGCTGCTTCTCCTACTCTTGAGGCACTTGTGCATCTGCTAAGGGGCTCTTCAGCCTAATTAAACTGGAGGTCCCTTCTACAGCTGTCACAGAACTGCATCCACTTCTAATTGTTGCAAGAAGGCTCTGCCATGTAAAAGCACTTTACAGAGCACAGCCTGTGCCTCCTATTGACCCAGCTGCCTCCCCATCTCTGAAAAGCTCAAACAGAATGGTATAAACTCATCCACATGCAGGAATGTAGGAAAATTACCCATGACATAAGGGCAAACACCTCAAGCCATAAGATTTCAGCTAGAGAATGAACAGTTAATAAATAGTCGTTATTTTTTGTTTGTTTATTTGTTTGTTTAGTTTCAAGACTTCCATTAAAAGCAACCCCATGTCCTGGGGCAAGATAAGAGCCAAACATGGTCTGTGAAAAAGTTCATTAAGGCAACTTGTTTTCTGAGGATAACATCATTTATAAATTTTGGCCTCAAAAAAAAATAAAAAGATTGAGCACTATCCCTACCAGGCATGTCCACCCTCTAGAACCTGGCAGTCCTTTTCTAAATCTGGAACAGTAAATTTGCCTAATCCCAGCTCAGATTTAACTGGTGATCTGCCACAGAGAAGCCTTTGCAGCCTCTCAGAGTCACTCCCATCTTGCCTTTATGCAGCAGGAGCTTTTAAAGCCATCACAGGGCCATTTATTGACATTAGGTTCTCAGAGTATCCCTCAGAGATGATACCTAAACTGCCAACAGCTCTTTCAGTCACCTTCTGAACTTAGGGCTTTATATTCTTCTTCCCAACAATACATAAATTTTATGGGCTGCTTCCCAACTGAAGACCCCAAAGCACTTTACACAAGGTCAGTAGCAGCACCTCATTTCACCAAAGGAAAATTGCAGTGTTGAGAAGGTGGAAACCCCAGACCACATCATCAGAGTCCCAAATAAATGTAGGCAACTGTGGGACATAAATTCTGCCTTGCTGGTTTGAGCCACCCATGCTGGTGCCCCACAGGAGACCACAGGTTCAAGGTTACTGGAAGAGGTCTCCATGCCCCAGAAGACATTTTCAGGAGATCTTAAATGTTGTTTGGGATATATAGACAAAGATTAGGGTTTTTCCCTCTTCATTCAGATCCTATTGCTGCACTACACTGACTCCATGTGGTGTTGGCTGAGGGAAAACTATCCAGGAAAAGGAGGGATTGCTGGGATGTGTTCAGAGGGAAAAGGTGAGCAGTGATGTTCACATCCCACTAATTATCTTTACCCAGAGCACATGTTCATGGCACTTACAGAGCACTTCCAATTACATGTATTCTGATATTCATTTAAATGTGGGGAAAAATATCACATTTTTGTAAAATGCACTCTTGACTCCTGTTGAGAGGCAAGATGGGAGTTGTGACGCTGAAAAGGAAAGATTACTTCTACTTTATTTATGAAATCCGAACCTCTTGTTGATGTATCTTCATCCCAAATAACTTTTGAACCAAATAGACACTTCACACCAATAAGAAAGAGATGAAACATTCCCAAAACTTAGAGGTCCCTTCAAGTTTCATAAAAATAGGCAGACAGGTAGATGAGAGAGCTCCAAGCAGAAGGCAGAATGGAGACCCCAAGGAGTGTTAGATGTGAGAGGAGCCAAATAGAGACATACACACATACAGCTCTCCGTGCCCCAGCTGATGGATAATCCAGACTTTGTCCCTGTGCCAGAGAATCCAAACATCAGACAAACGCTGGAAATGAGGCTGCTTTGATCCTGCCACAGGCTGAATCGCTGATCGCCTGCGGAATTTGCCCTCCTAAGGCTGGAACAAAGGAGTCAGATGAATGTGGGGAGGCAGGACAGCAGCAGCGACCTCCCAAAATTCTGCCCAAGTCCTCCCACACCCCTTGGTGGCTCATCCTGTCATTTGCTCGCTGTGTTCTCGCTGCTTCCTTTAAGCTGTGACTGTGGACTAAACCAGAAGGCATAATGGGGAGTCCTGAAAGGGCAGAGCTTTCCCACAGTGACACCTCCAGACCTCCTAACAGCATCCCTTGGAGATGCTAATGAAACATATCCTGTTAAGAGGGTAATCCCAAGGGCTGCAGAGTTCCTAGGGTCCTGATGTCCATTGTTTTGTCCAAGGGGAAAATCACCTTTACTCCCAGAAGCTCACAGAAGAGTGTGTTACACCAGCCAGGAGGAGTTCCTCAAGGGTCAAAGCCCCCAGCATGAACCCCTGGGCTTGCCCCTGATGCTTCTTGTGCCTCAAAACATCAGGAGGTGGAGATGAACCAACATGGCCCCAGCCACAGAAACACTTCTGAACTTGCCACAGATTCACTTAGATGAGAGTGCTAAGGAGCCTTAAGCCCTCCTTTCCCTCTTATTGGCACCACTCCCATAGTGAGGCAACAGTGGACATGGACATGGACATGGACATGACCAGCTCCCATTTCACATTGGAGCTGTGTCCATCCCCAGACTGAGCTGAGGAATGCAGGAGAGCCAAAGATCTGCAGTGCTTTTTTGTAGCCCCTTCCAATCTCTGTGCTGGGAGCCCAGAATATGGCCAATATGGCTCCTCATGCTTCCTTTGCCTGTAAAGCACCAGGGACTTGCAGGGCACTGAGCATACTCACAAAAAGGTATTTTGTGGTAGCCCTGAGAATCCAACCAGGTACTGCTCGTTTCACTCTGTGTTGTGGAAATCCCTGTGGCAGGTTCTGCTGCAGGGAGCTGTGCCAGTGGTGAACATGGTTCCAACTCTGTGCAGGTCACCATTTATCCAGCTGGTGGGCAATGCTGCCCCCAGATTACAATTCCAAGTTTGGGGTCTCTTCTGACATTTTGGCTACTACGGCCTGATGCTCGCAAGCTGTGCTCAGAGAGGGTGAAATTCAGCTCCTCCAATCATCACCCAGTTTCTCTCTCACACTTTCTCCTCTTCCCTTCCTGATTCATTTAAAATAATCTATGAGAAATGTCACTGGCTTCCAGGAAAAGCATGGGTCTGACCAAGGCAAAAGTCAACTCCTTAATTTAAAGCAGTTGAGGGGGGGATAACCCATTGAAGCTGCTCAGCTAATGCACAAACAGTTTGTAATTACAGGAGCAGGCTGGGAAAACAGGACCTACCCTGGGAATATTCTTATTAAATAAAGCAGAATTCTGTCACCTTCTTAATCATGAAATATTGATGAAACTGTAAGCAGCCCCTCTGAGGTTTTAGCCTTTGCCCTCTCCTTGTGTGTGTATATGTGTCCACACAAAGGGAAAGGGGAAAAAAACATGCTCAAAGCCTACCCCTGGAGCTGCAGAATTCTAACCAAGCTGCTCTGTGCCAGTGGATTTTGCTGAGCTTGCACGGCCATATGGATTGGAGAAATAAAAATTCTTCACTCTGCACAACCAGAAACTTCTTTTCGACTGAATGAGTAATGAAGGGGTGATTAAACAGAGCTGAGAAAGGAAGGACATATTAAAGGGAGGGCTGTCCCATGAATCAGCACAGGAAGGGCCAGTCTTCCTTACTTTGATCCACTCTACATGTTTTGGAAGCAGCAAAGAGCTGCTGAACCCCAGGTACCCTGGAGTACCAAACCTTCCCCTGGCCTTATGCTTGAAGCTCTAGGGCTTGCTCCTGGCAAAACAAGCCACAGGATCTGTCTTCACAAGCCAAAGGCCAACCAGAGCAGCTTTTGGGTTGCTGGAGCTCTGAGCACTCAGGATCTCCCTCAGGAAGTCAGGGAGTCCCAGAGAAAGCAGCGCCCAAGATGCCACAGCCTGTGAACTCCAGCTAGATGGACTCCATATTTATCCAGAGACACATCTGGGGACATCTGGAGCTGGGACAAGCCCCCAGTGGCCCTTGGTCTTAGAAGGTACCTGAGATGCTAAAGCTTGAAGGTTCACACCATCCAACTTTGGGGTACCAGAAACTCGTCAGCCCCTCAGCAGAGGAGGGAGCCATCCCCAGGCAGCACCAGCCTCTCACACCTTTTCCCTCATGCCTTGGCACTGCCAGCTGCAGCCATCAATTTTCTGGGGGGCCTCAGCAACAGGAGCCCAGAAAAGCCCTGAGGGGGAAGAGCCAGGGACTATGAATAATGTGGGTGAAAACAAGAAGTGTAGGGAAGAAAAATCACAGGCAAATTTTCATCCCTTCACACTCCTCTGTGCAGTGGGAAGGGACAGAAACTCTGTTCAAACCAAAATAACTGTGCTCCATTCCACTTCTGTGACTCAACTCCATGGTCCTAACTGAGAAAAATAAATAAAGAAAAATGGGAGCATCCCAGAAGGAGAAAAACAGACATTAGGAACCACAGGCAAGAACTGGGAGGCCAGTGCATCATCAGTAATGGATCCCAAAATGCAGACACTTGTCTGAGCCTGAGCTTTATTATCATTTCTGCAAGAGTGGATGAACAGGGCAGAGGAAAGAAAAATAGATGGGAAAGAAGGACTGACCACAAGGATAGGCCAGGAACAGCAGTTGCAACACGACCATATTGGGACTTCCCTGACAAGGAAATATCACAATTGGGAGGAACTGGAAAAGGGAACTGGGGCCAGGCTGGCTGGAAAGCAGGGGCAGGAAGGATCAAAGCACCAGAGAAGAAAGGAGGACAAAGAGGGGGAGGCTGCAATGGCTCGGAAAGGGAGAGATGCATCAAGCAGCAGGGGAGCCTTCTCTCTGCCCACTGCGGTAATGGGGTCTTTGTTCTGCTCCTTTCATGTCCGGCACATCCCGGCCCACGGACAGCCACAGGAGCTGAATCAATCATCCTGGTCCCAGCGGAGGGCAGGGCGTGATTGATTTGCTCTCCCTGATGGTTGGCTCCGAAAGGACACGCTCTCATTACAGTTTGTTTCTGGGTACCGTTCTTTACTCCAGGTCTAAATGCTGCAAAACCTCCCACCTCCACCACGGGATGATTCGGTACCACAGTTTCCTTCCAACTCCCTGAGAAAGCTGTTAAAAAAAAAAAATCTACATTAATAAAACCCCAAAACAACAAGACACGTCCCCCAGATTCAAAACTTGCTGCTGAAACATAAAGCTGAGGCCGCGGCCATGGGTGATTTTAGTGCTCATCTGCTCCAAATTCCAGTCACGCTTGTCACAGTCCCACAGCCTCTCTCTAATTGTCAGGCACAGCCCTTTGTATCCCTAATCACCCCTGAAAGGCTCCTGTGATCCCGTGGGCACCCCGGGGTGGGTGCTGTGGGGCCGGGATGAGGCAGCCCCGCTCCGGCTGCTCCCGGAGGATGCTGCAGGGCTCTGAGATGGCCCCTAGTGACCCCAGCGAGATGGAGATGCCCTGCCCAAGGGCAAAAGCTGGGACACAGAGGCAGGTGGCTCTTGGATGCACATGCAGGGGCAGAGAGGGGTGGTGCCACCCAGCTCAGGTCCATCTCTGCCACCAAGGGTGAAGTCCTTCTGTCTGGCTGGGCTTGTGTGGTACTTTCTGCAGTGGACAGTGCTGCTGATGAGTCAATTGTACATCTGTGGGAAAGGACAATCGATTTCAACAAGTTTTTCCCCTCTTCAGTGTAGTTTAAGCATCCCACTGATTCCAGACATGGGTGGAGGCAATACTATTAGCTACCAGAGCCACTGACATGTTAAGAAGTTTATCTGCAGGATTTAATTATTCACCATTTTAAATTCTCCCCACCTACATGTTCATGTACCCTTCAGCCACTTTTAATCAAATCATCCACAACAATGTTATGTTCTCCTTTAAGTGTTGCTCATAGAAATATGGAACAATTTCAGCTGGAAAAGAACCCTTAAGATCGTGGATCAATGAATGATGCTGCTCTCCAGCCCATCACCTTGGTTGCTGAAATGCATCTGATGAGGTGCAACTCAGCTATGCAAAGTGGACTGAGTGTTGTGGAGAACCTGGCAATTCAGAGCCAAACAAATTGTTTTAAAAAACTCTTGCACAAACCCAAATCTTCTGCATGGATTGGTTGGAGGAGAGAAGGAGTCTCGGAGAGAGGAGGCTTTCAGGACCAACTCATTTGAGAAGTGTCTGAGAAAACCAAAGTGTCTGAGTTATAGGAACAGCAAAATAAGGCAATCATAGTGAGATTGAAGCATGTTAGGACCACCAGACACTAGACAGAGATTCTGGTAGTGATGTCCCTCTGAGCAGGTCCTTACAACTACCCTGCTCTCTTTCTGGCCTGGGGAGTGGTTGTCATACCAGCTCTGTGCTGATGCAATCTAGTCCAAGTATCCATCACAAAGCATTCCCTGGTTTCAGCACCTGATGGGTTAAACAAGTGTTAGCACAGCCCAGGCTTCCACAGGCAGTTTGCAGCTTAGCTGTTAATTTGGGAATGTCTCAGCTTCACCTCCAAGTTTTGAAACTTTGCCATGCCTTTTCATTAGCTGTGTTTTCCTTCTGGAAACTACCACATATCTGTATCACTAGATCTTTACAACAAAGCCCAAAGGGTTTTATCCTCTTCAGTGAGTGTTCCTAACTGTTCCCAGCTCACTTTACTAGGAAAAGCTGCTTCTGCTGGCTGCATTCACTGCTCATATAGGCAATACATTTTCCAGATTCTTTCCACCTTCCTCCTTTTTACTAGAGTTGTGCTCCATCATGAGAACAGGCTAAGCTGAAGCAGAGGAAATGTTGCAGCCATGTTGGCCCTGTAGTTTTATGGCAGAAATTTCTTTGGAAATCAGCACAGAGCTCTGCACAGATAACAGTGACTATTTGTGTAACAGTTTGTTTAACTCCAGCCTTGCTTCTAACAGCAGCATCCAGTGGATGCCATAAATCTCAAGAAGTAAAATCCCTACTTTCACAAAGAAAAAAAAAAAGATTATATAATAGTATAATACTAATGAAGACATTATTCTGATTTCATCTTGTACTCCATGACAAGGTGCAGCAAGGGCCAGCTGTTCCCTGAAGGGTGTCCCTAAGACCAAAGGAGACACAGCAAGACAACAGCAACAACATACTTATGAAACACCATCCTGAACACAGCTCTGAAGTCATTGCTTCCAGACACAGATTTTCAGTCACCTTTAGCAGAGCTTTCCTTCCTCTTTCTCTGTCTGCTTTGTCCTGCCTCCAGCAGAGCTGCCCAGGTTTGTACCAGTTCAGACCTAGGCTATCCAGTCCTAGATCTTCTGGGATTTATGCTGGTCTAGGAACCACAAATAAAACCAGGGGAAAGTTCCTGCTGCACCAAGTTCTACAAAAAGATGAAGAGATAATACCTGAAGAAGCTCACTAGAACAAAAGGGTCCCTCACCACACATTGAGGGTCTGGAGGGTGTCCAGAGGAGGGAATGGAGCTGGGGAAGGGTCTGGAGCACGAGTCTGATGAGGAGCATCTGAGGGAGCTGGGGGGGCTCAGCCTGGAGAAAAGGAGGCTTGGGGGGACCTTCTCACTCTCTTACAATTCCCTGACAGGAGGGTGCAGCCAGGATTGGTTTGTTCTCTTCTCTCAAGTAGAGAAGCAATAGGACAATAGGAAATGTCCATGAGTTGCACCAGGTGAGATTTAGATTGGATAGTAGGAAAAAATTCTTCACTGAAAGGGTTGTCAGGCACTGGAACAGGTTGCCCAATAAAGTGGTTGGATCACCATCCCTGGGGGTATTTAAAAGTTTAAAAACATGTAGATGTGGCACTTGGGGACATTGTTTAGTGGTGAAAATGTGGCACTGCATCAACAATTGAACTTGATGATCTTGGAGTCCTTTTCCAACCTTAAGGATTCTAAGATTCCATGACTCTAAATGAAACGGAATGACACCACAGTGACAGGGAGATGGAATGTGACAGTGTTGCAGGTTGGGTGTCTGAACACCACACACTGATTTTGCTTTTTCCGCACTGCTTAGGCTTGTATTTCCACCCTAATGTACTAAACCCTTCTGTGGTTAAGCTCACCCAATTTAAGAACACAAGTAACCTCAAAAAGCCCCATTTGGGAAGCTTCTGTTCCTTGGGGAACGAGTTCAATGACATTGCTCTAAATTATCCTCTGGGCAAACCAATCATTGCCATGAATTTGTTACCTTCTTTCCTGTCTTTCCTGTCTGTTCCCTGTTTGACACTTTTCACAGTGATAGTCATCAGCCTGTGTATAATATAATCACAAAAGCTGATTCTGGCTTCAAGCCATTCCAGAAAAAAATTTTCACAGCACCCCACATTAAAATGCAGCCCCTATCCTGCACCTTCCTGCCAGGTAACTTTCTGCTCCTTCCATCCACTCCATGTTTTTGGGTTTGAGGGTTTAGGTTTGTTTGTGAGCGTTTTTTGGTTTTGGGTTTTTTTTGGTACTATCACATTATTCCATGTTTGCAATTGTAAAACCACATTATAAAAGCAGCTGATATTGAACTAATTTTATCACAGGGCTAGTAATAAAGTTTAACACCAACTATAATATTGTTGTACACCAGAAATATTGCAACAGAACTGTAATATCCTGTTAAATTCATTTTCCATCCAACACCACAAGATCTGTTGAACGATGTTAGGGGTGAAAGGTTTGTAGATTTTTAATTTTCCTCTCCTTTTTTTGGCTTTATTTTTGTAAGGCACTATAAACGTTTAAATTTCATAAAAAATATACGTCACAAGTTTGGCAGTAATTGTTCTAGTGACACATCTAAGCCTTCATTGTCTGAAAAGTAATGTATGGCTAGCAGCTACCCTGCAAAGCAAAATACATCATTAGAAGCAGCTCATAGAAAGCAAAAGGTACTTTTAACATGGCCCCCATTACTGTAGCATCTTTTCCCCTCCTAATGCTTTATATATTTATTCTTAGGCACCCCAGGGAATTAGATGCAATTATCCTTTTCTTCTTGGGCAGAGAAATGGGTAAAATGTTAAGCAGCTTGCCCTAGGTGACACAAAAAGTTTTATGATACTTCACGGGTCTGAATCAGCATCCCTGGCACAGCAGCTGGGCTCCCATGGGAGGACAACATGGGGACTAAAAATTCTTCTTCCTGCCATCAGCCCTGTCTGAGAATGCTGGCCACTTTCTGCTGCCTCCAAGGAAGATCTCAGCCACCTATAGGAACACACAGGATTAATTAAAAGCATTCTTTTAAACCAATTAACTTACACTGGTAGAAACCCTTGTGTAGATACTCTCAGCGGATTTAAACCTATTTTTTTAAATTCAGTTTAACTTGAGGCTCTGCACTTGCCAGCTGTGTCCCCAGCAACTTCCGCATCTTTTCAACTGCTTCTGTTTTTAAACTAATTTTAATTAAGTGCACGCACTCTGTGTGGTCAAATCCCAAAGAGGCTGTAGGAAGGCAGGCAGAGACACCAGGAAAAAAGAGTACAAGTTGGTTCAAGGCAGCCCCTGGTTCTGCAGCTCAGCTCTTGGCAGGTACCAGCAGTTTTAAGTTCAGTATATTTGGACCCCAGTGAGACCCCAGCTCTGTCCTGATGGTCTCCATAGGAATTAATCTACTCCTTAAAGGCTGCATTTGTCCAAAGTAAAAGCAGGACAGAAAGTTTGAATGATGGTGAGCAGTTTGCTAGAGAAAATCAGCAACAAGCAGGAGACCTGATATCTCCCAATGGTCAGTGCTGCTGCTCTCAGCCTTCCTCCAGAGCAGGGCTGAGGTGACCTGGGGACAACACTCAAGGCTGGGCTTTTCAAGGTGGTCCAGCATGGAAACCAAAATATGTAAGTATGCCTGGCATGGAGTCAGCCCCAAAGGCACAGTATTTATGGGAACTGTCCTTGTCTCTAAACAAGCTAAAAACCACAGAGGGATGGAGAACTGTAGATTTCATTGACCATTCTCTGATCTAAACACATGCGCTACACATTAAGCGAGATACCTCAGGAAATATTTTTAAACATGTTCTGACCTCATTAAGAAAAAATTGGAGGACAAAATGCCACTTACACATAAACCTTTCCTCTTTTTAAAAGATCATTCAGTGTTGTTTTTGTTTTTGTTTTGGTTTTTTTAATTTGTTAATGTACGTGCCAAGTAGACAGTGGACTGAAGTGTAGAAGGCTCCAGTCCTTCCTGAGATCTAACCCACTTTTTCCATTTCCCTTAAACTACCTGAATATTCCCAGAGATTTTCTTTTGTGGATTTTAAGCCCCCCAAATCTACAACTCAGCAAAGCTTCCTGTATGGCCATTCTGGTTAGCACGAAACAGCAATGACAACACAACCCTTTTCAGATAGGATCTTCCTACAGTTACCAAGCATTTTCTTAAAACTTCATCCTCAAAATGTCTTTAAAAATAACTTCTCCTGCAGTATTGGGTCATTTGTGCTGTGATTGTGATTAACTTGAATAGCCACAGGGGATAGTCTCCAGGACAGCACTGTGTGCATGTGTATATAAGCATCAAAACCACAATCAGTGGTCAATATGTCCTGCTGCCTAAAATAATTTTGCATTTCTAGCAGGAACTGTAGCCCTCAAAGGAGCTTTTTTTAGGTCGAGGTGCAAAAGGAGAAAAAGAAAAGTCGCTTGACATCCACTACGAGAGGCTTTGGATTGTTAATTTATTGCCCCAGAAACTAGGAAACTTGTCACAGAGTAATATAAAAGGGGTAAGGAAAGTATTTAAGGGCCCATGAAAAACTGGAAGAGGAGAACAAGAAAAAAAAAGTCACATGCATTAAAAGCAAACCAGATACCAGGAAGGTTTTCAGAGCCCAGGTGGCAACATATTAGTGGCAGAATTTCTCACAGCTATTTTCAACAGCAGCTCGGGAATATGAGAGAGTCTGTTAGACGGAAAACATCCACCACACAGAAGCTTCATTGGGAAGGCAGCAGGAGTGAGTGGTGAAGGCAGCTGGTGAGTGTTTGTAGGAGGCCTCTGGGAAGGAGGTGGAGGACCAGCAGCCTCCAACAAAATGTGACAAGAGTCAGGATGTCAGAGAAAGCCTCCCCAGTGAAGGGATTTCCTGCCTTCTTACACCCTAAAGCACTTTGTAATGCAGGGACAGCTGGATGTGAAAGGAACCTTCCTGAACTGCTACAGGTTTATGTATGTTCTGCAGGGGTGGAAATCACATCATAAAGGGGACATGGCTAGAAATAAGTCCACTTTAAGCATCATCATACTAATGTGTATTGGCAATAAAAAACATTCTTTTCTTTCCTTTTTCTCTGTGTTTACTCTTCTACTAGTATAATTCTTTACTTATCTTGTCTTAAACTACCCTTGATTTGCACATATTTAAATGAGTAAGACCTTTTACATTACTCCCTACAGAGGAGCAGTAGTGATTTACTCCTGCTAAAAATTTTGATCATACTCATAAAGGTAAAGTCAATCCAGCTTGAGGGTGGCTGTGTGTTATCCTATAGTGCAGCCCAAGGGAGGTTTTAAAAAAAAATGAATATGAGCTGGTGAAGCCAAGGCACAGAATTTAAGGCCAGAAGAGACTGATAAAATCAGTTTATCTACTAAACAGCACAGATTTCGAGAAATGTTCCAAAGTAAGTCTCTTAGGACTACAAAAGACATCTGTAACAGAACTGGAAAGTGAACCCAAACAGACAAGTCCTACTGCAGCAGGTGACCTGCAAGGCCACAGTTCAATTCTCCTGGGTGGAAGCAAGTCAGGCATTTTCTTTAAATCTCATTGAGGGACCATTTGCTTTTCCTGTGTCTCACATGACTGACCTGGGACCATGCCCTCAAGCAGGCAGCAGAACAAATCCCAGAGCACAAACAGCTTGAAAAACTTGTGCAGGTGGCTAATGAAAAGCTCAGCTGAAAACTCTTCTCTGTAAGAAGATACTGAGGGCGACTTCTGCTGCAAGCAGAATCATCACTTCTGATGGCATATCCCATTTCTTCCTCAATGCAAGGAAACAATACATCTGGGTGGTTAAATTCGTGCTGTCCTCTTCTGAATTATTTATTTGTAAGGTTTCACATTGTACTGCCACCAGACAAGTAAATGTTGGGGTTTTACAAAATAATATTTACTTCCCTATTCTTTAGTTATCAGAAGATGGTTTCTAAGTTGCTTTGATAGTATGTTCTCTTCCTCCTTCAGCTGCAAAGGTCCATATTCTGCCCCTTTGTTTCTTCCAACCCATCATTTCCATTTGACTTTTTGCTTTTCATCAGTTTGTGTGGATGGTGCCTAAACCTGAGAGGCTCATCAGTTCTGCTTTAAATTCCTGAAGTGGCTTTGGAAAGTCAAATCATCTGACCAGGCACAGGAGCAGAAGAGCCTTAGCAAAAAGGCAAGAGTGAATTGTGACAAATAAGGAAGAAAACCCCTTATCCAGTGTAAGGTCCTGCCATTCCCACTGGCTCCAGACACAGCCATGGAGCAGAGGAACCTGGGCCCTGCTCAGACTGTGCTGAGTTTTCTACACCGAGATCCCACTGGGAGAATGCAGAACTTAATTTATCTTCCATGTTTACCAAGCTGTCTTTTGGGGACATCCGTAATGATTCTGTTTTTATCTCATACCAGAGGAGGACAAAGGTGCAGTGACGTGAAGGAAGATCCATGAGCTGTCAGAAGACAGGTAACACATCTTGCTAACATACTCTGTTCCATTTTCCTCCCAATAGCCTAAAGCAGTGTTTCCCTTTTAAAAATATCCTATCAGCTCTGACAGATGGATTAAGGCTTAAAAGCATCAATATTTTGGGAAAGTATTACCTGCTAGCAGGCTAGATATAGGTTTGTCATTCAAGAGGTTTTATATTTCCTATTAGGTCCCTTTCCTGAAAAGCAGCAACCAATTATTTGAAACTTTACTTAGTGTCAGGGGTTGGGACTTTGGTGTTTGGGTTTTATTTTGTTGTTGGTGGTGTTTTTTTCTGTTTGTTTTGTTGTTTTTTTTGCGGTGAGGGAGTAGGACTTGTTTTGATTTCTTCAGTGGACACATAATCTGTCAGCAGTGGGGAAGAGTGGGAGTGCTTTTCCTTGACTGTCCTGAAGGGTGACCACTAAAAAACTGCCATTGCTCTTGCTCAAAGTGGATTACCAGAAGGTTATTGCAAGAGGATAGACAAAAACAAAAACAAAAACAAAAACAAAAACAAAAACAAAAACAAACCAAAAAAGAGTGAAAAGAAAATATAATCTCAGAAACAGAAACTTCTCATAACTTTTATTCTTCTCACAGCAAAGGCTGAATCAGTCTTGTTGTTCATATTCCCCACCTTACTTCTGGCAGGCTGTTTTGCTTATCTGGCATTTTGGCTCAGATGGGTCCCACCTGATAGCAGTCAAAGACATTGAAGTTAGGATTGTCATTATCTGGGCACCAGCTACAGTCACAGAGAAGAGAGAGACACCTCAGGAGAGGGATTCACATCTGAGGAGGGTGAATCATTCTCTCAAGATGCCAGTATTTCTCCATCTCTCGAGATGCTGCTGGCACAAACAGCAGTAAGTCAGTACAATGAGGCTTCTAATTTTGGAGCCTTGGTGAAGGGCCTCAGGTTTGATGAGTGAATCGAGACCGTGGTGAATTTCCCTCTCATCATATCTGCAGCTTGGTGGAAAGGAAGGTATCAAAGATATTCACCCCTTTGTCACACAGGACTCTTGTGAAGGGAGATGAGAGCAGAGAATTCACAAAGGAGAAAAGGAATAAAGAGATGAGAAATGTGGAGTTTTCCGAGGGGAAGTGAGGAAATGTATCCCACTTTTCCTTCTGGCTTTGTGAGCTGAGTTACACGGCTTCTTGTCTATGCCACCTCCACAGCCAGAAGGCTGCTCAAACACAGGATTTTATTCTGGCCCAAAGCTCAGGCAGGAGCATAGCTGGGGATTTGCACATGGTTTCCATCTGCTCCCCAGCTACTGCTCTCCAATAACTCATGCAGCTGAATGGCTGCTGTTCTGGGAAGGACAGGGTTGGGTGGCCAGTGACTTTGGCCCAAAGACTCAGAGTGGCTGAATACATTCACTAAAAGGATAGAGAAACATCAGTGCAATTTCAGAGAAACATTTCATTTCAGGAAATTTTTTGATGTGCAATATTTTCTTATACGTAAGTACTATGTGCAAAAAGTTAAAAGAAATGGAGCCTTTTTTGGCTCAAAACAGCAGTAGGAGGTGGAAAAGTAGAGTCAAGTTAGGAGCCCAGCATTCAACAGATCAGCAATGTGATCTCATCTGAAGACCCTGACTCCAGGATGTCCTGGCAGCATTTTTTGCATTAGTGTTCTTCCAGTCTTGAGAAACCAACAGGGCAATGGGATTCCTCAGATAATTCCACCCAGTGGCCCCAAATCCAAACCCATCTCTACAGGGCACAGTAGATCCAGGAAATCCATCCCCAGTGGAAGGACTGAATAAAGGGTTCTCCTTATGGATCAGCTTTTGAGTTGCTGCTCTCTGTGGCCTTGTCTGGAGCAGTTTCAGCTCTGCCACGTCCTCAGAGGTGCCCCAGCACTGTCTACAAAGTGCTTCCTACTGTGCTGAGCCCCAAAGAATCATCAGGGAATTGCCATCAACGAGGCACTTTGAAATCTCTCCTGATGGTGTTCAATTTTCCCAACTCAGTCACTCTGGGATGTGGCTATGCAGGCACTGCTGGTGCAGTTCTGCTCTCTGCCCACTGCCTAAGGGGCACAGTGGTTTCCCAACATCCTGTTTTCCCACCATTCTGAATGCAGAAGTTCATTTTATCAGGTCCAGAATGCCCAGATCTTGCACACGTTTGAAATGCAGGTGAGTAAAGAACAACTCACGCTTTTCTTCTTTCTCACTGACTTTGGCAGAGGAGTCCTTGTGAGCAGCAGGTTGGTCTATTCAGGATCTGTGAGAGCCATGAAGCACCTGAGTGTGGCCTGAAGATGGTCACATCACCTGCCTCCAGGCAGAGGCAATCCCTGAGAACATTCAGCCCACTGAAGATAGAAATCACCTGTCATTCTTCACAAAGAAACCTCAGAGCCGCTTCACTGTGGTGGCACACAAACAGGATGCAAGGAGGGTGCTGGTGCCATGGTGGCATACTCCATGTTTTGTGTGACACAACAGGGCGTGTTGCTGAGGGCTAAACCTTCATTTGCCACCTTCCCTTATCCAGCACTTGTAAATCAGACAGTTCCAGACCCACATCCTGAGAAAGAAAATCCAGTGAAGAAGAAGAATAAAAATCCAGTGAAAAAGAAAGTCCAGACTGAACATGGGAGGCAGGAAAGCATCCTGAAGCCCATATTCAGAATAGGAGGACTTGGAATTCCTGGAATAAAGTTACTCCAGGGAGGGCTCCCAGATGTCTTGTTTTACATGTCTCCAACCTGCAGGTGACTACAATTACCAGTGTTGATTGGTGGAGAGAAACCCAGGGGAACAAGCATTTCCAGAGAGACTGAGCACCACCCACTGCCACTGGAGAGCATTCCCATGAGTAACCAGGGCACAGCCTTGGGGCTCCTGGAGAATGAAGTTCACAGCCTGGCCCCAAGAATCACTTTAAGCCTTTAAAAGGTCCTCTGCAAATCATCCTCAATCATTCCTCTGCTCACAGGCACACACACTGCAAGTTCTGCCCTGCACCTAATGGCTTCCCCGTTGATGTTTCCTGAATTAAAAATAATGTGTGTGATGCACTGTGTCATGTCCATGTCCACGTGTGCAATATCAAAGCAATACAGACACCCTAACAGACAGTTTGCCCAACACACTGTAATAAGATCAGATAGTTTCAGTACCTTTTTGGGGGCTGTTTTTCACCCAAGTGACATGCTTATCCATTTTGGTATATAAACTTCTACAAGGTCATCTAGGATGTTGTGTTTTACCTTGATTGATAGCACAGTGCAAGGAACTGTGACTGATCCATGCAATCATGTCTCAACCCATTTTTCTCCAGATCTCCAAGGGCTGAAATCCCTCATTTAAAAAATGAAACAAAACAAAACAAAACAAAACAAAACAAAACAAAACAAAAACCCAACAATTATCAAAACAAACAAAATAAAGAGCCCATCCTGATCCAAAAGTCTGGAGCAGTCAAAGCTGAAGTACCCATCCTGTCTGTTAGTAACTTTAAAGAGTTTTTACTGCAAGATTTGGAATGTGACAGTAAAATTCTGCAACATGCACATGGTGTGGGAGGAATAGAAATTACATTCAGAGTTTGAGTCTGGAAATTTGTGCCTGAACAGGGAAAAGCAAGGGATGTGTTTAATCAGCAGGCTCAAGCATCCCTTCTTGTAAGACAGAAAAAGACAGCACTTAAACTTGATAACTCCTTGGAAATAGCAAGCCAGGAACACAGATCGGATGTCAGCAATGCTCACTGGGGAGAAGAAACACAAAATGGAGTTAGAATTAACACCTCCTTTACACCATGCATTGCAGAGCAATTTGTTTGGTGGTTTCCCCACCTGCCCTCGTGGCTGGGTTGCCAGTGTCCCATCCCAGTGCCCTGCAGTGCAGCCTTTTATATCCCTTGTGCCTGATTCACCAGGGAGGTTGGGGCATCCAGCTGAATGTGGGGTTCCCCCAGTGGGAGCAGTTAGATGCTCCTCAAACTCTTAGAAATACAGCAGCATTGTAATGGGAAGGAGAAAAGAAACTGAAACACTGAAAAGGGGAAACCTTTGTTAAGTATCCTTCAGCAAAGCCAGGAACTGCAGCCAGTTGCCCAGTGGCAGAGGTCATTCAAGAAATGTTGGGCTTGTGTCCTGCCAGATTACTGCAAAAAAACCAAGGAGAAATGCACATCTGAGTTTTCTCTTAAATCCAAATAAAGAGGGATTAGAACTAGGAAATTCACTCCCTCTAAGTGGATACCAGGGCAGGATTGAATTCTTCCCAAAGAGTAAATCCCCATCACCAACCACCAGCCCCTCTCCTTCCCTTCGGTGCTGGGGCTCTCCCAAGCCTTGGGGACCAGGACCCAGATATTTTGCCTGATTCCCAGGCATCACTGTGGTTTTATATAAAAAGTGTGGACACCCATCCTGCTAGAGCTCACAGACAGTGCCAAACACTTTTTTAAGCTGATGCCTGCTGATACCAGTGCAGTCACAAGTGAGTAGGGAGGAATGGAGCCATCTCAGGGAGCAGGGATTCTGGGCAGTGCTGCCAGCCCACCCTCATAACAGGGTTTCGCCAGGTGGACATCAGCTCTGGATCAGTCAGAAAACTGAGGCTGACACTTCTCTAAGTATTAATCTTCATCTTCAGACCTCTTCAGTGAGATTCTGAGAATATTCACGCCTCATCCACATCAGGGAAAGCTCTGTGTCTCCTCTCTTGCTAGCTCCAGTTGCCCACATGGGTTAGCAAAGGTTGGAGGATTTGTGCAGCCTGAGCTCCAAGCAGCTGTAACAGGCACAGCAACAAAAATTCAAACGTACAAACCTGTAGGTAGCAGGTCTTTTCTTTTGCCACTAGTCATTCCAACAATGTTATCCATAGCACAAATGTTCTGGAAAGTGTTCCCAGTACAGGCAGAGCTGATAGACTTGGAGTTTAAAGGCCACAGGAATCAATCTGAACATCTCACACAACCTTACTGTGACAGACCCAGAAATACGCCCCAGGCTTCTTGCATCAAACACTCACACCTTGTGATTGAGCCAGAGCTCTTTTTCTCAAAAGGCACCCAAAGCTTCATTAATGTCATTAATTAACTTCATTTCAAAAGGGACTGCTACCCTCTTTGGCTGATCTTATGCTAACTGTTAATTTTAGGCCAGGAATGGTTACTGAACTTCCTCCTCATACAAACAAGGGTTCCCCAGGAAGGATGCCTTCCAACTGGGATATAGCATGTTATCAAAGCAAAGGAGAATTTCCTTTCTCTCTCTCTCACAACAGGGAGAAGGGAGGTTCTGACTACAGCAGTGTCACTCACTGAGATGACAGGTTAGGATAACTGTGTATGACTGCAGACTGCAAGATGGCAAAGTATATGCAAGCCACCTTCCAAATCCCAGGATGCATATTACTCTTTTCCCCTGAGAAAAAAAAAATCTTTTTTTTTCCCATGTAAAACCCAGAAATACTCACTTTGGGTACCATGTTCTGATCTCACTCTGAAATTACTTCAGTGTGGCTCTTATAGCTTTGGGCCAGCAGCAGCAGAGCCCCAAACCCAGCCCTTAGTTTTCTAAACCATGATTTATTTTACTGATTTGAATCTTTTTTGAAGGAGTCACATGAGCACCTTGCATCTTCAAATCACTGTGACTGTGCCCGCCCTCACAATCCTGTGCAAAGACAGAAAGTTAATTAAACATGTTTAATTTATAAATGTTATCCCTTCTGGGGAGCAGAGTACAACTCCAGCTAAAAAGGCAATGCTGTGTTTATTTTACTTCTTCATTGGCTGTTCCCAACCTGCAGTGGTTTATGGATATAAATAATGTTTTAGAGTAGGGAATGGTTGTGGTGGAAACTAAGCCCAACTTTTGAATAAGCCATGAGGAAAGAGTAACTTGAATCAGGCAATGATTTCTAGGAAGCTGAAACAATTAATTCTTTCATGGGTAGAATATAAGCCAAAAAATAAAGCTTCCATGTCCCATGGTGACAGCAAAATTTAAAAGTATGGTATTAAAGAAAGCAGAATTCCCCACTAGTATATGAAAACAATGTTCTCATTTAGGCCAGCAAAAATCTGGACAAGCTCCATTTGGATCATTGAGTTTGCTCTGGACTTACCCCAGGGTAAATGAGAACAGAAGACAATCCTCCCAGGTTTTCTATCAGGGCCAGACTCCAAGAAGCTAATTTTCATACAGCTCCAAAGTAGAACCTCTTCATCACCACTGGTATCTGTGTGGATCAAAATATTTGTGCTCCCTACTGTCTTCCACTTTTGAGAAGGCTCCTTTCTAAAAGCAACCCCAGCTCAGCTCCTGTAATGTTCCCAGCTGCTTGGGAAAGCTCAGATCTAATCCTGAATAATTGCAAGTATTTGTCATAAGAAAAAAAATCATATCTGAAGACACATACACCTAGGTTGTTGTGGGAGACTGCACTCCAGACAGCAGAACATCCTTGATGAAATTTACACAATTTCTGAGTAAGGATGTTTATAATTTAAAGCACAACTATTTAAAAAAAAAGAGACATTAAAACAGATAGAGTTTCCCAAAGCTGTAAAAGAAATGTAACCACCGGTATTTCAGTTGCTGTTAGTAACTCAATTACCTTCAGCTACTCATGAATCTACGAGAGCAAGTGATGTTTGTGTGTCCCATACCTGACACAGCGAATGGAACCCACCCAGAAGGTTTCTGAGGCAGGGACCATCCTTCCATACTGCACCAGGGGAGGATCAGTCTCTAATCCTAGTGCCAGAGGGTTGGACTAACACAGCTGTAGGACAATCACACAGCAATCTCTACGTTTTAGGTGCTGGTGACATCCCTTGGGAGTTTCAGGAAATAATGGCAAGATCCCAGGGACCAGGCAAAAGGGCGTGTCCTAAAGATGACTACACTTTGTTATTTGTATCAATAATAGGCAAGTCATGAAGTTGCTTTCTGTTATTTTGAGTAACAGAAATATTTTCTTTCTACCTAAACTGTCCTCACTCCATTTACACCCTTTTTCAGCAGAACACTTGCAAGTTTAAATTTAAATATGAGTATGAACCCAATCAACATATCTTTCCTGGCTGCTAAGAGAAGCCCCCAGGCTTTATAAAAAATCAGACTGTATTCACAGAGAATTTGTGGTGTTGACTCAGACACTGCCAGAACACATTTTCTAAGGGGTGCAGTGTAGACATCACATTTGTCTTCAGCTGGACTCAAGGAAGAGTTTTGTGCTGGTGCTGTCAGGATCCTGAGCAGAGCTGAGGGAGGAAGCCAGGTAAGTAAACTCAGACCTGGCTGACACACTTTGTACCCACAAAGGGAACTTTGGTTAGATTCATGCTACAAAACCAACCCAGCTGCTGCTCAAAATTCAGCCTAATGTTTGTTCTGTGTTCCCACAGGAATCCCCACAGCAGTGGTTTATATTACTGTAAAAGTATTTTAAACACTTTAATAGCCTTCCTTATACCCATCCTCGGCTCCTGTGGGTGCAAATAATTGCTGGTGCAATTTTGTACCCCCAGTTATTTGCAGTTTTGGTGTGTGTCACTGACGTGCCTAACTAGCTGATAAGATTCGTGGGTGCAATCAGATGCTGTAATTAGAAGTTTAAATGACACGAACTGCACCCACACATTACTGCTAGTGCAAAACTGTATCCATAACATCTTGGAAGCAACAAAGAGAGGAAGGACTTAGAAATTTGTCCCTACAAATGTTAATTTGCATGGCAGTGGAGCTCGAACCTGTTTGGCAAATACACTTTTATTACACAAGATTTAAGCCAATTGATTCTAAACAATCTGAGAGTGTTCAAACACTCAGCATTAGACACAGCATCTTAAAAATTATACTAGTCTGCTGAACTAGGGCAAGGAACTTTTCTCTTGAGTTAGGTAACACATAATTCATGTCTTTGTTACTGCCTTAGCTGTGGTTGGAGTAAGAAGAGCCTTTGCTTGCAGTGACAGATTTTTATAGTGATTTCTCAAGGCTGCAGCACAGAATAAGTGCATTTCGTATTTCATAATAAGCAAATGGTGTGCAACAAATAAGAAAGATCTTGCTTTGGAGTTTCTCTTGACACCATAATCATTTAATATACAATTATACATTACAGCCTACTGAAAGGCAGGAATTTTAAGCTGACACCTCTTTGTAGGCATTATGCAAAGTTTTGGGAACCTCAGAGGAGTTTTCAATGGTTTTATTGGGAAGAGACAGATGCATTTTGACATTAAATTAGAATCCTTGGTGTTTCTCTTATTTTTCTGCTGTTTTAGCCCCAAGGCTCTGTTTAACTATCCCTGTGCACTACGGTGTGTGCCACACAACTGGAAATATTTCTTCAGGCTGTTTGTTATTTCTCCTTCTCTTCTGGCCAAGGGAGACTGAGAGAAAAACTGAAGCAAGTGAGACTGAACAAGCCAAAAGGAAAGCTCAGCAGATGGGAGTATAGAGGGATAAAACAAAAGTGCTGAGAGACCACATCCTTTCATCTCTGCCCCAGCATTTCAGCTCATCAGGGCAGCCTTTCCCCTCGCTGGGAGAGGGAAGCATGAGGAGACCATGACAGAGAAACACAGCATGGGCTCCTTGCTGTGCCTTGGGGTGATCCACCTCCCCAGGCTTGGAAGTTGTGTTTGGCCTGCTGAGGACAGGAGAGCACTTTTCAGACAAGGAACATCATTTCACCTCTTGAGGAGAGCCAAAATGCAGCAGTGTCTACTCTGAACCATACCCAGTCTCTCCAGAGTCATGTTGCTCTTTAGCCAACCTGTGCCTACTCCTTCAGCTGGGATATTCCCACTCCCAAGCATCACAAAAGTTTCAAATCTTCAGAAGGTGCCCATCTGGAGTTCAGGAAGTTTTCTTTTCATCAGACCCTATCCAGCATCATAAGCCTCATCCTGGGAGCCGGGCCCTCCTGTGCATTCCAAAGCAGCACAGACCACGGCAGCTTCTTGCTGTGTCCAGCTTGATTCCCCTCTGATTCAGCTTTGCACTGACCCTAGAAGAAACAAGCCAAAATCCCAGCTACCCCAGAAGCAATTCCTGGAGAGCAAGGCTGTCTCATGGCAAACAGCTGCAGTTGTTAATGTTATCCCAGGGGATCTGTGCTTTAGCAGTGAGGGTCCCAGGTTCCCGTCCTGTTGACAGACAGTGAGATTGATACTGATAATCTCTCTTAGCAAAATATGGTGGGGATCACCTTCCTGAGGTCCCAAGTGTCTGGGAGAAGAGGCAGCAGGTGATGTCTAAAGCACCATGTTGTCCTCTTGGCTGGATAATCAGAAAGGTGCTCCGGCAGCTTTAAATTGTTTTACTCCTACTTATTTTTTTCCTCTGATAGACTTTTCTCCAGTTATCACACACTGTGGCTGCCCATAGACTGACTATTTCACACCATCTGAATCAAATATCTGCTCTCTGTTAGGTGTACAGGATTTCCATATGCCCTGGTTGCTTCTACTGTCATCTCTCCTCTTGAACCTGCAGAGTTGTTGGCTGTGTTATCCAAACCATCCCTCTCAGCCCATCAAACCTCCCAGCTAACAGAGCAGGGGGATCCAAGCAGAGATTACAAAATGGCAGGTTCCTGGAGCAGCCTTGGTGATGAGCAGCACTCAGCCATAGCCTTGGATTTCCAGGATGCAGAGTGAGCAGAGTCCACGTTGCTGATGGATAGCTCAAAAATGGGGTGAAATGACCTCACCAAAGCAAAACTGTTAAGGTGAAATTGTTAGATAACATCAGCTGAGTTTGTCAAAGAACTGGAGAGCTCTTGGCCCAGCTTGCCAGGGACATCTGGCTACATAGTGCTGCCTTGATAATGCCAATCTTCACCTCCATCCTCTGGGACATGGAGAGGGCAGAAGAGCCATCATCCATGTATGAGGTTTGGCTGTGGTAATAAGGAGGCCACTGCAGCCATGAATAATCTGTTTTCCACAGTTTCCACAACCCATACGGTGTGAAAAGCTGGACAAGGATTTGTAAATGAATTGAACCCAAGAGTAATTACACGTTCCTGCAGATTACTTGCTGCCGTAATTGCACTTAGTATTTACCATGTGACCTAAGCCAGAAATAATCATGTATTTACTTTATATTTATATTGTAACGTGCCATGTACTGTAATTATACTGCCACTCCATGGTACTTAACACATCATTAAATGTTCCACAATTATCATGTTAGTAAATAGCACTTACCGAGATTTGTGGCCTGTAATTTCAAGCATTACCTGCTAAAGATTTATTGTAGGAATGTCAAAAAAATGTTTCTTGACAATGTCATTTAATGTAAAAAATGTCAAGTGCTAGAACCAACAGGAATCAGTTTTTAAAATTTCAAATTTTGAAAATACAAAAAGGAAATCTAGATTTGAAATTAAGGGCTTTTCCAGTAAAGTAATGATGACTTCCATGAAAAATTCTCCAAATTCTTCTGCTTGAGGTTCCAGAATATTATAAGTGCAAACTGTCAAACATGTGATTAAATGAAATAATTAAATCCACCTTGAGACTCTTAAATAAAAATGTTTTGGAAGAAGTTAATATCCACTCGACCTCTCATTTAATTCTGATTAAATCCTTAAGTGGCTGAAACTAAACCTTGGATTTTCTGAATGGATTTATGTTTTCATATACATTTGGTCATAGAAGTATTCTCTGCTATTTCAGTAGAGTTACTCATGTGAATAAAGTCAAGCAGTTGCTTTGCTGTTGCTTTGGGGTTCTAGAATCTACATATAAAAGTCTTCAGATGTTGGTCAAAGTAGGTCCATTTAAACAAATTATTTAGAAGATAATCAAATTTTCATGATTCTTCCTTCAGTGGGACTTTTCCATACTGTAGCACATATGGGTGCCTGGATATCACTTAACTCTTGCAAAAAAAAAAAAAAAATCAATAAAGACCCAAGATTTTCAGCTTATGTCAACTTGTCAACTCCCATATTAAAAACATCACAAAACCTTTAAGAAACCACCCCAAGTTTCCCTTCCTTCCTTATGTATTCTGTGTTGATTACAAGCCCCATAGAATGGTATCTAATGTAGAGATCGAAACCTGGAATTAGGGATACCTTCTCTTGCTCCTCTGATTCGAGAGCAGGAACAAGGCATTGTGTTCAAACTGAAGGAATGAAATCCTGGCTGCACACACAGTTAGCAGCTCTTCTGCTGAACCCTCTGAAGACTAGGTTATTCCCTCAAAACCTCAGCTCTTACTTCAGCCTTGATCTGCCCAATATATACAAATGAGCTTAACTTTAAACACTGATAGTACCATTTACCTCATTAACTAGAGCCAGATGAATAATTCATAGTGCATATTTTATCCAATGAATCTCACTTCTTTTTGTGTTTGTGAATTGTCTGCAAATAGATTCTTGATTGGACTCTTCATCTAAAATTATTTGCAGGTTTTTTTGGTGAATCACAATCAGTCTGCAGACCATTTGTGAGCCGTACACAGCGAGCAGTCACAGTTTGCAGCTCATGCTGTGTGGGTTCACTGCAGGAACGTCAAGGTAATGCTCCTGTTCCCTCCCTGGAAAGCCTTATGCAACCAACCAACAGCAGGATGAATTTCAAACAGCACATATGAGCGTAAAACCTGGAAATTCACACCCTTGCTGAGTGTGGTTGTCAAATTCAGAATCTCCCCTCGGCGGAGGGTCAAACATTGCTACAGAAAGGTAAAATGTTAAAGCTGCCCATGCCCCTGCAGCAAATCTGAGGGCTTGGAAACATGGGCAAAGTTCCTGCAGGGTGACAAGTTTCAGCCTACAGTCCATGATAGTTACCCCTGCGAATGATCTCAGGCTGAGAAAACCTGGATTAACTGAGCCTCTCCTCAAAGGAGGTTAAACTACCAGATCACTTTGCTCTCACTGTGGGCTAAGAATTCTCCTGTGGATGCAAATTAGTGATCACAGGGTGAGTTCTTCCTGTGGCTGAGGCTGGAAGGGGATTTTCCCACCTAGCTACCCTATTTGCTCTGGACAAGATCTCAAGCCTGGAAAAGTATCTTTGCAGGGGTAATGAAATTACTTGAGAAGAGCTCAGGTCCACTGTGTGCAGTAAAGCTGCTGGGGCAGTTTTGTCAAGATTTTACCACCAATACTGCACTGGCCTCTACAACAAGAGACAAGAAGCCAGCCTGCTTTTGACCACCATGGTTCCCACCACTGCTTTCACTGTGCCTAAGTGACCTGACTGTGGTGTGAGAAGCAGCAGAGATTTTCTTTCCCACTTTCCCTACCAGTTCAGCAGAATTCCCCAAGAAAATCCTTCAAACCTTGTTGATCCTATGGCAATCTAAGCACTGCTGTGCCATAAACCACAAGCTTACATGCTTTGCAGAGTGGATTTAGTTTGCTAAATTAGGATTTGATTCTAGGTTGGGAGATTTTGTCTGATTAAATCAATCTTTACTGAAAACTACCATAATATCTCTGCAAAAACCAGAAGCATGCAAGCCCAAAACTGACGCGCTGTAGCCCAGGGCCTCGTTCAATATGTAAAAATTAATACAATTTGAAAAAAAACCTCTCTGCTATCGTAAATCAGTCCCCAAAGTGGTCAGATGTGGACTAGACTTTCAAATACATCATTTTGCAGTGAAAGAGGCAGCAATGAATATGCAGAAGAGGATGGGAGCTGTCAGGAGCGTGCAGATGAATCCACGTGATCAGTCGCCCCTTTGACTCATGTATCAGATTTTGAAGGGAAAAATCTCGTTTTAAGCACTGTCTCAGAATACAAAGCAACTATGTCTACCACCACTCCACGTACTGCTGAACAAAGACATGGGTTTTGTAGGAGGAAGATCACAAACTCTGAGAGAATCTCCCAGGCTCAACATTAGTTCAAACACGAGGAAAAAGATAAGTCAAAAAAGATTTTTAACGAGTATCAGGCCACATGTGGCTCCAAAGAGACTATGGGGGACCAGAATTTTATACTTTTAAGAGGAGTAGATGCTGTGATTATCATCAGCCAAGACAATGTGTACAGTTTCCCAGCTTTGCCATGCCTGTCAATTTTGGCACAATAGTTTGCCATGAAAAGTGCAAATGGAAAACGATGGCCATGAACAACTTTAGAGGAAGTGAGGTCCAGTGGTGAAGTGATGTATTTTCTTGATGCCTGAGGAAATATTTGGTCCTGACAGGTGGATCATTAGCTGCATTGCACAAGGCTGTAGGAAAAGGGAATTATAGGAGTAGCCTGGGAACTTATTCCTGGCCTTGATCTGCCATCAGATTTTAAGAAAACTTTCCTGGAGTTAAACACAGTACCTGCACTGAGCTTCTCAAAATAACTTTCTCTGTGCTCTGGTCCAGGGTAGCATACACATATGTAAAAGATGAGGAAATTGTAGGTACTGCACTGATGATTTCTCTGTTGGGAAATTGCCTTCAATATCTGCTGCAACATGTGAAAACACAGCTAAAAAGTTCATCTGTGCTCTAGAATATGGTCACCAATTAGACCCACACGGTGTGTGAGATCAACAGGCTGCATCACACCCCTGAGACAAGGAGCTAAACATGAGCTCTCGGTTTGCAGCGGGGTTCAGTGAATGAAGAATTAGATGAACCCATTTCCTACAGATCCAGTGACATATTAGCATAATCTCATTCAACCCTCAAGTCATATGAGCTAACTTCATGAGTCCTTTCTGGTTTCCAAGCCTGCCTGGAAGCAACACCATGTAAATAGTCCTGAATCCAGGATCTGTAGTGCCATAGGAATGACTGGGGCACTCACAGCCCTTCCTCCAGACAGGAAACTGCAGGAATGAACCAGCCACTGGAGGGGACAAGGGGCACACGTGTCCCACCAATAACTTTGGGTAATACTGAACCACTTGCTGTCACCCATAAATTCTTTCCTGCAGCACAAGAGTCTGATGTAATGAACACTTTACACGAGCCACGAGCTCAGAGCTTTTGCTCTGTGCATGTGCCATTGATTAGAGTGGTTGCAGATGGTTTTATTTTAGGTAATCAAGCTTGCTGAGCTTTGCCAGCATCAGAACAAAGGCATAGTTTCCCCACTCACTAACCAAATTTGTGGCCAAGGCACTTGAATTGATATGAACTCTGATGGATGGTGAGAAAGCAGGGAGGGGGAGAGAGCAGCTTGCCCATATACCTCAAGCTAGGTGGCTCAGACTCCTGCACACCAGGTTTTACATCCACCTTAGAGGAATCACATTCCCTTTTACTCCTAAGGGGTGGGAAGGGGAGAAGCACCTTATTTTTTAACAACTCCCACGCTTCCCTGCTGTATCAACACAATACACTGAGCTGCAGAAAACAAAGGAGAAAACAACAGCAGCCACAAAAACCCACACAAACAACTAAAGCCTCTGGAGATGGAATTCCTCCTTTGAGATGTCCCCTCTGAAGTCTCCAACCCATACTGCAGAGTGCTGCTTCACGTGTCATTTGACCAGTACTGCCCTGCCATTCCCACTCAGCTGGAAAATCTCTGCAGGCTCCTTCCCTGGGGAAGCAGGTGAGGGCAAAGATGGAACAGTTGTACGATGCTACAGAGTCACTCAAAGGAAATTGCTGTTGCATGAAAGCTTCTGAAGCTCCCTGCTATTTAACCATTCGTGCTGGTCCCAATAGAGTTTTATGGGATACTTACTAAATTTCAGTCTCAGTGAAGCCAGTAGAAGGGGTACGAAGTAGTGTGAAATGTCTGGTTGGCTGAGCTTTTGGGGGTCTTTAGAGTGTACAGGATGATGCTGGGACTCGTGTCTGGGAAAGGCCCCCCCTCTTTGCCCCTTCCCATATGCAGGGATGCAGGATGGAAACAATGGAAGCATATACAGAAAAAATAAATGTATCTGGTTCCCAAGTTGTTGCTGGCTGAGACAACAGAAAGTGCTGTGATCTTCCAAATTGTCACCCCGTGGTCTTTGTTTAGAGCTGTGCATTGAACCTATAGGACAAGGGAACTAAATGTAAAGAGAGATGGGGGAAAAGAAAAAAGAAAGAAAAATGAGGGGGAAATATTATAAGAGAGAAATCAATAGAAAGCATTTAGCAGCTGGGGTGACATAGACAAAGCACATTTAGAACCACAGACACATCTTCAGGGATGTGGAGGGGAGAGGGTTGTTTTATTCTGAGCTTTGCTTCTTCATATTTTTCAGATTAACAGTTTGCAGTTCTCTGCTGAGCTGTAAGGTCTCAGAGGCACTGCCTGCTGGAAGGTTTTGATCAGTGTCCAGGGGCATGTCCAGGAGACAGGTTTATTAACTGATTTACTGACCAAATGCATTTTGCTCAGCCAAAACTATTCAGCTGGGGTCTTTCTTCCCCCTTCCTCCACACCTCCCCATTACTAATCATAGAATAGTACAATCAGAGAATCATAGAATTATTTAGGTTGGAACAGGCCTCTAAGCCCATTGAGTCCAACTCCAGACTGACAAATCCATCACTGAACTATGTCCCTAAATGCCACATCTACCATTGTTTAAATACTTCCAGTGATGGCCCTGGGCAGCCTGTTCCAGTGCTTCACAACCCTCTGGGTGAAGAACTTTTTTCTTATTATTAAATCTAAACTTACCCTGGTACAATTTGTGATGGTTTCCACTTGTATCACTTTACTTTGGAGAAGAGACCAACCCACTCCTGACTACACCCTCCTTTCAGGAAGGTCCCCCCTGAACCTCCTTTTCTCCAGGCTGAGAGCTGCCCCCCACCAGCTCCCCCAGCTGCTCCTCACCTGACCTGTGCTTTGGACCTTTGCCCAGCTCCCTTGCCCTTCTCTGAACATGTCCCAGCCCCTCAAGATCCTTCTTGTCATGGGAGACAGAAAATTAATCACAGGATTTGAGGTGTGGCCTCACCAGTGCTGAGTAGAGGGAGACAGTCACTTCCCTGGTCCCACTGGCCACACTGTTCTTGATACAGGCCAGGTGCCATTGGCCTCTTACCCACGTGGGCACAGATGGATCCTGTTCAGATGCTGTCGACCAACACCCCCAGGTCCTTTCCCACTGGGCATTTTCCAGCAAATCAGGTGACACAGAGCCACCAAAAGTCCTTCTGTGGCCCCTGTTAGGGCTGCAGTTTGAACTTTCTCTGGGGAATGTCTTTGACAGTCAAGAAAGGATCCACCTTCCATTTCAACAGCAATGTATGTGAGGTACCACCTTAGCTATTTGACCACCACTTATTTTTTTAATAATGTGCAACACTCAGAGTGAGAACAGCACGCCATGTAAAGATTACCCTACCAAAACCCCTACCTATTACATAGACTTAATGTGGCTCAAGAGAAAAATGGTTTCTATAAAGTACACTTGCCAGGTTTAATGATGAATTTTCTCATTTGAAGGAGTTGCTTTATGTTCTTTGCACTGGAACACATTAAAAAAGAAGATGAAGAAGAAATGAAAGCTTTCAAAGAAATGCTCCAGGAAAATAAACAGTTAAACATTTGAGCAAAAATGCTTCAAAAATTTTCATTAGTTCTCCAGCAAGTCAAGCTGTGGATATTTTTCCCCTCAGTATTTTGGGTTTTTTGAGAATTTGCATCTTTAAGTTTGTAACATTTCTTTATCTCTTATTTTGTATTGTGTGTTGAAGTACAAAGTTTCCTAGGTACAACACATCACAGACTTTGAGGAATCCAACCTAAACTGATGAACACATCAGTTCATCTCCTATGACTCAAGAGGTCATAGGAGAAGTTGTGGCCACTAAATTTCACTAAGTGAAAATCAAAGACAAGGAAAAACAAAGCCACTCCCTCCCTCCCTCCCTAAAGGTACCACAGCGAGGATTTATTGGCTGAGCACCATCTGTGCTGCTTTAGCTTCTGAGCCACCCCTTTCCAGGGACAGATGGACATGTAGAGCAGGTCCTACAGTGACACCTTGCCATATAGTTCACCAAATAACTCCAAAAAGTAGTGAAACCAGTTTTCCCACAAATTTCTCATCTTTGGAGGAATTTTCTGGTGTCTGTAGAAAGCCAGACTAACGCTGAAACCTTTCTCTAGGGAAGGCATTCAACAAGACAGAGTTTGTCTTCTGTACCGTCTACTTTAGTGAAAATTCTAGAAATGAAATGTCTTGAGACCTGTGACAACTTTGATTGAAACAGGCCATGAGGTTTAGGAGGTAGCAAGGGGATATTTATACAGACACAGAAATCATGTAATTCTTACTTCCCATCAAATAAGTCTTATTTTCCAAGGAAAATAGTCTTGAAATACACCTCCTGTCCTTCCTCACATGCACAGAGATACTTGTTGAAAGGTCAGTGACCATTAATTTCATGTTTATGTTTTTGTTTCCAACTGCAGAAACAAGTGTCCTCTTCTTACGTTGGCATCCCAATGGCCAGAAGAAAAATGTTGTCAGGTATTTTGGCCTCACTAGAAAAAGAAAATTGCGACTTGCAATATTGGCTAAGTTTGCAGACAGAGACAACATCTATACACCAAACGGTGAGGCAACCACTGGTTTTCATGGCACAACTTTTTTTACATTGTTGTGGAATTATTTTGCTCAAATCAGTTTATAAATGTTTATGTCTCAGCACAGATCTGGGGAAAAAAAAAAAAGTGGACCTTGCTAAATCATGACATAAAGACTTCTTTCAGAGGCTTGTTAAAGAATGAGACCTGCATGTAAAGTGATATCCTCATTGTGAGTATGTAATGGGATCTCCTCTGCAGTCAAACCACTTTCCTCTTAAAGGGACTTACTCAGAGGTAGGAAAGGGACTTACATCAATTATTGAGCTGTTCAAAACCAACTCAGAAGACCAGCACTTGTCAGTACCTGACAGCTATCCAGGTACCTTCTTTGCAAATCCACCCAGAGAGGTTTTCAGCCATGCTCCTGCTAAACAGAAAATCCTATTAACAAAACGTCCTGCTCCAGATTTAGTCGGGGTTCTCCATCTGAACAACCTAACAAGACCATGAGGATCAGCTTATTCCCTCTTCCTTCCAGGTTGTTAAGCCCAGGACAGACCTGAGACACATCAGCAGCCTGGGTGTATGGTGCCTCTGTACATGTTGTACCTGTTCTGTAGATAAAAAGGGAACTTCAATTTCTAGTGCTGTCAATGCAGTGACTTTTAATCAGTAAATTCCCTTTCTAAGACAGGCAAAGAAAAAAAAACTCCTCATCTGAAAAAAATATCAAATGCATTTTCAGCCAGAAGACATAAATATAACCAGAAAGCCATTTGGAAATGCTTTCATCTGACAACTGACATGCTTAGATCATCTGCAGCCCACCCTGTGCTTTTCTCACTAGAGAAATTAAACACTAGAACTGCTGCTGCTTTGAATACTCCCCTTAAATATCTTCTGGCACAGACTTTCCCAAAGGCAGCAGTGGAAGTCTCTCTGCTTAGGACAGACAAATCTTTCTCTCTTTTACATGAGATACAACACAGCAGATACCCTGGGACATGGGTAGAAACAGGTTAAGATTTAAGACACTCATGGAAAACCCCCTACTTGAGAGGGTCTGGCACTCTTCTCCTGCATGGGGATGTTAGTCCCACCTTCCTTATCACCTGCCTGATCCATTTCTGATCAGATTCTGTCTATTTTTTAATCCCCAGTTATGCCCAAAATCCCATTTTTGTGGTATTTGGCACGACTTTTCTTCCAGTGACATCTCTGTCCACATGTCCATGCCGCTCTAGACTCTGCATCTGAGTTCTGGTGTGCCCTGAAAAAGTTGGGCTCTGCCCAGAAATGTTGCAAGGCTATTCCTGCAGCCAGCACCTCGGGCTATGCACAGCTCCCCTTGCTCAGCAAAAGTCCATTTGGGGTGGTAGAATGTGATCCTAAACAATCCCAGCTTTGAAGTCTGTGTAGAAACCCCTCCCTTCTGCAGGGGTTACAGGGACTATGGAACAACATTCCCTGCAGAGGCTCTTGAGACTGTTTAGGCTTCTTGTTCAAGGTGTAATTTGACATATCCAAACTGAAATGCAATTCTTTGATGAGGGGGTTCACTCTGTCACTTGTCACTTCAAGCCCCCATACAAGGTGTAAGAAGTTCTCAGCAACTTCCAGGAAAACCGTGAGCAGTAAGCAGGTGGCTTTGGCTGAGGGGGGCTAAATCCCAAAATTCTCTTGTTTTCTTGGTTCACCAGAGGACAACTTAACAGCCAGGGCATGGTGCAGTGCTGAGTCACATCTACACACAGCAGCTGACTGAGGCATATGCACAGCTTTATCCAAATCTCTGCAAATCCATGCAAAGTCCAAATCCATGCAAAGGTCCTGCTGCTAAGAGTTACCTGAAGCCTGGGTGATCTTAGGCAGCCAGCAGTGCTGATCAGAGCCACAAATCTTACAGGACAGACAGGACAGGTATATTGGAGGCTGGTGCTTCTACAGCCCACTGCAGAGAGCAGAAAAACTTTTCCTCAACAGAAGCACTTGCTATAGAAAGTGTCCTAACAAATAGGGCTGCAAATCAGCAATTCTTCAGGAATACTTCTTTCAGGATTGAAACATTTGTTGAAACATGGGCCCCAGCCAGAAACCAGCATTTGGTGAGTGCCTAAATTAAGTTAGCATTTGCAGCCATGATAGACTTGGTCTAAAACACCAGGATGCAATCAGTCAATTGAATTACAGCATCCTAAAGTGGCAAGGTAAAAACTAATTGCTTCTTGTTGTGAGTTAAGCTCAGTAGTGGATGTCTCAGTGACAAGGGGTAAAGCTAAACTGCAGGTCCTGTAAGAGAAATAGGCAAAGAAAATAGACAAGGGTAGCTGCAGAATCTCGGCTGACAGGTGGGAACGAGACAAGCCCTCTGCTACTTTTCATGTTCCTGTGTGCTGTATCCTTATATATGTTATGCAAATCCGTGTGGTCCTTTCATTTAGAAGTAGCTACATTTCACTGGCACGTGCCTCAGCGCAGATGGAGCTGCTCAGTTATAAAGATGTCCTGTCCTTGGTGCCAGTGTAGATGGGTCATGGCTGTACCACCCAATAAACCAAGTTCTGGGGTGTCCAGTCCTCCAGCAAAGCCATGAGGCCAGAGAACACAAACCTAACTAAAACACCATCCCCCAAAAAACCACCGACCTAACCCATATTCAAACGTTTCTAAATGTATTCAAGGAAATTACCTAGTTCAGGAAGACTTTATGCCAAGTTAGGAGCTTTTTCCTCTCATGGTCAGCAGATGGGCAGCATGAACATCAGACTGCACAGGCTGGCTGTGGAAATGCAATTGTGTGCCTGAGACGCGTCCAGGCACTTTGTGTCAGTGGAACTGACAGAACTGCAGTGCTGCAGAAGCCACACCAGCTTCTCTGTGCAATGGAAACAGTGTGGACACATCAGCTATAATTTAGGTGTCTAAATAATTGTGGCCATCTGGGCTGCCTTAGCTGCTTGTGTCTGGACCTGGCTGCCACTGCAGAGTGGGTCTACCTCTGCCTAATCCATGAGGACGTCTCAGCTGCACAGTGGCACTTCCAGTGGCACAAAAAGTTGCCTGAATATTGTATTTAGGATACAGAACCATGTGCAGGGTGATCGCTGGTGAAGCTCTAAAAGCTACAGCCAGACATGCACATCAGCAGCTGAAACAGAGGTATGGTTTCATTACTATTAGCTCTATTCCCCTCAGGCCATCAGCATGATAGTATTTTTTTGGTAGTTTTTTTCGTTCTTTATTTCACAAATCTGGCAAAAGGTATAGTACAAAGAGCTGACTGGGTGCTGCCACATCAGTCATAACCCCCGAGAGATTGAGGAAAGAATCCAATGGAGCCAAAGGTGAGCAGTTTTGGAAAACATCTGCAGAAGAGACATCTTCAACTGCAGCCCAAGCTTGCCTCAGCCAGATTTGCTTAACCAGAGACCAGGCCACCTCAAAGTCAGACAGGGTTTTCTTATTTCAGTTTGCTTTCCTGTGGTTATGGATGAACAAGACTCATCCTAACAATTTTTCAATAGTCATGCTCCTTTTTTCTTTTAATGAAAGTTGAGAGTCACATTTAACCATTTGACTCCAGGAATTGGAAATTTCTAAAGTGTGTAAATAAGTTAAGAAAGTGGCTGTGTTGACCTTGATGTCTCAGTCTTGGACCAGCTCTTCATATCAAAAACTTTGTATTCAGGCGTTACATGACAGCTGAACCAAACAGTGTCACCAGGAGAGTTCAGGCCTGTGGGTTACCAAAAATGTCCTTGCCTCATGCCTGAAGATGCTCAGAGTCCATCAGTTAAATGCACAGTTTATCTGGTCTTGCATGCCAAGACTGCATGACAATTTAGCAGACATTGGTCAGGAGAAAATCTCACAGCACCACTCCAAAGAAAAACTTGTTATCTTTCACCAGAGCTTCCTTGGTACACCATTCTGCTTTCTTTCATGGAGTTCTCCCCTATTTCTGGACTCTTTCTTCAAGGTGATATATGACCAACAAGCTACAACGATGGGAGGAACTAAGCACTGGAGACAAGAGCTGTGAGATGGGTGTCTGGGGTTTTGGCCATGAACTTCATCACAAGTATCTGAGTAAGGCACCTCCAAATGCCAAGATTCATGGCTTTCTGGGGTGACTGTGATCCTCCCTGTCAGCCCTCTGGGGACAACTCAGGGCAGCTGTGAGCCACAGCAGGTGATGGAGTTACACCAGAGATGGTTCATGTTGTGTGCTTTACATAAACCTGAGGATTTGAAAAGCCACAAGCAGACAGGGAGAGCTGGGCAGTGAAGGCTGTGGTTCCCATGACAGGCTTTCACAGCTCACGGTGCCAGTTCAACTGCAAAACCTCCTGGTGCTTAAATGGTGAAATTCACACTCCCTCTCTGGAGGGGACAGAAGGTAATGGTACTCAGCTGTGACTATGACTATGCCAAATACCATTTGCTTATCCGAGATGGGCACAGATGGTCATATTTCCCTCTGTTTATTTTTGCTGAATGGCCTTTTCAGCCTGCCTAGTTTGTGACCTTCTCCTAAAAATGGGTAGATACGTTTTTTCTGAGATGCTGGGTTTCTTCTTTCTTCCGGAGGCAAACTAAAGGCTCTGCTGGTATCAGCTGTGAGGACATAAATGAACCAAAAAAGCCTTTTTACTTTCAGATAGTTCCTTGCAAAATGCAATTTTAGGACTAAAAAAATTCATCCAGGTACACATGTGAAGAGTAACCAACCAGGTACTTCTCAAGTCCAGTGAATAACAGGATTTATGAGTTGTTGCACTGTACTTTAATATTTGGCACTTTTCATCTTCAAAGTAAAAGTGCAGCCTAATAGAAAAAGACATTTGAATCAGTGCATTTAAATACAAGCTGGAGTAAATCACTAAACAATATTTTGATGTGACAAAGGTAATAAAAAAGGAATGAGTAATAATCAAACAGTACCTGCCATTTTGGCTACTGATTAAAAGGCAATCCTGGGGGTGTGGGGCTCCCAAAAAGTGTTCAGACTATAGGCAAGAGAGCTGATGGAGTCTAAGCATCAGGAATGTTCAACACTCCAACCCCAGCAATACCACAGTGCACTGCACACTGCTTGGAGTTGTGTTCCCCCTTTAATTTTTAATTAATTTAATAAATCTGGCTTTGGCATGGCAAAACCAATATTAAAAATCATGTCTACTGTATCAGGTATTGAATATTTTGAGGCCTTTCATACTGGGTCACTCATATACACGTTACAAGAGGCACAGCAGATCAACGTTCATGTATTGTACAAAGTAATAAATGTAAAGAGTGAGAAGGACCTGGCCTGGACAGCTCCTCTCTCAGATTTCCTCAGGAGCTCAGATGAGAAATTCACAGAATCATAAAATGGTTTGGGTTGGAAGAGACCTTGAGGATCAGCTTGTTCCAAGCCCCCTGCCATGGGCAGGGACACCTTCCACTATCCCAGGTTGCTCAGAGCTCCATCCAACCTGGCCTTGGACACTTCCAGGACATCTCCCACAGCTTCTCTGGGCAACCTGTGCCAGTGCCTCAGCACCCTCAGAGGAAGGAAGAAGGAATGGTAAATTGCTTCCCTTGACTCAGAGAAGCTGAGTGCCCCAATGATCTCTCTCACCTCTCGTCAGAAGATGAAGTCATGATACTGCAAATCCCAAAGCACATCACCTGTGGGCTTCTGCATCCTCCTCAAAATATTTTTACACAAAACCCATTCAAAGTCCACTGTCTTCAAGAACAATAGACCGAATATTTAGCAGGAAAAAAAATCCCTCAAAGGCTCCTTCTCTCTGACAGCTCTTTAGATCTTTCATTCAGCATAAATAGATTACATCCAGGATGGCACTGAGTGGATACAGTGAGCCAAATATTTAATATTTTTCATTAATAAGAGGTCTGGTGTTGATGATGACTATTTAAGCCAATACCCTGCAAGGCCAAACTCCATGCTGGTTATGTTTAGAATTCTAATTTGCAATATTCTTGGACATCATGCTATATTTAATTTTTTTATGTTTAAGCCAATGTATTTCCGAGTCATGCAGCACCCACCCAACCATCCAATACACACTTGTGGAGATGTTGCCTCTACAAAGCAAATTTTGCTCTATTGGGAGCACTCTGAGCTCCATAAATAATGTCAGATGAAGTTCAGGTGCCAGGAGCTGCCATGGGGCTCAGTAACTACAGTGTCATTCTAGTAGCAAACACAGCTTACATTATTGCTTACTGATTAATAACTAATATTGATAATTAGCTGATAATTAACTAATAATTATTGCTTACAGATAATTAGCAAACATGCACGGTTACAGCATGGCAGACATGTATCTCTTTGAAATGTGCTCCTCATTTGGTGCCCAGACCAAGCTGGAGATGAGAGACAATCAGGCTGGATTAACTAATTTATGTGCATTCCTCTTTAGAGGAAAGAAGAAGGAAAAAGCATTTCTTGGTGGCAGTGAGTGCCACAGGCAGCTTTCACACAAGCAGGTGAATGATTTTATTTTGATGAGGGAGAAATTTTGATCTTTTTGGTGAGCCACTCAAATTGTTACCAAAGAAAATAAAAGCACTGCTCACTTCAGCCACAAGCATCCTCTGAAAGGCCCAGCTGAGATTGATGGCAGCACTGGACAGAAAGCTATTGGCCACTTTAGCAATGAACCTCACAAATATTAACCCTATATAAATAAATAAGGTCTTGACTTCACAGAGGCTGATCATTGGAAATAGAGACAAAATTGCTCATTCTACAAAACCCTGCTTAAGAAAAAGAAAAGAAAAAACATGGGTAAGAGAAATTTAATCTTTAAAAAAAGATTAATGGACATTGTCACAACCTTCTCTAATGACAAACAAGGCTGTCAGGGCAGGTCTCTGGCCCAGATCACTCAGAGCATAGCCTAGGCTTGGGCTAGGAAAACAAATGCTCACCTGTCATGGCACTGCAGTGCTTTCACTCGAGGCCTTATAAGTGCCCCTGATTCAGGCACCAGGAGATATCTGAGTGGTTTTATCATCAGCAGCCAAGTGAACTGCCCTTCTCCCTCTCCTTCCAGCATGCTGCACAATCATCCCTCTTTCTGTACCTACTGCCTCCATGCCTCTCCCCTGCCAAGGGGATGAAATGCACAAAAAGGTCACACCCCTCTTACCCTTGGAAACCCAGGCAGCAGCAGGGACAGATCCACTCCCACACAGCTGGAACTGGGGCTGGGGCAATGCCAGAAGCTCATTAGATTAGCAAACATTCCCTTGAGCTCACTGCATTGGCTCAGCAGGAAGAAGGTGAGCAGGCATCTACTTGCACAGCCTGTTTCCTTTTTGGGGGAAAAAACCATTTGCATTTCCCAAGATATTTCATCAAATACAAATGGCAGGAGGGCTTCTGCCATTCTTGCTGAGCTCCTCAGAGAGGAGAGATTAAGCAAGGACAACGAATGGCTGAAGTGACAAGAAAAAAAAAATTCCATGATTTCCCAGAGGAAAAAGTAAATTATGATACTCTCACAGGTTTTTCATCTTGTTGTTGACTATGCTGGCACAGTCGTCATATAAAAATCATAGAAAATAGCTCTGGAAGGGATTTTGATCACTTCTCCCCCAAATATAGGGTCAGCTGCATTCTCTTTTTGTAGACAATTTGATAAGTTACATAGTCCTTAATATCAAGATCGAAATGAGTGCCATGGCATTGCAGCAATACCATCAAATTGAGGATTGACTTTATTTCCCTGGAGATATCTGCAGGTTGTCTTCAGACTTAGGCAACTGCACATTCATGTCTGGTAGGAGCAACAGTGATAAGGACTAGACCATTTTTGTTTATTTTAGGTGTAAGATGAAATTCTAGGATTTTAAAATACAGACAAAGGAAGGTCCAAGTTCACATAAGCACATCTACACAGGATTAGTGTACATGAACAGATTGGCACCTTTTGGGTTGTAACACAACTGGAAACCCCTCTCTCAAGAACTCCTTCCACCAGACATGCAAATGTCTCAAAACAGTGGCCTGGAGGTCATATCCTCATCTTTTCCCTCTGCTGTGTCCAACAGAGAGTTATTTGGGCACAGAGAGGAGCAGAAATGATGCCAGAAGTGCCTGGAATAGATGGGACCCCATTTTGAGAGCACTGTAGTAGGGACACCATCAGATGTACCTTATATGCATTTGTGTGTTTAATGGAAACTGTTAAATTCTCCTACTGAGAGATAAGGACCCAGAGCAGAATTTTTATTATTCCACTTACAAAAGATACCTTTTAAAAAATTGTTTGTTTCTGCACCAGTATTGTGCCTGAATGGATTGTATTGAGGGCTTGTGCTATGTACAAGTACAAATGGCTTTGCTTAAACGGAGCAATACTCATTAAATAATAATGCATCAGTGAGAGTCTCATTTTGTGACATGTCTAGCTGGGTTAAGCATTCTCCTGCATACATAATTGTCCTCCTTCATTCCAAAAACTTCAATTATTGAGTTTTATTTGCCTAGGAGTAAAATATGCATCAGAACCTGTAACACATTGCCTTCCACTCATGCCTTGGAATTTGCCACACCTAGGCTAAAAGGTGTTGTCTGCAGGAACCCATAAAGATGTTTGTGATACCAAAGAGTTTGTCTCCCAAGTGGGACTGGTCTCCTTCCCAGATATGTTCATAATCATCTTGTGCTTTGAAGCAAAATTGGAATTTTGGATTTAGTCTTTGCTAGAAACAGGTCCCCTATTTCTTATTTCTCTAGCTGAAAATAAATAATTATGCACATATCTCCTTCAGAGCTCTCTCTTGTCTTCAGCGTACCAAAAGCAGTAAGTCTATGCAGAAAGAGACTCTTTGCAGGCTGGCTAAAAAACTGGGAGACTGTAAAATCCACTGTGGCCTACAGGTGTGAGCTTCATATGGTTGCAAACTGTAGCATTTGACTAAGTGGTTAAAACAGTGTCTTCTGGCTCCAACATTACCTGAAATATAAAGCAACATCTACTAAAAAAGATGGACAATTTGGTATGGAAATCTTTAGGTTCCTTCCAAGATGGTCTAGTCTAATCATAGCCAGACTTCACATGCAGATAAATTCATCAAGTACTTTTCAAACAACAACAAGAAGAAGAAAAAGAACGTGGCTCATTTTACATTGCCTGATTTTGTTTATAGTCTGTGACAGAACTGATCATTTCATATACATAAACATGACTTATATTTCTTAGTCCTGGGCTATTCTTCCGTGCCTGGAGGGGTTATCAGTTACAGGTCTCAGTTTCATGTCAGACACCTGGAAACCACCATGCTCATATTTTGGTGGTCTTTGAGAGCTAATGCATATTGCTGATCCTCTAACCCAGTCCAGGGTGGAATTTGACTTAGCCATTCAGAGAAATTGAATTTCTAATGTCAGCAAGCAGCCTGGGCTTCTCTCCTGTATGTCTATGCACCTTCTGAGGACAGGTAGCCTAAAGCCAGTGTCTAAGCTGGAGGTTTTATCATTGTAGCTGCCTCATTTTTGACTGCAGAGAGACTTGGTCATCTCACCTGCAGGATGTCTGGCAGCTCAGACACAGACAGGAAGCCCAGACATGGATGTGAAACCTACATGGCTTCTGTAGGACAGGGTTTCCAACTGCAGGACATGCAGGATGAGAGATCCATTCATCCCAGGGGGATCTGCAGATCCAAGAGTGCCACTGATGGAGGAAAACAGAACACCAAGGGAATCCCAAGCTTGTGCTTCCCCAGATTACTGTGCCCACATTTTGGGAGTCCTTTAATGCAGGCAAAAGTGGTGGAAGAACAGCTTGGTCTCCTGAGCAACTGGGGTTGAGGTTTGCCTGTCCCACTGCACCTCCTGGGACTTGCTCCAGCTGGAAGCCAGAAGCACAGAGCTCTTCCCAAGGGTGAAAAACAGCAGAGGAAAAGCCCTGTCTTGTCTTCTTCAGAGATTTAGTCCAAAACATGGCTTCACTAAGCAGCTGTCGCTCAACTTCAGATACAGCCAAAATAGCAGGATTCATTTTTAGAGGTCTAATTTTTGGAAGTGCTGAGCACCACCATCTCCCCTAGGGAATATGGCTGCTCAGCACCTACAGGAGAGAAGCTCTTAGATGCCAACACATAAAGCACCAGCAAAAAATTCCCCAGTCACAGCATCAAACAGTTCTCCCCTGGGCCTGCCTTGATGTCTCTTACCATTGCAGTTCAAACCTTTGCTCTGGCATTTATTTGATACAAAGATCCTGTTACCCCAAGGAAATAGTTTCCTCCCCTATTGACATTATAACTTTATTGAATTTTATATTAGGAATTCTGAAATATTTACCAGCAGGGTTAGATATTATTGTATTTTTTAACTAAATAACGTTGAAGGCACAGAGGGAAATGGCCCCTCTAGAGCCATGGCACCCAATTGCAGTGCTGGGGGACTGGGATGCACCCTGCTCTGCTTCTGCCCTCCTGGATGTCCCCAGGGCATGATATTTAGCCTTTCCTGGACTGATTCATCACTTTAATAATGGAATGGAAAGAGAGGGGGCATTTTCCCCTGGGTCTTGGTGTCCAGTGGTAATCTGCTTCATCTCCCCTCCACCACTGCCATCACAGTGCTAAGACAGAGAAGCAGAAACAAGTGTTAGAGAAAATTCAGTTTAGCCAATAATATTTTACAATAATACAATAACAGCCACCCATAAAACAGTCCCTGCCCCATAAAATTTACAATGTAAAGCAGACATATAAATGGAACAAAATGGGAATAGTATAATCATGGAAACACATGGAGTAGGGAAGCTGTTGACTAAAGCTATCCAGCCATGCGTGGTCAGAGGCAAGACATGATCCCAGCCTGGGAATTCACCATCCTTGACCAGCATCCTGCAGAAAACCTCTCCAGCATCCATTTTCCAGGAGCAGTTATCTGTCCATTGACTGAGATGCTGCCACATCCAATGCAGGATTCATCTCGCAGACAGCCGCTATCAGCCGGAAAGGACCTGCATTCTCCAGGAGATCCAAGGTCTATATCATGGCAATTTCAGTCAGCTGAATTTAGACAATAGCCACACTTATCTGAAATGCTGCAATACTAGCTGCTAATGCACACTAAGTTAATCACTGGCATATTTGTAGACTGCCAAGTATATAATAGCGCAATAATGAATTTGTATGGCTGGGCCTATAAAAACTTTGCTTTTTATACTCAGGCATTTTAATTGACACAGAAATACATTTTAAAAGAGAAAGCAGGCTTGATGAGGTCAGCTTAAATTCCTTGGTATAATTACCAAGTCCATTGAACACAAATCTGAAATCATTTAGGTTAAGTTAATAACTTATGCCTTTAGTTTATAAGCACCGCATTACATCTCAGACAGCTCAGATCTTGGCTCTGCTAAAGTGGCCTGGCCTTTAATAAATTCCTCCCCACGTTTTTCATGTTACAGTTCTTTTACAATCATGGTTTTCAAATGGCAGTGCAGGTACAGTGTGTTTAAATCACCATAACTTAGAATTTCTTTTTTCTGGCTATAGCACCTTTATTGCAAGTTGTCGACTTTTCTTTCAGTCATAAAGGTTATTACAGGCTCAGGTCGGAAATGAAAAATACACCCTGTGCTGTCTGCAGATGTTCCGTGACAGACCCCTCCTGAAGCAGAATCACTTTCAGAGTTTTCCAGGGTGATTCTATACAAATAAGTATTTTTTATCAGCTTGGTTGCAATGACCTTCCCATTTACCACCTCCTGTATTGGGTTTGCATGGCAAGGTTTTGGTTTCAGGGAGGGCTACAGTGGTGGCTTCTGTGAGAAGCTTCCAGAAATTTCCCCTATTTCCAATGGAGTTATAAAAGGAGGGGAAAAGAATGTTTATCACTCATAGTCTAAGCTAGCATTAAGTACTAGATCAGACATTTATCAGGAGGTTGGTTACCATCATATGATTGGTAAATAGCTCTGCTGCTGCCTTCTGCTTGTGCTGGAGTGGCACAAGGGGTCCAAAGCGACCAAGCAATGATGACTGTGAATAAGAAGGAGCTTTTTGGAAAGCCTGTAGGAAGAGAAAAGGCTCTGCTTCTTCTAAGCAGCCCAGAGAGAAGCTGTGGGAGGTGGTTTTAGGAAAGTTTGCCTAACCAAAGCACTTAGGGTACCTGTGGCTTCAGGCTTGTGCTTTCATCGAATGGGACAAACTGCTGATGGACTGAGGACAGGTGAGAGGCAGGGAAAGCATCTCCACAGCTCATGCCAGGATGTGAGGACTACAAGAATCTTCTTGGGATGCTGGGACACAGCTGCTTCCATGCTCCTCATCTCCCTGCCCCCTGTGCCCTCCTTCCCAGCCTCCCTCTTCTTGTGCAAGTTCATCTTTCCCAAGGATGTCAGCAGATCCCTGCACACGGTATTAAGATAAGAAGCAAATAATGCAGGGAGGAATTTGCTGAGCCAGCTGGTCTTTTGCACCCTGTAGGATGCACAGACCAAAGAGGCGTCTGCCACACATGTCACACAGATGAAGCCAACTTTGCATTCAACAACTGCACCAAACAAAAGATAAAAGCAGTTTCAGCATAATAGATCATTCAAAGGGGCTCCAAATACACCCTCCCTCCCCTCCCTTTGTACCCTCTCTCCAGGTTGCTTAGCAAAAGCTGATTTTTATTTCCAATTAAAATATTTCAGAGCAGCTTTTATTTATTATTTATTATTATTATTATTGTGTGGCCACTTTGAATCACACTGCTTCTTTCTAGTTCTTTAATCTAATCAAAAAAACTGCAGCACACACAATTCCTTCCTGTGAAATATTCCTGTGTTTTGTTCAGTGTTGTGCATAGCTACACTCAGGTTTCTGGCACATTTTAAAGTGGCTCCAGTTTCATGCCTGAATTGCCACTAGTCCCACAAGCAGAAATGACAGGGGCAGAAGAAGCAAAAACTCCCCACTAGCCATGTTCCTGGAATCCATTTTTGTCAGGGATATAGTGGTATCACAGAGAACTGTCATGTTTCATGTGCACTGGCTGACTTTAAGGCAGAGGCTTGAAATGCAAAGAAACAAAAGTACAATAATTGCAGCATCTCGTGGCAGAGCTCAAGAAGCTGCCATTCTCCTGACTGCCAGCCAAGAGGAGTTTCCCAGGAGCATGTACAGCAAAACCCTCTTCTCATGAGGCCAGGCAAAGTGGCATTTCATTACCAAGCAGTAACAAAGAAAACCTGTTTACTTCTGTGCAACATGAGCATTCAAACTCCAGCTCAGGGTTTGTGCTGTTTACATGAGGGATGAAATGTGCTCCAAACACTGCAACACTTGTGGTGTGCTGTGGAGATGCTGTTTCCAGAGAGGGGCATTTTTCAGAAGATACTGAAAGCAGAGCAACACCCAAGTGCTACCAAGTGACTCGTGTTTGGTTCTCCAATCTAATCAGAGCATTTGAAATTCCAGTGGTGCTCTGGCACAGGCTGTGTGTGCACTCAAAGAGCTTGCTCTGCTTGGGGAGCTTGTCATTTTAGACTCAAGAAAAGAGGCTGCAAAAATTGGTTAACTCAGCTCCACAGCCATGCAGGTGGATGAAGTTACCCAAAAAGCAGTGTTCTGAATGGTTTGGAGACCAAAGGACTCTGTGGCTGCTGCAGGCAGTACAGAAACACCAAAGGCAAGGTGGTCCCTGCCCCCAGAGCATCCTTCATGTGACCAACAAAAAGCAAAATATTGCTCAGCTGCCATTCCTGAGGGAAAATGAGGAAAAGCCTTCTGCATGGACTGCCTTACTGAGGACTGTGTCACTGCTTTTTGCTGGTGTTTGGTGGGGAAGGGCACCGCTCTGTTGGGAATGTGTGGGGTGCAGGGCCATGCACTTTTTGGGGTACAAGTCTCAGAGGCTACAGCCACCTACATCCCATTTTGGAAGAGGGGTTTCAGTAGCTGGGTTCAGGTTTCAATGACAATTACGCAGCAAATCGTTCAGAAACATTTTCAGAAACACTTTAGGTGCCAAATTGCATGTTGGAATTGCTAAATGCTCCTAAAACTCCACACCACCAGGATTTAGAGATCAGATAGCAGGTAAGACAGCCACATCTCAGGTGACATGTGAGCTCGTGCCTGTGCTTTCATCTCACAGCAAGCACAAAAAAATTTGGATGGGCTGACATCTTGGGGAAAGAGAGTCTGGCACCAGCACTATCTGAGCGGAAATTGGCCACAAACGCCAGGAGGGAAACGAAACCCTCTGGAACTGACAAGTGAAATACAATATTTTTCACAGCTGGAGATATTTTTTGAGAGGAAAAAAAAAGTCAACATTATCAACATTTTCTATTTCCATGCTTTTCCATGCAATCCCTTTGTGATCAGGAGAGTGTGGGCTGAATACGTTGCAGCAGATTATCCTGCCGTTATTTTGGGACCCATCAGAAATACTGTCATTTTCCTGAAAAATCTTGTTATCAAAAAGTTGTTGCCTAATTTGGCATTCTCAAAGATTTCTGTAGGTGAGATAAGATTTCAGTAAACACACTAATTTTTGCCTATATAACTGGGCTGTATTTTTCTAGTACAGTTAAAATACAATTCATGATACAGAGGAGGGTTTCCTCCTGCCTCTTCAAACTCCTGTTCCATATTCTGAAGAGACCTCCCAATCCCAGTCAATTTGTTTCTTTAGAAAAAAGTTTCCAGAGCCTCATTTACATCAAACTAGAACTGTGAGATACAGAGGTACATTTCATGACAAGACTACATTTAAGTTTTTGACTTTTGAATTTGTGGGGTTTTAAGGTTATTAAAGTTCAAAGTGGAGTTTTATTACAGTTCTTATTATGAGCAAACATTGTGTAAAATCTTCCAAGATGTCCAAAATCCAGTTACTAACACTTCTTTTTAAATGGCAGGAGATCATTACAATGATCCTTTCATTTGGTTTCTTTCATAACCCAGGCCAGATGAACACCTTTGACTCCAACACCTCAAAGGAACATCCACTTACAAAATTGTTCTTTTGTTCTGACACATATGGAGAACCACAATTCTCCACCAGCTGCCTGAAAAGCTGCTAAGACAGTGGGTAGGGAGCAGAAACAGGATGGGACAACGAGTCCCTTGGCAAACTGTCAATGATCCAGCCACAAAACTCATCATCACCAGGGTCTATGAAACTGCAACAGTTTAAATTCTCTAAGGAAGGTGTCCTGGGCTTGGCTTTTTATTGTTCATTTTACAATTCTGTTTATACCTTATATGACATAATCAAATGGAAAACTCAAAAGACAGGAGATAACGGTGACTTCCATGGTGGTTTTCAAGGTGAGGCTGTCAGAAAAGGGGATGTGCAAACACAACTTTTTCCTTACTTAGCTATTTTCTGTAGCTAGGCTTAGGCACTTAATATTTTCTAGTGGACGACAATGGGTGATATTTCCTGATGAATTTTATTATGGTGACTCAAAGTGTTGCTGCCTCAAGTTCAATCCTCCCAGTCCACGACTGATGATGTTCTTTCAGCTGCTTTGGTTTATACTTAGCAGAAACCCACTTTTCCTAGATGAGAGAGATGCTCAAGCATGATGACATCCAAAATTGCAGCTACAGGGTCTGCCAAGGACCAGTTGTTAGTTTCACAACTTCTCTCTTCTGCAGCTAAACACTGTTGTCTCCATTTTATGAGGAGTAGGACAGATGACCACAGTGCACAGCTTCTACAGTGACCATCCCCTGGCTCCATTCATCATCTCATGACTGCAAGTGTAGAAGAAAACCAGCCCAAAACTAATGCTGTGGATATGGGTACCAAGGTGTTTATCTCCCTCGGAAATCCATGGGAGAATAGATTATGAGCTACACTGGGCAAGAAATCCAGTCTAGCATAGTTATTCACGTAGGGTAGAGTCCAAGCAAAAAAAAATTAAATAGCAGTGATTTAAAAGAATTTCATAAAATATCTTGGTTGCATCTGCATTAAGCTGAGAAAGTTTTCTCAGATCTTCCTCAATACATGTTACACCTCAATCCTTCTGTTATCCTAGTTACATCTCAGAGTGGGAAATTTTCAACAACTTAATGACCTAGGGCTTGATCCCTGGTATAATGAAGGCATGCAGATGTATTCCCTGATCTGTGATAAGCCATGTACCAGAAAGAGGCATATCAAATTCCCATCTTAAAGGACTTATCCTTTACTTGCTTCATAACGAATGGAGCTGTGAAGCAAATTCCACAAGGAACACAATAAAACTCTGCATTCTGCATGTTTTTAACACATGAAAACAGCCATTTAATTAAGCATGAGAAACGATGTCATACTGCACAGAAGGAAAAAAAACTAATTATAATTTTAGGAGCTAAAAGCCTACTTTTCTTCTTTTAGGACACAATCCTTTTACAAAGCTGTGGAATTTATAAAACTCACAGATGCTTTTGGTGTGTTGCACATCAGAAGTCTCAAATCTTTTCCTGTGAGACTCCATTCGCACCCAGAACAAGAAATGGGTCATGTTTGTTCTACACAAGAGATATTTTAGGGAAATTTGGCTGCTTTGGATATTTTGAAATTACTAGAAACAGCTCAAAACCAAAACAGCAGGAAACATATCCAGAGGATATTTTGACAAAATTTAGAGTTTGGGGTTTGTTGGCTTTTTTGTTTTGTTTTTTTTTTTAAATAATTAGCCAGGGATATCAGATTACAGCACCATAAATGAGGGTCCAACACCCCGAAGTCAGTGCAGCTTCACCAGCAGCCAGACTTTGCTGAGGGCTCATGGCTGCTGCATTTTTGTACTCCATTTCCAAGGACTAACAGCCTGTGAATGGTGCCAGTCAAAAACGTGGCCACAATAAAAGAGGGTGAAGCATGGTGACACTTTCTCAGCTAGTCGGTGTAAGCAAACAAACAAAAATACAAAGGGAGGAAAACAGCCTTGGCACAGATGGGCTTTTTTGCATGTTGCTTTCCAGCACAGAGCAATTTAATCTTGAGTCAGCACGAGTTAGCAAAGGAATGACAGGTTGTTACAATTACAAGTTGCTTTGGAAGTATTACTATCAGTGCTGCCGCTATTTATGTTTAGTATTGTTATTGATGCTATTAATACTGCTTGTACAAGCGTTTAATGTTGCTGTGCCGATGTAAATAACATCTGGATTAACAGTTGAGAGAACAACATGATGCAAACCAGATTGATGGCTGAAGACACGGCATTTATTGGGTCACATTTCTGGGCTGTGTTCCTGCGGATGTTGTGCATTCACACTGTGAGAGTCAACGGGAAGCTTTTCTAAATAAGCACCCCAGGATCTGGGTTGTGCAAGAGGACATGATGATGTGACTTTTATTTTTTTTCTGCCTCTTCAAGGACAGATTTGTTACCAGATCACAGTGGCAGAACTGACCACAGAAACTCTAAGTCCTTCTAAATTAGCTACGAGGAAACATTATCCAAGAATTCCAACCAGAGCTCACTTCGCATCTTGTTTGTATTATTTGTGGTCTCTGGCTTAATACCACAAACCACCCTTTGCCCCTAACTCCTTTAATCACAATCATAGCAAGGTCTCAGCAGAGACCTGAGTCTCACAGCACTGAGCACGGAGGAAAAGCTGATACATACTCCACAAATAGTGTCTAGTCTTCATAGATGATAGAAAGGAGATTGCAATCTAACTTTCCTATGTAGCAAACCCCCAGGGGACTTGGATAAATGTTCACTGTAACAGGATTTCCACTGCAATAAACTTTTTACAAGTCACTGCCTCAGATGTGTGAAGAACTGTCCCATTTGCATTAGATGCCATCAAGGCACAGAAGCCCCCTCCAAATCCCTGGGTCTCTCCCCACAGCTGTCTCCCAAGCACCCAGCTACAGCAGCCTGATCCAACTCCCATGGGATGTGACAGCATGAGCAGAAATGCAATCTGGTCCTCTCTGGGTAGCCTGGAGTTGTGCTGGGACACTGGCCACAGAGGATGGGCTTCAGCTGCTTCAGCACATGGTTAGGCCACTTAGGCACCTAATGCCATTTTAGGTGCTGCTGTCTGGCCTCCTGCTCCTACCCCAGGTCTCCCCAAAGTCCTGCATCTTAGCTATATTTAGGCATTTGAATTCCACTCTAAGGGAAGGATCCAGCACCGAAGGTTTAAGGATCACTGCATTCTCCATTAGGTGCCTGGAGGCACATCGACAGCAGCCTTTCATTCAGGAGCTGATGTGCACTTTGGAAGTGAACCCTCTTACAGTCCTTGCTTACCACGCTTTCATTGGCATCATGGCATAGGCACAAAGCACTGGAAGGGGATTCCTTCTCAACTAAAGGGCCCTGGAAGATGCTCTTTGGGAGCACATCTAGTAAAGTCCTACCATTAATGGATATTTAGGAGCCATCCTAGAGTAAAATTCAAAACCACAGTGAGGATTATTTGCCCTTTTCATCAAATGCTTTATTTTGCAGCTCTGCTCCTCTGGAACTGCACTACATCCACAGTTTATGCTGCCTGTAGCAGCTGCCAAAGTCACAGGTAAGGGAAAGTAAAGAAAACAGGCTGACCTGAGCTGTTGTCAAGTGAGTACATTGCTAGCCCAGGGTCAAAAGGCTGCTCTGCTCCCCAGTCTGCTGACAGGATGTAAATATACCCCTAAAACATATCCCCTAGCCCAGGCAGGATTCCCCATGAGGATGCCACTCTCCCAATTTATTTAGGGTTTTTTCAAGGTCAGATGTCCTCAGGACATCACGTTCTTTGCTTACACTCAACATCTCACCAGGCCTGCACAGCCCTGCCCCAAGGCACCAAAGTCCCCCTCCTCCCAAACAAAGCCCACAGGAGCTGAACTGACTCATCAAAACACAAAGGTTGCTTTTTTAAAGGTAAAGCTCTCCTTCCTGTCTAGGAATTGCAGACTTTAGGGAAAAGCCTTTCCACATGCTGAATCTTGCATTAATGTGCTTTATATTAATATGTAGATGAGGTTCATCCCAGACTTGTCACTGTGACCAGGTGTGACAGAAGTTCACCGATTTGAGCCATGGAGTGCTTTTGGCTGTTGGGTTCCCTTGGTGTCTGTGAAGGACTAGTGAAGATAGAAATTGCCTAATTTAGTCAATATTTAAATTACAATTTTAAAATAAATTAGCAAAATGCCAAAACCCTGTATGTTCAATACAGAATGCATCAAAAAATGAGATAAAATACAGCTGCCATATGCAGGTCGCTTTTCAAGCAGATTTCCTCCAATAGCAGAGAGAAAAAAATGGTCTTTTGCTGCTGAGATTGTAGTAAACAAGGGCTTGTAAAAGTGCATTAAAGCTGCTTTGTTCCTTTGGTTTATAAATGGGAAGTGCAGCCCCAGGTAACTGCTCTCAGTCACAGGAAGCCTGTGGGAAGTGAAGCCTTCTAGCTAGTGAAGCCAGCTATTTGGAGTTGAAATGCAGTACCTGAAACCCAGGGCCATCTCTCACGTCTCTTCTGATCACTTCAAGTTCCACTAAGTGTCCCCTCCTTTATTTATGGAGCATTTATCCTGGCCATATTTCCAGGGAATGGAAAACTCCCCTGGAGAGGCTTTTTCAAGCACTCACATTAAAAGTTAAGCATCTTAACTTCGTACAGTAGCGTTGTCCTCATGATCAGAACGTACATGCTAAACCCTTTTATACTCTGTTGTACATTGATTATACTCACTTCAGTGGAAAAAGGTAAAAAACATAATTTCCAGCTGCAGTTGCCCAACCTTTATGGTGTTTTATGTCTATCATTGAAATACTCAGAATGACCCATTCAATTTTACATTACAGGCATTACAATAGCTGTAATCATCACCAGGTTGTGTGATCACCTCCTAAGAATTAGCCATTAGAGAGGGAAACTTGCTTCTCAAAATGTGAAGCCTGCAGGCAACACAGGAAGCAACCTTCCCTATTTGAAAAAGGCCAATTTTTAACTTCCCTGGTTTTTAAACCTGTAGCATCAATAGGCAGATTTTACTGACATCAGGGAATAGTACATTCTCGGTCTGAAAGGCAATGGGAGATGAACTGTATGGCTTTGAATAGACACAAAGCAGGCATTGAAGCATCCCAGGGAAATATCCAGTCTAAGGTATGGTCTCCCACTGCAGCTGCTTTGGAGAAAAGGAATCAGTCTGAGATATCCAACCAATGCTAGCTCAGCCTGTACAAGCAGGGCATTACCAGCATCCCTAAATCCCTCTGCATGGGCACCTCTCCTCATGCAGAAGCAGCCTCACCAAGTTTCCTTATGACCAGGCATCTCACTTGTATTTAAAGGTGACCTTTCTGGTTCTCTGTGGTTTCACCCTGGCTTTCCTGCTTTCAAAGCATTTCTTCTTATTCTTTGAGCTGCTCATCCTATGAAACGTTCAGAGACTGTTTAGATGAGACTGCATGCCAACAAATTACACTCTAGAGCATCTGGCACTGGCATCAACTGGGGGAATGGGCTGATGCCAGACCAGACCTATTACCTGGCATCCACATGAGTCTCTTAACCTTTACATGAAGCAGCCACTACCCACAAGATAAAGTCGTGTGTCAGGCTGCTGTGAAAAGTGGTGCCTGTGCTCCAGAGCAGGAAGTGCAAAGAAAGAAAAGACATTTCATCTTGATAGTGCAGAGACAGGAGCTTTGGAAGGAATTTGGGAAGGTCTGTTTGCTCAGACTACTGAGGTAAGAGGTTAGCCATTGAATGTCATATGGAAGGACTCCGAGAAGAAGAACAATAGTCAACCCCAGAAGATGGTTTTCCTGTGAAACAAAGACTTTTTAAAAATATGATCATTCTTTTACAACAGTGGTTGTGTTTTATGGCATCCAAAATGTGCCATTGGAGGTACAACTGGTTCACCCATCCTAAGATAAAACAGCATGAATCCCTCTAATATACATAACACATGTCCCATTTATGGAACTTGCTCATGGATTAGTTTTACTCATTTTTTTTATCTATTACTCCCTGAGGAAATGAGTTTATCTTGAAATTCCTACATGTATGGCAGCAGAATACTCTGGAGATTCAAGCAGAATGGGTCAAGTTTACTTTCTGGAAAATGAGTAGTTCATGTTCCAGGTGATGCACATATGGCTACTCAAACAACTGCATCAACAGATATCAATTGTTTTCATTTCTTCATCTGTTTTTTTCTTAAAAAAGAAAAAAAATCACCCATGGGCAAGGACAATGAAGGAAGTGAGAAGGTTATTCCAAATCCTCTATTCCACTGATGTCTAGAAACAAAGATCTTCTGACATAGCATATTTCAATGTCCTTTGTTTAATCTCCCCCCTTGAAAGATCTGAACACAGAGCCTTTGTTTTCTGGTGCTTTGTAGGCTAACCTACAGGTTATGCTTTGATAAATGTCCAATGAGCTAAGGAAACACCAAGGCTTTTCCTCAAGATGTGTAGTTGTTGTTTTGTCTGACATCTTCTATTCTTGTTAGACATTACCATAAGTATTTAGGAGGCCCTTGTGCCTCTGAAGTTCCTGTTTGCTGTTAGCATAGCTTGCTAAAGTACCTACCCAGTGCTGGTATTCTATCCATTTTAGCCACTTAGGACTTTACCAGGTCTTTTAAAATTCACACTTCTGGCTCTGTCTCAGGAGAGCAGGCAGCGAGCTTCACCTTTACAAAACAATCACGTCCCTGGGGCCTGACAGACACGTTAAAGCAAAACCAGAAACCCAATAGGTGTTACACTGTGGTGCTCTGGAAGCAGGAGGCTGGAAACAAATGACTTTTCTGGCACAACATGAGTTCACTCGTGGCAAAGTTCCTAGTACAGCCATGGCCAGGCATTTTATTCCTGCTATACATAAATGTATACATTCCTCCAGTCTCCATCTCTGGAACACCAATTTGATGAATTCATCAGTAGTTACAAACCCCACACTCCCAAGCCAGGACAGTGCTGGTACAGGGTGCTACTGAGGCTGTCTCCTGGGGAGGGTGTGTTCTGGTGTAGATTTGAACAGAAAAGCCTTTAATGCCATCAGTAGTGACATACAAAAGACTCTGGAATAGGAATTGCAGGATAAACTTGTATGACAGCACAGGAGAAGAGGACTGCCTGCTGTAAGGGCTGCTTGCTCTATGTTTCGTGCTTTGTGCTTTGCTTCAGATCTTCACTGGTCTGAGATACCAGGTGCATTTCTATCCCAGATTATAAAGTGCCCTAAGTGCTTTTCCTCTCAAGAGCCTTTCCCTGAGTATCCTTTCCTTTCTGAGGTTAGGCTTACTACCATGTGAAGTCACCTGAGTTTGGACTTTTTCAATACAATTTCAGGCAAAACTCCTATAGTCCCCCTCAATACCCAAGTGATCAGGACAAAGACTTCTCTAAACAGCTCTATCTACCTCCTTTCTCCATGGCTAAAGGCATACAGTGCCTTACCTGTCCAGAAATCAGAAGACAGGGTCTACACCTCTCGAGAGAGATGACAGAATTTGAGTAGGAATAGAGGGGCAAATTACCTGCATGCTTCCAAGAAGATGCATAATCTATTCCACACAAGAATTTGCATTCCTTGCTGAATATTTGATGAGTGAAACATGTTCTCAGTTGTCCATGAGAATCGACATATTTAAACTTCCCATCCTGTCCTTTGGCTCCCATCAAAACAGGTCATCTCAGGTATCCCAGGCTACTTGGACAGCTGTCATTCAGATTTCCCATGCTTCACACAGGTAATTTCGGTCAATATTTAAGAATAATAAGGCCTACCAAAGCTCCAGAGAACATTGCAGGTCCAGGGACATGGTTTCATATTGAGCATGAGCCCATTAAGAGCTGTATTGGTACCAAAAGCAACACCACCCACAGTCCCCTTATCTCCCTGTCCAGCCATCCTCTTCCTCTCTTCTGCCAACTGGAAAGATGAGGTTCACCCCTGTGTTTTCAGCCAGATCATGAACTGGGGCTTGCCTTCACCTGGCAGTGCAATTACAGCTGTCAGGGCAAGGGAGGAGGCAAAACCACATGGCCCAGGATGGTGAAAGGGTGCAAATGCCTCTTCCAGCTGATGGAACAGTCTTCAACTTCAAGCTGCTCAGGGAACAGCACCTGTAAAGGTGCTGCATTCTGACAGGGCTCTCATATGGACTTGAAAACAGAAGTCCTGACCTCTTGTGGTCATTAAACACCACAAAACCAGTAAATTGCAATTTTCCTAATTCTTTAATCTTCTGTCTGAGCATTTTCTTCCATACATGGTCAGAACCCCAGCAGCTGGATTTACACCAGCCAAATCTTGTTGGGATGGCACCAGCCACAATTATCAGCACTTTTTCCAGCCCTCTAGTAATCTTCTCTGAAAGATAGTTCTGTCCAACAGTAGAAGCAAACTTCCCTCTGCAAGTATTAGAGAGCTGCCTGGACTACAACATCATTTACAATTTCAGGATTGTTTTACAGACAGATAGCAAACCATGTAAGTAATTCATGGCACGTTTGGGAAAAGTTAAAGAAGAACTTACATTTAAAAGATTCATACCTGCTTCAGATGCCTGGGGCTGGAACCAAATAAAATACAGTCTCTTGGTTTATTGTACATGGTGAATGATGAATAGTTGTTTCAATGGTAGGGAACTCATTGGGACAGAAAGCAAACCAGCAGTGCCAGAGTGTGAGGTTAATACCAAGAGGCTGCTGCATTCCCTGAAGTCAGAAAAATGCTTGAACTGGAAGGCTGCTCTACCTGGGCAGGTGCAGAGAGCAGGTAGAAGGCAAAGGGAAGCCTACAAGCACCACTCCAAACAGGCATACCCAAAAATATCCTGATGGTTAAATGCACCAAGTTCTTGCCCCTTGCTATATGCTGATTCCCTTGGTGCAAGAAGTTCATGGCCAAAATAGCAGAGAGCATCATTAGAAGCATCTTGCTGCACCTCCTGCAGCCAGAGCAGCCTCCTCAGGGCAAGCTCCCACCACGGGCCATTGCTGAGATAATTATTATTGGTGACAAAGTGGGAAACCATACTGTGTCTCTTCAGAGAGGTGGAATAAGCTGTAATGGCAGACAATGTGTGCTGCATGCACAGGAGCCCTCTGAGCCAGTGCAGTGCACACACACTGCCTCCCCTCCTCACCCCGTGGCACCAGAGGGGCTGGAATCCCAGAGGGCCAAAATGGAAATTAGCCAAGGGTCCTGTCAGCATTTACCCACCTGGTTTCACCCACCCTTCAGCCATTCAGGCTGGTGCTTGTGCAGAGCCACGAAGGGGCCTGAGAGGATGAGGCCTTGTGCTTCTGGAGCAGCAGAAAAATCTTAAAACCACAAAACATGGTAACATTTATTTTAATTCTGCAACACTGCAAAGAGCCCTGATGACAGTACATTTCATTATTAAGCTATTAGATAACTTAAACACATTTTGGAAGCATCTAATTTTGTATGTTACTCATTAAAAGTATTTCCTTCCACATGGCTTTTCCTCCTAAAGAACACAGAGTGCATTTACCAATAAATCTCATTTCAGTTGTTTTCCCTGAGAATAACAAGAGGTGCAGTCACGTTGTGATGGTTCCCTCACCAAGCAGGGTGGAAGGAGCAGGATGGAGCCCTGCATCCCCTGAGCTGCTCCTCTCTGCACAAGTACCCTCTGCCTCTGCACCACCCAGGCTCAGGCAGGGCTGTGCAACACCCACACAAATCCACACATTTACTCCCCAAGCACTTGTGTTCTTCCACTGGCTGTTTTCAAGCACTCACAAAGCCCTTTTTCTTCACAAAAAAAAAAAAAAAGGCATGAGAAAGAAAGAGTGTCCAGACCCCCCAGAGCCAGGGCAGTGGCCTTGCCTGTGTTAACACACAATTCCCACCCAGATTTTTTTTCTGCTGTAATTCTTGAGGAGTCCCATCATTTTAGATATAGGGACACTGAGGCACAGAGTTGGGAAAGTGTGGAGCAATGGTCATTTAGGTGAGAGTACACTGAGTTCTTCCACTCACACAGCTACATTGTTGGAATTAAATTATCTTTAAGGTCCCCTCCAACCCACACCACTCTATGATTCTTTGCTGGCAAAGCTCCAATATAAGCGCAGGTGATTGTATTAAGGATTTTCCCATTGCAAACACGTCAGTGTTGTTACAAGCCCACATGAAGGTGACCCCTGTCACTGGAGTAACAGAAATCTTCACAGGGAAATAAGCACAGATCCACAAATCTCCTGTGTTTGTTTTTTAGGTTTTTTTTCCTGATTCCTCATAATGTTTGACTAACACAAATCCCCTATTAATATCCCAAAGACTTCTTGCACAGTGGGGTTCATTGCAGGTTTATATTAAGCATTTTTTGACATTTACAAAAGCCAAATAATTTTATGCATTTATGAAGGCCACGTGGCTGCTAACTGAGGAACACAACAGCTCACAAGACCCCTAATTAATGCCAATTACTTTTCCCATTGAGCTGCCTTGACTCTGTCATCACTGTGGAATGAGACAGGAGATGTCATGGGGAACAACCTCATTGGCATGGACCAAGGCCATATCACCCAGCCTGGTACAAGGCTGGATGACAGGAGGCTGTGGGCACCCCTGGACCACAATTTGAACCCCATGGTCAAGGGAAGGTATCAAACAGCCAAGACATGAGTGTTGCAGCTTGAGTCCATGCTCTAATACAGACTAAGGTGCTGTAGAGCTTTTCCCAGTGTTGTAGGGGGAGGTAAATGCACAAAGGCACCCAAGGGAGAGCGGGGTGCATGCGTGAGTGTGCACAAGCACATGCAAAAAGAGGGAGAAAGACAAAAGCAACAGAAGCCTCACACTGAAAATTAAAGCAAGGTTCTTTTCTGGGGGCATTTCTGCCCTGTCCTCTGCTGTGGGGGGAGAAGGGGGACTGGTGCTCCAGACAACTGGTGTGCACAGCATGGCAGAGATGCTCCCGCACACCAAACCCAGCCAGCCATTCTCTGCAACGCTTTTCCCTCGGCAGAAGGGCAAGGCACCAGCATTCCAGCTTCTGCTCCACGACACTGGGCTCCCACCAGGATCTCTCTTTCCCAAACATATGATGCACTAATGATGCCACCCAGGGATGACAAGTAGCTTAAGTGCTGGCTCTATCTCTGGACACCTGGCACGCTAAACCATGTAGCAAGTGGCCTGTGCTAGCTTGGGAAAAAGCCATTCCCACTTTGGACAGTCACGGGGCCCAACTGTTAATGCAGTTAGCATTCCCCTCCATCTCCCTTACTGCTATTAATATAAGAGGAGAAAGGGAAAAAACCCAGGAGGAACAATTGACTTGACCGCTGAAGAAGTTGTACATTACTGTTTCAAACTGCAGATCATGAACCATGATAGGACAGAGTAAAATAGCAGTGAATTAAATCAGGGAAAGCTCATGCAATATTTTATCATTGTAGAATAATCATATCCATCTCCAAATCAGATCAGATTTTATTTTCTGACACTTAAGGATCAAAACTTGCCATAATGTGTAGGAAAATGTGTTGTTTCTCCCAGGTAACAAGTGTTAGGACAAGAGAAAAATGGCTTCAAATTGCACCAGGGGAGGTTTATTTTGGACAGTAGAAGAAGTTTCTTCACAGTGGAATAAACTACCCAGGAAAGTGGTGGAATCACTGTCTCTGAAGATGTTTAAAAAACACGTAGATGGGGTGTTTAGGCACAAGGTTTAGTGGTGGACCACGCAGTGCTAGGTCAGTGTTTGGACTAGATAATCTTAGAGGTCTTTGCCAACTTTAATGGTTCTGTGATTCTTTAAACGCTCAACACAGAGCACCCAAACCTGGACACTGCTGCTGAGGAGGTGCTGAAAGGGGAAAGCTCTGGGTCTGCCAGCCCAAGCACTGCCAGGGCAGAGGGACCCAGCTACATTAGAGTCTGTCCCCAAGGAAGCTCTGCCTGTGGCTCCCACCAGGGCTGGAATTGTGGTCCCCCCTCACACATGTCATTGCCATTGCCCTTATTTTCAGTCTTAATTTAGTGTTCAATTTGGCATTGTTACGAAAGGTTTCCAGGAGAGTACAGAATCTAGACAAGGGTCAAGAAGAGCTGTTAGGAAGTCCTTCCTTCAACTCAGAGGGTCACGAATTTAGATTAGCTTAGACAGTGACTTTTCCTGTTCCTCTAGTGAGGGCAGCTAAATCCTTTTTTATTTCCAAAGAAGACCAACACCTGCACATTGCACCACTTCACCCACAGAGAGAATTGGCTCCCGCAGAACTTCAGGACTGCGGAAAAGATGAAGAGGAAAAGTCACAAGATCTGAACAGGCAGAGAAGAGTGAGGGAGGACAACCCTTACACTGTTTTCTCCATGAAACAGAGGCACAGGGCCCTGGAACATCTATTTTCCTTAAGCATACAGCTATCCCTCCTCCTGCACAGCACACCTTTGGTGTTGGCATTCAGTATGTTTCTGCAGAGTCACCCAGAGACACCAGACACTGAAGTGATAAAGAGCAAAGGCTGCATATTCATCAGAGGTGTCCTTTGGACTGAGAGTATAATTGCAAAGACCATCATCAGCTTTTATATTTAGGTACAGAGAGCACAGGTAACTGTTCCATGTAGCTCCTCAGGTCAGGTACAAAGCAAATCCTCTTATATCACCAAAGTCATCCATGATGTTGCAGACTGTTTTGTCTTGTTCTGTCCATGAGCTATCAGGAGTCTAAAATAAAGTTCAACCACATACCATGTAAAAATAAATAAAACAAAGCCCTTTTCTAATTAAATAAATGATGAAAGGGAAAGCTAAGAAGCGGTGCAGCTGGGAACCCTTTGAAATAATTAGATCTACCTACTTGGCTCTAAAGTTTTTTTACTGTCAGGAACAACAAGAAAGGTGTCAGCAAAAGACCTTCTCATTTCTTAGGTGAACAACACTGAGGGATTTAAAACCTATTGAGAGAAGCCTGGGATTCTTTAAGTTCACTGAAGCCAAAGTAATTCACCCTGAATGCAGGCCCTGAAGGTGACTGTGGAGCTTAGAGTAAGGATGTCAACATGGTGCTTTCATCGTTTGCTAGTGGAGCTGGTGCTGCACATGGAGCTTGCCTTGACCATTTAATTAATAAAGGGACCCACGCAGCTGGAATTAATGTGAACTTTCAAAGCATCAAAAAGTCCAGCAAAGGATCAAGCTGATATTTTCATTTATATATATTAGCTTATTCTGGGCCATTGTTGTGCTCCTCATTCACATGATACAGCAGCCTCTTACTCACACACACACCCTTACATACTTCCTTTCATTTTACCTCCACAGTGCTTCTGTGTGATGGGGGCTATCACCAATTAACACTGACAATGGGAGCTGGAAGGGAATTTTAGCAAGCACAGCAGGGTTTTTTTCTCCCCAAAATCTTTGAGGAAAGGGATTATTTCCCCCTTGCCCTCCTCCCTCCAAAAATGGTGAGCTCCATGCCAATGTTTTTCTCTGATCCTTTTTTCTATTCTTGATTTTATTCTGTCTCTTTTTCTTTTTCTTTCATTTAACACCCAACTATAGCAAGGACAATCCTTCAAAAACATTTTCATTGTAGTGTATTGAACAGAACTGGCTTCAACCCTGCCAGGTCAACATGGTCAATCCACTCCTCAGCACTCCACAGGGTCCTATAAATTAGCACATGAGAATCCAGAATTTATGCTTCCCCCAGCTGACGTAAATACTGCCTTTCCTCTTCTTCCTATGCCAAAGGGCAAAGGTTTCAATCAATATTATCACAAAATAATATTTGATAGAATACTGGTCTGTTTGCAGACTCATCAGTTGATTTTTCACTCCAGTAATTCTCAAGCAAAGTGGGACTTGTGGTTAAATCAGTCAACAAACAGGGGTGATAGGCATTTTGAATCAACACAGATGGTCTAATCAAGCATAAAACCTTGGGCTTGGTGCAGGCATCACTAGATGACTTTTTCTACTTTGTATGTTCATGAGAAAAGAACATAATAATCTAATTGTCACTTCTAGCCTTGTATCCTACTGATCTTTGGTATTATGAGTCCATCAACTATGCTGCCTTCATGGTTAAGCTCTGCAGATAATCACCATCGAAGCCCCAGTGGATCACTAACCCAGATGCTGAGGAAGCACGCACTTTAATCTGCCACAATTCTTTTGGTTAGGTGGCAAAGCAAGTAGAAATGGCTTAATATAAGCCCCTTGTTCTAGGGAATGTTACCTCTTTAAAATGGATATCATCTCCTATTTTCAGTTAAACACCCACTGAGGCCATTGCAAATATTCCTTGTGATGGCCTCAGTGGGCATTTGATACAATTTTACAGAGCAAGAATCTGGCTCCCAAGCAATGCCCTTGGATGAGACATAAAGCTGAGACTGTCAGCAACTGTGAGCACAGCAGAACACAGTTTCTCAAGAGCAGGACAGGTGGCTTTAGTGCCCTCACCAATCTGCCTGCCCAGGGTTCCTCTCAGCTTTTCAGGTGGCTGTCATTTGTGCTGTTCCAAAGCCACCAGCCAAAGCCCCACCTCAAGGCCAGTCCCCATCAGTGCTGCAGCCTGTGTGCTCACCAGAGCTGCTGTGCTCCAGCACAGAGCAGTGGATTCACAGTTAGCCAATAGCCTTTTGTGCAGTAGCCTCATTTTGGGAATCATCCTAAACATTGGGATAGTGGGGGAGTTACAGAAGAATCCATTTACTGGCAAGCAGTTGACACCAAGAGCTCTGGAGGAGTTAGGAAAAATGTGATGTCTGTGGTATGTGAGTGTGGTAGCGACTGTCTGTGAGAGACAGAGGGAGCAACTGTCGGGATCCCTCCCAGTGACATGTTTCCAAAGGGCAAACTCAAGGAAATTTCTGGATTAAACACACTCAGTGTTGAATGCCACTTCAGTATCTTTTAGCAGAAACCCAATGCCTCTCGGAAAGCCTCAATTAAATATTTTGGTAGCTCCTCTGGCTGTTCCTCTCTACAGCCTGACAAACATTTCACACTGGTTGCACAGCTTTTGGTTGGAAGGAATCCCAGCTTTGTTGACACTGACTTCAGTCAGCTTCAGAGGGCCTCTTAACTCTGCTTTGGGGCTTGTCAACACACAGCGGACTGAGACACAATGCCAGCAGGCAGCTCCTCCTAGAAAACATTATTCGAATCCAAATTGTCATCCAGGCACTTTGTAAAAAACTTCATATTGTGCGACTTACATGCTCATCAGAAGAAAAATCTGTGTTCATGCCTCATTGTTCAAATTTACAGAAGGTCACCTTCCCATTGCTGCACCAGCAACCCCAAAAATATCACTCCCTGATCAGTCAAATGTATTTCACGTGGCAATGTACAACCAAACAACTTGGTGCTGCCAAATAATAACCATTTGTGAAGGGAGATGATCACAAAAGCATTTGGAGATTACTTATACTTAGGAAAAAACTTCATGAGAAGTAACTTTTCTTTTACATGTATGATCAAGCACCATTATGTGGAAAGCTTCCACTATCCATTTTGCCTGTGATCTCCTGCAGCAAAAAAACACCTCTACTCTGACATGAAAATTGGTATATTTAGTTCTGTTCAATCAATGCACTCCTGGGGTACCTCTAATCACAGAATAATTCAGTGGTTGGGGTTGGAAGGGGCCTTTAAAATCATCCAGTTCCAGCCCCAGCTGGGGCAGGGACACCTTCCACTCTCCCAGGTTGCTCTAAGACCCATCCAACCTGGCCTTGGACACTTCCAGGGATGGGGCAGCCACAGCTTCTCTGGGCAAACTGTGCCAGGGCCTCATCTCCCTCATGGTGAAGAATTTCTTTGCAATATCTACTGTCTCTCAGTTCACCCTTTGTCCTATCACAACAGGATAAAAAGATCCTCTCCATCTTTTTTGACCTTCTCATCAACAAACACCCCTAAGTCCTTCCCTTCAAGGCTGCTCCCAACCTATTCTCCACCCAGCCTTTACTTTGCTTGGGATTGCCCCAGCCTGGGTGCAGGACCTTGCATTTGGCCTTACTGGGCTTGGTGAGGTCCCCACAGCCCCACATCTCCAGCCTGTCCAGGTCCCACTGGATGTCATCCCTTCCCTCCAGTGTGTGACTGCACCACGCATTTTGGTTCTCAAGTCAGATCTCTTTAAAAACACCCCACCACCTGCAAAAAAATAAATCTGCACAGGAAGCAGCCCTTGTACATTTCCCACTTTATTCAAAGAAGAAAGCAGAGAAATAGCATCAAAGAGAGAACTTTTCTAATGACTCAGTAAGATCAAAGAGTAGTTTTATTATAAGCCCTGTTTTACTAGAAGATATTTATGAAGACTTAACTGAAGATGCTGTAGTTAACAGAAATTAGAATTATTTACTTGTATTAAAGAAGAATCTAGAAACCTTTAAGGTTAAAGCTCTCTTGCACTAGTCTTGGTACTAACAGTTGAAGACATCTAGAATTTTTAAGAGGTTCTGCTCCAAACAGTCCAGATGAGAAAACTTTCTTTTCACCTCCAACATAGGTGAGAAAAGAAAGTAACTAGAGAAAGTAATCAGAGAAGAAACAATTTAATCCAAGAGTTTAGAGAAGTCAAGAATAAATTACTCTTTCTGCCACAGCACGGTGCACTCACGGGGTGGATAATTGTGAAGGAAGTCTTTGTCTTTGATCAGCAGTTTAAATTTACCTACTGATTCAGCTAATTCAGCCTCATTTTTTAATTAACAGATTCTAAGTCCAGCTGGGCTGGGGAATGGTATATTGGTACGAAAGACCCACCAGGCTCCATCATGAGAAAGGTCCATCCTATCAGTGAAAATAAAGGTAGGAGGAGGAGAAAGGTTGCACAAAACAGACTGTAACCTGGCTTATCCCTCCACCTTTTGCCAGGTGGCAGCTCAGGTCTTCCTGAGTTGAAAGTAGGGTGTGAAGCATCATATCTAATAGTCATCAGTAATGACATTTTTCATTACTGTTCAGTCTATTTTAAGAATGCTTAAACATTTGGTCTCTGTAGCACCCAGAGGCAACAAGTTTCACGGGTTTCTTTAGATGAAAAATATTGGGTTTTGTTTGTTTCGGGTGCACCGCCTGATTATTTCATTGGATTGAGGTGAGTCTTGCGTTTTGCAAAAATGTGAATAATTGTTTGCTTATTGCTTCCTCCTTTCCAGTCCTGATTTTGATGCCTTCTAATTATTTCCCCAATCTGCTTCCCAAACTGAAAAGCCTGGCTTATCCCACCACTCACTCTTGTGAGGGAGAACAGGGCACACACAGGAGTTGTCATCTCCTTCCGTCATCCAGATCCACTTCACCAGTACCTTCAAGCACTGGCTTTAGTTCTGAGCACACCCAGGGAGGATGGAGGTCATGAAGGTAAATGTCAACCAGGCTGGGGGAGCAGAAAAAGAATTAGAAAGAATGCAGAGCTCTGAATATTGCCTGCTTGAGATGAAAAAGCCCTTCAAGTTATTACATGAAAAAAAAAATTTAAAAGTAAGTATTCCTTGCCTTTATCATAAGAAACCAAAGCTTTGAGACTTTTATCCATAATGAATGAACAGAAAACGGGATTGCAGTTTGCAGAGTGTTTTGAAATTTTCTAATTATGTTTCATTAAACAAGGTCTGGAATAAACTGCTGTGGTTTCTCCCCACACTTCACTTGCCTTATGTCAGCTTCATTTTTGTCTCTCTTTTTCCCAGCCATGTCAAAAATATCTGGAGATCAAGTAGCCGAAATTGAAAATGAAAAGGATCAAATGAAAGAGAGAAGAAGCAAAAGGAGAAAAGAAGGGAGTGGGGGAAAGCTTGAGAAGACTCTCCAGAATGCAGACCATGGATGTTTTCAGTGCTCATTGGAAAGGGCCCATCAGGTTGTCATCTCAGCCTCCATGGCTGTGCCCTGGGAGCTCTTTCCTTTTTCCCTTTGTTTGCAGCCCGTCACACTCAGAGCACCATATGGAAATTACTCAGGTTGCTCTGGCCACACATTTGGGCCATGACCACACTTTCCTGAGCCTCTTCAGAGACCTGCAAAAAGCTTCTTCCTGTGAGTGCCAGCAGGTCCCTACCTACAAAGCAAACAGCAGATGCTGCAACGATGGGCAAATGCCCAAGTACGCAAGACAACACTAATTAAAAGACGTTTTCTCATGAAAAGCTGGAGGTTATTAAAAAAGAGAAATGCTTAGACAGGAAAAACCCTCCATGCTGCTGTGCTGAGTGTACTGTACTGCACCATTAAGACATGCAGAAGTACTTTTAAGTTGCCTAATGGCAAGGTTAAAGCATAATCTGCGATTAACTTGTTTCATGTTGTCAGAGGCTATCAGTCACTCCAGAAGAAATCTGATTTCTGCCTCTTGCCCTGTATCTGGCAAAGTGTCATGTCAGGAGGTTGTTCCCATCCCAAACAGCTCTCAAATCTCCAGTTCATCTAAGCAGGATTTTGGGACCCTGGATCCAATGTGTCCAAAGACAATATCTACCGGGTTCTCCCACTTCTCTCCTAGAAAAAATGTAGTTTTATGCCATTTGTTATTTTCTCATTGAAAACAGCTCCCCTAGCTCTCAGAGATCTCTGCTGCAATGGATTTTTATTTGCTCCAGTGGACTCCATTATCTTTTTTCCATGATTTTGCTCACCTTTGCTAATGGACATGGTTTTTCACTGTAATTATTCAGTATGCAGGATGTGCTGATGAATGCTTTCTGTCTCAGGACATTTCCTTCCTAATTTGGAGTCAGTCAGGGCCTAAAGATGTCAATAAAAGTCTGGGGACAGAAACCAGGATATTTGAAAATTTAGTGCAAGACAAACTTCTGGGCTACTGAGTATGATGATGCAATATTGCAAAAATCTCCATCAGCACCTGCCAGTGTTACAAGGGAGCAGTGAGTGACCTAAATGTGCTCAGTTTAAATATCAGAACTGCACAGACACTGGGAGCATTTTTAAAGAGCAAGTATTTTTCACAGCATAAAAAAAATAGCCCTTGAAATACCAAACACCTTTTACAAGCTTCAGGCTGTATTGTACAGATATAGATGATTCAGTAAGTTACCATTTGGAGTGATTCAATGATCAGAGGAGAGGACTGGGAGTCAAGATTTCCCCATTTGTTCTTCCACTTACCTTTAAACAAATCCCTGGTGGGATTTCTGCTTTACACAGACATCAAACACCCACAGCTACTCCACACTTAAATTCAAAGTGCACTTGTTCAGCATCTCCACAGCATGGACCTTCTGTCTCTCTGGACATTAAATTAGTCAGTGCCAAGATAGGGTTAATGCTACTGACCTTTGGTAGATTTTGCACTTTTGTTTGCAGAGTAATTTGAGATCTTCAAATTGGCTGTTCCAGAGGTGCAAATATATTGCAGTGATCCTCCTAAACAAACCCTGTGATTGTCATTATGCAGAGAGTGCTGCCAGCTCCAGAGCCGGGAGAGCAGAGGTGTCCACAGCCATGGTGACAGGCAGCCTGGAAGGTGAGCTGGTAACACAAGAGAAGAGCTTTTTTAGCACTGTTTTACCCCAAAATCACTAATAAATTTAAAAATGACAGTTGGAGAGGCTCAGCCCATTGCTCTGTCTCTGGGCACTCACCTCTCTCTGTGCCAGTGGAGGCAGAGCCTGTATTCCCATAAGCAGATGACAGAAGAACACAGATTTGATTTGAGCCACAAAATGTCAAACTCAGTGGGTTCTAGAACCAACAGTAAAAGGGTTCTGCAGTTTCCTGTGGGGCAGAAAAATTGAAAAAAAAATGTATCATCAAGTCAAATGCAGCAGTGGTGCACAAGCAGGGCTAGGAGTTCTCTAGAGAAATGAATGTGAATAGAGAGGGTGGGGGGGCAGACAACAAGAAATTTTAGATGATTGCTTTTCACTGGCCTAACTAGCAATAAAATAATTGGGCCAGCTCCCGAGAATTGCTCTTGGACAATCAATCAGAGATAACAGAATTAAGCAGAGGCACCAAGCAAGTGACAGGATGTTAATTCAAGCTAGATTTTTAACAGCCCTCATGAATAACTCTCAACAAAGCATTTTCTAGCTGAAGTTTATGTACTTTTCCATTTTTCTAGGCCTTTTCTTGCCACGTGGCCAAATACAGAACACAGTCATCTCCAAAATTGTTCCATATTTGGGATTCTGCATTTATTTTGTCTCATATTCAGGACAGGTAACATTTCAGCAAGGACAGCTGCTGTCAGGATAGCTCACCTCCTGCAGTGAGGGTCACAGCACAGCTGAAGGAGGTTGGGAGTTCTGGAGAAAGAGCAGTGCAAGCAGAACAGCTCCTCATAAATATTACTAAATTCAAATATCCAATGTGTTTATCCCTGCTGCAAACCTATTCCAACAGATCCTGGCAGGAATAGTGTGCTAGCAAACTCCTTTCTCTGTGCAGTCCATGCCATGAAGGCAGTGGATTCACCATACTGACCAAAAACCCTCTCACATACGGATTTTTCTCAAGTCTCACTCTGTGTGTACTCACCCAACAGCATCCTGCTCCTGGCATGCTTCTAGCAGTGCTCCTGTAAAACCACAGCACATAAACACTGCTGTACTCATACTAATATTTCTTCTCCACAGTTGGAGAAAGTCTGATCTTAAAACTAGTTTTCTGCTGGGAATAAAAATAGTGGCTCTGAATATTCAGTGTTTGTTTATATCTCGCTGCTTCCACTAACATTCCTGCCGTTTAATTTGTTTGGAAGACTATTCAGAGGAAACTAATAAGTGGTGTGAAGACAGGAAGAACTATAAACCACTGAAATCTGAGAACACATTCAGTGACGTTATCCACATTATTTGCCTGGCTCTGTTATTTAAAGTTCAAGTCAAAGGGGAAGTTTTGTTTTTATAAACAAAGGCTTGCACACGTATGGACTGAATCTCTTTTTCTCAGAAGCTCTGCTTGGACCCGACAGGATCAGCAATCTGCATAAAAATAAAGAGCAGCAATATTGCACTTGCAATTAGGCATATTTAGCCCTGATCCAAGGACATACAGCACAATTCCCTGGCTTCAGTGGAGTTGTTCCAGGTTTGAAGATGCTTGTAACTTTGCTAGCCTGTGTTATCAATTTCTTTTTTTTTTTTGATAGCTGCTTATGGAAACACTGACTTGCATTTGAAGTTTCCAGGTTCTGAGATTTTAGGCAAGCAGCATTTTCTAATATAAAATCACCACTTTAATCTGACACAGAACAAGGTCAAGTTTTGACTTAAGTCAAATGTAAAAATTACAGTAGGAATACTAGAAAAGAGGATTTATATAGCAGTGGTTGTACACAATACAGAATCACAGAAAAAGTTGAGTTGGAAGGAGCAAACACTTCTTGGACTCTGTCAGGTTTGGTGCTGTGACCACTGCCCTGGGGAGCCTGTTCAGTGCCCAGCCACCCTCTGGGTGAAGAACCATTTTTAATTTCCAACCTAAACCAGGCCATTCCCTCAGGTTCTGTCACTGCTCAGCACAGAGCAGAGATCAGTGCCTGCCCCTGCTCTTCCCCTCACGAGGAAGCTGTGACTGCACTGAGGCCTCCCCTCAGTCTCCTCCAGGCCGAACAGACCAAGGGACCTCAGCCGCTCCTCACACGGCTTCTCCTCAAGGCTCTTCATCATCCTCATTGCCTTCCTTTGGACATTCTCTAAGAGCTTATTGTCCTTTTTATATTGTGGTGCCCAAACTGCCCCCAGGCCTCGAGGTGAGGCCACCCCAGCCCCGAGCAGAGCGGGACAATCCCCTCCCTGCCCAGCTGGCCATGCTGGACCTGATGTCCCCATGGCTCTGTTGGCCCTCCTGGCTCCAGGGCACTGCTGGCTCACATTCAGCTGCCATTGAAGGGACTCCCAGGTCCCTTTCCAAGTCCCTGCTCTCCACCATCCCATTCCCCAGTCTGTCCGTACATCCAGGGTTGCCCCGTCCCAGGTGCAGAATCTGGCACCTTCCCTTTTTAGATACTTGCTTAGTATCCCTTCCTGTGCTGCACCTAAGTTATTTATGAGGATGTTGAAGAGCACAGGGCTGAGGATGGACCCTATGGAGCCTCACCAGTGACAGGTCTCCAGCCTGATGTCACCTGAGTCACTTTGTGCCCAGCATGTCACCCATCCCATGAGAGGTTTATCCAGCTGTTTGCTGGACATTGTGTCCAGGAGGATACTGTGGGAGACAGTACTGAACACTTTGCTGAAATCCAAAAAGATTAAACCAACTGGCTTCCCTTGGTAACTAGGTTTGTCACTTTGATATAAAAGGCAATCAGGTTTGATGAGCAGGACTTTCCTCTCAAAAACCTGTGCTTGCTGGGAACAATAACTGTGTTGTCCTCCAGGGGTTTTTCAATACCCCCCAGGACAATCTTCTCCATAACTTTACCANCCCTATGGAGCCTCACCAGTGACAGGTCTCCAGCCTGATGTCACCCGAGTCACTTTGTGCCCAGCATGTCACCCATCCCATGAAAGGTTTATCCAGCTGTTTGCTGGACATTGTGTCCAGGAGGATACTGTGGGAGACAGTACTGAACACTTTGCTGAAATCCAAAAAGATTAAACCAACTGGCTTCCCTTGGTAACTAGGTTTGTCACTTTGATATAAAAGGCAATCAGGTTTGATGAGCAGGACTTTCCTCTCAAAAACCTGTGCTTGCTGGGAACAATAACTGTGTTGTCCTCCAGGGGTTTTTCAATACCCCCCAGGACAATCTTCTCCATAACTTTACCAGGCACAGAGGTGAGACTGACGGGCCTGTAGTTGCTAGGGTCCTCCTTCTTGCTCTTCTTGAAAATCAGGACAACATTCATCAGCTTCCAGTCAGCTGGGACCTCTCCAGATTCCCAATACCACTCAAAAATTGTCCAGAGAGGTTTTGGATGACATCAGCCAGCTGCTTTAAATTTACTGCTCTGAGTGGGATACAGCAGTTCCTGTGGATTATTTGCAAGATTAAAAGACACAACATTAATATTGCATGGCCTTTCTTTGGAGACAATAAACAAACAGAGCATCCGAGCTTCAAGTATCTGTTGTTCCTGATTGGCTTGTTATAAAAATTCCCTTTTAAAACTGAAATAGACAAATCAAAGCAATTTTGCTATGAAGAATGTATGTTAACAAAAAAAAAAAAAAGATTCCCTACATAGTGTATACATAAATACAAGAGATTTTAGCTTAACCTTCTGGTCCTTCTGGTCTCAACTTTTGTATCTCTATAGTAGCTGCTCAGAGTGGGCATTCTATTGTGTGTATTAACTGGAGTGGCTAAGGCAGGCCCAGGGCTGATAATTATAGTTTGGTCCCCCAGATGATTGAGAAGCCTTACAGAGGACTGCACAGTGCAACTTTAACAGCCCTTCCCGATGCCTAACTAGAAAATCTGTTTCAAAGGGGCTCCGTGAATTGTAGGGTACAGTCAATTAACTTGAATATTAATTATCTATAATGNTTTTTAAAAAAATTCCCTTTTAAAACTGAAAAAGACAAATAAAAGCAATTTTGCTATAAAAAATGTATTTTAAAAAAAAAAAAAAAAAAAAGATTCCCTACATAGTGTATACATAAATACAAGAGATTTTAGCTTAACCTTCTGGTCCTTCTGGTCTCAACTTTTGTATCTCTATAGTAGCTGCTCAGAGTGGGCATTCTATTGTGTGTATTAACTGGAGTGGCTAAGGCAGGCCCAGGGCTGATAATTATAGTTTGGTCCCCCAGATGATTGAGAAGCCTTACAGAGGACTGCACAGTGCAACTTTAACAGCCCTTCCCGATGCCTAACTAGAAAATCTGTTTCAAAGGGGCTCCGTGAATTGTAGGGTACAGTCAATTAACTTGAATATTAATTATCTATAATGAATGTACCCTTCTTCGGGGCTTGAAAAGAAGCAAATTACTTGGAGAGGGACTAATTAAGATGATGTAATCTTGACCATGAAGAATAATTCCTTCCTAGTGACAGAAATGATCTAATTGAAGTATCTCATTAATTAATGTCTCATGAAATTGACTGATAAAATGCCTCTATGAATGCCTCCTGAACTTGGGGCCGGCAGAGCATTGTCGCGCATCCACTCCCGCTCCAGACCCTATCGCTGACAATATAATTAGACCTTGGAAGCATGCTGTGCTCAGAAGGATTTATAACTCTGCACTGTGGATAATCTACAAATGCAAAGTTAAGACAATGCAGCTTGCCACCGTGAGATTTCTGAAGTCAAAGAGTGAAGCCATAGATCAGGTATAATCCGTGGATGACAAGTGAATTCCCCCTCCTGCCAGCTCTGCCAGCCTGCACCGAGACCAGACCAGCCCCACAACCTGCTGATAACCTTGTACCAGTCCCAGGTAAATAAAATCAGATTAGAGGCATTTTATTTTCTCTTTTCCACTAGATTAGCATACACCTGTGGATTTTAGCAAACAGTGCTCCAAGTCCCTGAGAGTGAGGGACAGTAGAAATATTCTTCCCGTGCTACACTCCTCTTGCTGAGGAGATCACTGTGTGTGATCAGCAAAGCTTTATCAATAAGGAAGGCTTTGAGGTGCTGGAGTGTGTCCAGAGAAGACCAATGAAGCTGGTGAAGGGTTTGGAGACTTGTGACAGGTGGTTGAGGCTGGGGGTTTTTACTCTGGGGAAAAGGAAACTCAGGGGGGGACCTTCTCATCCTCTATAACCCCTGAAAGGAGGTTGCATCCAGGTGGAGGTTGTTCTCCTTTCCCTAGTAATGAGCAATAGGACAAGAGGAAATGGCCTCAAGTTGCACCAGGGGAGGTTTACATTGGGTATTAGGAAAACTTTCTTCACCAAAAGGGTTGTCAAGCATTGGAACAGGCTGCCCAGGGAAGTGGTGGAATCCCAATTCCTGGAAGTGTGAAAAAAAAACATAGATGTGGTGCTTGGGTCATGATTTAGTGGTAAACATTGGGTTAATGGTTGGATACAATGATCTTAGATGTTTTTTCCAATCTAAACAATTCTATGATTCTATGATTTGGGATTATTTCTTCTGGCCAGAAAACCTGAAAGAAAACATAATTTGGCATAATATAAATGATATATGTTTTATTTTTATTGCCAAACTGCATCCTTTCAAAGCTTTGATAATAGTATTTTTTCAATTTTTTCTGTCCCACACTTCTTAAAATCTTGAGCAAGGTCCTCTAAAACTGGCAGAGGGTTCCTAGTTTCCAGTGAAATATGATAAGCAGTAATAAACGGACTGTGGATGGTATGAAGGGAAATTTGAATCTCAGAACTAACAATGATCAATTTACTACAAACCTGCAGGAGCTAAAAATCATATAAGGAAACCGTAGAAACACAGCAGCCAGGCAGGCAAACAAGATGAAACTAGGCCAGTCCAAGGATGCAATATTGTTATTTGTTTACAGCTTTTCTGTTAAAGTGAATTAAATGCCCACAGCTGATAAAAGGTTCATCTACTAGCACAGAAGCTCCTGAGCATCTCACACTATTCCAGCACTAATTACATTTCATAAAGCTACCAAATATACCATAACTAACATTTATTGGCCAATGAAATGTTGCTCTAAATTAATAATTACAGATATATGTAGACAATAAAAAGTGAAGCATTAGCTGGGATGCAGGAGGGGAGATTAAATGCTTCTGCTTTTATTGAGTGTTGCTGAGAGGCCAAATTTAAGATCAGAGGCAAAAATACCCAAGGAAAGCCTGCAGGAATAAAGGAAAAAAGAAAACATTAAACTGGGGAATTATGCAGGAAAGGAATATTTATTGTACCCATCTCAAACTTTCCCAACACTCTGATATGAGGGATCCCTTTTTACCTCTGAAATAAAAGCTCAGATGGAGGTACTGAGACTTCTGCTTACACCCACAGAGAAACTCCCACAGCTCCAAGGACAGCTGCAAGCACAGAACCCCAAACTCTTTCCAGAGCCCTCAGGTCTGTACAGAGTTTGTGGCACAGCACAAACTTCTCTGTCCTGCATTCCCAGTGGTTCCCTGCCACTTCTACTGGGTGCATGGGGATGAGTGGTCTCCTGTCTCAGGGCAGGTTGGGAATAGAAAGGAGCCTGGCAAGCAGAGCTGCCATTCCTCCTGTATCAGAAGAAAATGTCAGACCTGCTGCAAATTTTGCCAGGAGCCAAACCAGCCTTCAGCAGTTCCCCAGCAGAAACCAGGAGGTCACCTCCCCTCTGGTGTTCCACCAGGACCAGGATGAATCTGCTTCTCAAAGCTCGTTCAGGAAAAAGCCCAGGAGTAGGTGTCTGATTGTTCTATTAGTTTTCTTTACCCTGATGAATTGAAAAAAATCTGATTAAACCAAAAGGGAAGCAGAGGAAAAAATCAGCCTCATTCTAAGTCTTTTTGTCTCTTGGCTGCCAGGCCACATCTTCACTCCTCTTGATTCCCACGTAGCCAATAACCAGATACTGGGGGTTTTCACCCTACAGTGCTTAGAACTTTATCTGAGCTGGCCTACTTGGGCACAGATTCTCCCTCTAAGGCTCTTACTTTCTTGTGTAATGAGATTAAAGCAGGCTTAAAAGAGCAGTAAGGAGATGGGGAAGGTCAAAGATGGCATTTACTATAAAAAATGCAGCGTCAGTTTGAAGGCACAGCACCATCATGGTTTGGGCAAACCTTCACCTGGCTGAAGGTGTAATGTGAGCAGCTGTCACTCCTTGCAGACATGTCACTGTGGATGGGAGGGAAGGCTGGGAGCAGAGGGAGAGATTTACAGGGTACAAATAGTGCAGGATCAGGTTTTCCTGTTCTAGCAGCTTTCTGCAAATAAATAGAGGCTCTCTGAGTAGCAGACCAGGCTTGATCATTACTCCTGCAGTCTTCATGGTTTTGAATAGAGAAGACGAATGTTCTTACCACCTACTATCACTAGAGAGCTAGCAAATTCCAGCCAAAGGGAATTTGGATGGTGTATGCCAACATACCTGGTTTAACATACCATGGTAATACAAACATAAAATTCATGGATGTATTCAGGCTTAAAGAGACACACCCATGAGCCTAATGACCCAACTGAGTTTTTCAGGGACAAAAATTACCTCAGGAGAACACAAAAAAAAACAAAACAAAAAAAAAAAAAAAAAAAAAAACCAAAAAACATTAGATTCAAAATTGTTTGGGGAATAGCACTTAAGAATTACAAGAAACCACCCTATTTTCACCAACATTGTCCTCTGTTAGAACAGCAGATTGTTCAGGCCTCTGTCTAGAGCTGTTGAGTCTAAGCCTCTGTCTAGTGAGTGTTTGTGCACTGAGCAAAGTGGGTTCTGTCTTAAAAAATTGAACCATTGCTCAGTTATAATTGAACACCTACATATGCCTAATAAGAGAAATATTGGGTACATCCACACCATCAGCCTGAGGTTGGGCCAAGGCTTGCTCTGCCACCTACTTTGTGGGGGATATTCTCTGTAGACAATGTGCAAGTCTCCATCCTGGATGTGCTTCTCCCAGATAACAGCAGGATGGTCCAGAGTCAAGACAAAATAAAAAACGTGTGTAAGCATTCTGGGGCACAAATAAATTCCAGCTGCAGAGCCATGCAATTATGGTTGCAGGAGCAATGTGAGAGCAGATCCACCAAGTCCTCTTCTTACACTGTGTCTCAGGGCCTGCAGACAGCAATCTTCTGCTCAGTTGCACCTCATTTTTTTCCCACTGAGGTCATAAGGATTGTTTTGCTTCTGTCCAACTGCCTGTCCAGAGTCAATGAAGCTACAAGACCTTAGCACTCCTGGAGGGAAGTAAGACATTGGTCACTGATTTGTATTTTTCTTGCTCATAGCATGGATATATTCATACCTTCTTGGTGGGGCAATTCCATTATTCACAACCCATGTCTCCTTCAGCAAGGAGGAGGGCACACAGAGATGACAGAGGGCTGATTCATCATGAGAAGGCTCCCATCCTTTCCAGATCCTACCCTACTACTGCTGAGGCAAGTAAAGCCCCTTTAGAGGCTTCCAGCTTTGTGAACACTTGAATTTCCAAAGTGGCAAGATTAGAGACTGTTCCATGGGCTGAGAAATGCAACAGTATAAAGCATGAATTTACATCCAAACTAAACTCCCCCCTCCCCATTGATCTTATCACATTACTCCTAATTAATCCCCTTTGCAGCAATTACTCTTCTCTGGCATGTATGATTGCTGATTGCTACCACAGGGGCAATTCCCTTTCATGTAAGGTTGGCATAAATCTATTCTATAGGAGTGTCAAAGAGTTTGAGGGGTTAAGTTTGGTCTAATTCCAATTCCATGGGGAAAACATTGCCAATTATCCAGAAGTTGCCCTACTAGCAATGAGAGAACAGAGATGTCCTGGGCCAGGCAATGTTGTCGTGTAAGGGAGAGGGGATCTCCAGTCCATGTAACCATGGCACCACTCCAGTGTCCTGGCATTTGCTCCAATCTCTATATCCCCTACAATTTGCAGGTCATTTCAGTGTCATAAATGATAAAACAAGATGTCAGGCATCAGGGAATAGCCTCCTGTGGATGTAAGCACATAACTCCCATTAATGTGAACAGGAGTTATGCACAGGCAATGTGCTGAGGATGTACTCTTTGCTCTGCAGAGCACAATTCACAAGTCTGAGTAATCTGTGGTTGATTTTAGTTTTCTCCCCAGAGCTCCCAGTGAAGGGGGAGGCATGAGAAAGCTGGTGTACAAGGCATTAGCATCAAGGCACGAGTGAAAGAACACTCAATGGGATTATTAGTGCTTCCCCAGCACATTAATGGATGGTGTCCTCCAGGAATACTTTACATTCAGGAGCCATGAGCCCAGCCCTTCTTTTCAGTGTAAATGAGGAGTGGTGGCTAAAGCAAAGGGGGACAAAGCTGAGAGCAGAGGAAGAGCTTTTTTATTTCCCTTTTTATGGCCAGGAGAGGCTCTTCCTTGCTTCTGTCTTCATTTAACCATTGGCTGAGGTTTACCTCTGTGCTCTGAGCACTCACATCCTTTTCTGTTGACAAACCCCCCCTGCTCCCTTGCTGCCAATCCAGCTCACCATCAGTGCTCTAAGAGGATCTGGTCATGGGGAAACAAGAGACCCATGTAGCAAAGAGGGAGAGAACCACTGGAGATGAATCCTCACCTGTGTGGGGTGAGCTGTCACAGCAGAGAATGATTGAAGCATTGAATCTATGCTGGGACATTCAGGGAAATTAATTCATTTTCTGTTCGCACTTTAAGTTAATTTGGATTATTTAATCCACATTAGGCTCCTTTATGCACACTCGCATTCAGAATTAGAGTGCCACTAATTCAGTTTACAAAGTAAATTAAACTCAGCCAAATTATGCTATGTTAAACTTGAATGAGGTTCTATGAAAAGATTTAATGTGGTTTAATTATCCACTTTACATATCAAAAAATGCATAAAATAACACATTAAATGACAAAACCAGTCCCTGGAGCAGAAGGGAATGAAAGCTGGGGCCCCTCCTCCTAGAAAAGGCCACTGGATGACAGTCAAATGGCTTCTCCTTGGCTTGGGATAGCTCCTCATTCAACAGGAAGAGTGGAAGTTTTTGAGCAGTTGGAACAGAGAAGGTCAACTTCTTTTCCTTGCCCCTTGTCATGACTGTGAGACAACTCTCTGGAGTTGTGATGGATCAGTCTCCTGGATGCTGAGAATGAATTCTCTGCTTAGGATACAGACTGTGAATATCTGCCCTATGCATCTCCTGAGGATTTGCACAGCAGGAGAAGAGCATCCATCAGCTCAGTGCTGAAGGACTGAGAAGAGACAAAGAAACCACAGCATTTCAGAACAGATCTCTGAGCTGCTGGCAATGCCTATCCAGAGCTCCTGAAGAATGGTAGTGATTACAGGGAATTGAAAAACAGCAAACATAGAAAGAAGAGAGAGAGAGAGATAGAGTGGAAAAACAATTTAACTTCAATTTCCAAAAAAATACAAGCATAAGAGTTGAAGATGTTTCTAAATATCTATGAGACACCCAGGAACACCGAGCAACACTCACATTTGGATTATTTTGCTGTTTAGATCAAATAATTTCTAAACCAATCTGATTCACTTTGGCAGAGTGATTGGAAGAAGAGCAGTAAAGATCATTCCTCAACTTCACCATCTTATAACATTTTGTATCAAGGTATAGAAATATGCTCTAGGTGAAACTGCTATCGAAGCATGCAAAACTGTATGGGAAAAATGATAAATTAGTATAATGGCAATCAGCAGCTCGCTTGCAAGAAGGAGGTGTATATCAAGAAAAAATCTTCTGTTTTGACTGGGATGTCACACTACGCAATATTTTCCTTAACAACATAATCTATGTTTACATATTTACACACAACACCATGGAGGGAGGGGCTACCAGCACACCAGAACACACAGAGCTAGAGTTCAAAATCATCCTGGAAAATGATAGAAGGGGTCTGAAAAAGCAGGATGCAAATGAGCTTTTGGCCTCAATAAATATCAGGTTCAGAGAGGAGCAACAACTGCATGACTACAAGCCAGCAACAACAGACTGGGGGGGAGATCTGCAGAGAAGGACTGGAGGGTTGGAGTGGATCAGCAGCGAGATGTGAATGAACAGGGTTGTGCTGAAAACAGCAAACACCATGCTGAGGCATGCAAAGAGCACCATCATGTTTGAGATGTGTGAAGAAAGCCTTCTGCTCTGTTTGCTGCTGGTAAAGGCTTCACTGGAGAACTTTTTCTTGTTTTGGCCACTGTATGTCAGGAGAAGTTGGATTAATTCGAGAGAGACAGGGAGGAAATACAAATTTTAAATTTAAAAAAACAATAATTAAAAATAAAAGAAAACAAAATCCAATCCATTGCAAGAAAGACAGATATCATGATTTGTGTAGAACAAGAACAGGGAAGACCAGAGAACAAAACATGGAAAAGCAGCACCTGGTAGTGTTTGAAATTATTATCACTGGTGTGTTTAAAAAATAATATACAAAAGGTTTTGTTTGAATTGAAGAAACATACAGATTGAGGAACTGATTAGACCACTGGCTGGGGTCCCTCAGAGTCTTTTTACACCAAGAGCTTTTAGTTTTGCTCCCATTTTGGTGGGACAATGTGAGTTTGGTCAGATCACTACATTCCTCTACTTATCAATGTTCCCATATATTCTATAAATATACAGAAACAAAATTCTCATCCATTTCCAGGAAAACAAAAAAAGTAACACACCTAGAAAATCTGTCTGCTCATGGATCTGCCAGGATGGAGCTGACTTCCAAAAACAGCAGCTGATCCACCCTACTATGAATAGTGATAGTACAGATCAGGGTCCTCCAAATCATTTTGTAGATCTGCAGTAATGAGAGAAGAAAGGTTTTCAGTCTAAAGAGTTGTCTGGATTTCACCTTAAAGCCTCAATTCCTCAGAGAAAATGGTTGAACAAGTACAGTTCCTATAAAAATCCCACCCATTTGCAGCAAAGCAAGAGCAGTTTCAAGACGACAGGAGTGTAGAGTCACCAAGGGTGGGCACCACTTTAACACTGAACCTGCACCCGACTGTTTCTTGCTCAAAGCACAGGAAAAAAATGAGTGTAAACACAATGAAAGGAGAATTGTTTATGTACCACCCTCATACTAGCAACCATGAACTCTGGCTGATTTTGCTTATCATCCATTAAGAGAAACAGCTATAGGTCATCTCTGTGATTACCTAACACTCAGGAGAAGCAATAAAGCTCAGCTGGAGGTGTCACACTGCAGCAAAAAGTAAAGGCAGCCCAACTCTCATTTTTGTTTTTCACTACATTACTTCAGTTAACATAGTGCACTGTTAACATTAACTCCTGGCCATATATTGCTTTAGAGATAGACAATCAATACTGCAACTGAAATATGATTTTGTTAAAACATCTAGGGGGCTGTATGCATTTAGCTTTCACACTATTTTCAGAAAATGAACATCAATATAAAAATAATGAGCCTCATAAAATAAAGCCTTGTTCATGTGGCTGAGCTGGCTTTTAAGAAAGAGGGCAGAGATTTATACTAAAGGCATCACAAAAGAAACAGCTTAGAACAACATTCAGCATCTCTATCAACCCCTCGAAGGACATTCAAGGCCAGCACTGAAACACAGTTTGCCTTTGTTCACTAGGGCATCCACTGGGATGGCAACACTTGGCAGGAGCAGCTGGAAACACCAGCAAGAGAAAATGGCAGCAAAGCCTTGGACAGGAATATAAAATTACCTCTTTTTTCCAGATCATTATAAAAAGTCACATGTCTCATTTTTGTAGTCAAGCTGCTTTTGCTTACTAAAGAACTCAAGAAGTTCAGGAGAGCCCAGCCTGGACTCTGCAGGGCCAGCAAAGAGGAGAGGGAAATCTGTGGGTCTGCAAGGGAGCTGGTACCAGTGATGGCCAAAGAGTCCTCCTCCCTCTAAGTGAACCAGATTCTTGGACAATGGCAAACACTTTTGTCTTATCATCTGCAATTTTTGTTTGATTTTCCCTAGGACAAAAACAGTGAGGCAGAGTTGGCTTTGAAAAGTGACAAAAATGAGTATTTCATCTCCTTGACAGACAAGTGATATAACATGAAACTTCACATGCTGCACCTCAAAAATTAAGGAATGTGGTCATGAAAGTGTGAGTGCCACAAGGATAAGACAGTCCATGCTAAACTCCTTAAGACACGAGCTATACATCAAAGCCAAGAGGAATTAGGACATGTACATTGAAAATGACACCCTCTTCTTCCCGTCCTTATAATTGTCAGGATTTCATACTACTACTTTTTTTAAACCTTTCTGAAACATTTGCAGTGAATGAAGAGGTGACAGCATTCCAGGAAGTAATGTTGAAAGGGAAACCTGTAAAACAGCTGAATGACAGTAACCTGAATCAAATCAGATGGGGGACAGGTCCCTTTAGGATCAGATCCCTTTTAATTTATCCAAAGCAACTCTCCCTCCATTCCATCAAGCTCTTTTCACAGGATGTCTTCATTCAGAAATGAAGGTTCCAAAACACTTTCCTAAGACATGAACCATCATCTGTTCATGGCTTTCCCTTTCCACTCAGGGGAAATCACAGGTTGGGATGTCCCCAAGGAAAAGATGATCAAATCTTCAGTTCAGTTCAGTTCAGTTCAGTTGTGCCATTTCCAAGTTTCACCTCCTCTGCAGCTAACCCTGACCAGCAGGAACCAGCACAAGAAGCTCTGCTGAAGATCAGATCTGAATGGATATCAGCCCATCAGAATTTCCTGGAGCAGCAAAACTGAGGTTAAACATGGGCCCATGCCAAGAATGAGCAGAAGGTACTTCAGATCAGAAGAGCTTGAAGAAAACTGATTGTATCTCATATATTGTAAATGTTCACCTGTGCTTGGTTTGTCTTTTTTCTTCTTTTTATGTGGATGGCTGATACAAATTTATGGTAACTTTAATTTGTTTCAAATGCAATAAGACATGCTGTGGTATTTTAAAAAAACAATTAATCATCTTGAGTTTTCAATTAAGGATGTGCATAGACTGAACAACTTGCCACCCCAGCAAGGCAGGAGGAGATGATTAAAAACCTCCTGTTCTTTTCAGGTGTTGTACAGTACCAGCTGCTTTCTTGCCTCAGGGAAAGTCCTTTCATCTATCACATGTTGTGTTATGGGTGGATTATGTCATATCAAAGCCAATTACCTCATGTTATGGCACTCCTGACATAATGTAACAGAATGTTCTTTGGGCGTGCAGCTCGATGCAGGAAGATGCAGATCTGTAACACCTCACAGACGCAGCATTGCCTGCACTGAGGGCTGGTTTTGGGTGTCAAAACACCTCCTAGCAGATCTCTTCCTCGTGTCCTCTGCAGCACACTCACTGGCCAGCCTCTGCATGGGCTCCAAAGCTGCTCTGAATAATTAAACATCATCTCCAAATCCGTTTGGAGGAGAATTCTTAACGGCAAAAGTCCCACTCCAAAATTTTCAATTTGCTGTTCAGGCACAAGGAGAAGCAGCGATGGTAGAGAGAGAAAGATGGAGGGAGGGAAAATGGGAGTAAGCCCAGGAAGACAGGCACAAACACCTCCTTCAGAAGGCAAGCCAAGCAACAGCCTGAAGCCTGATGAAATCTGGGAGGCTGATCTGACTGTTTAATATTTGTTTACATGTTTCCTTCCTTGTTTCATTTGTCCCAGAAAGTCAAGCTCCCAGGGAAGGAATTTAATCACTATCTTACTTGAGATCATGTCAGAAAAAAAAAAAAAAAACTCCTGGGAGGATGACAAGGTGTCTGTCCTTTCCTGCTGTGAGCACAAGGAGTGGATTCTCTCTAATCCTCATACCTGCACTGTGTTCTCCACCAGGTGCACAGAGCACTGTGAACATGAATCTCAGCCTCCTTTTTCCTTCCATAGGTCTGTCAGCTCAAAAATTACCTTTTCTTCCAGTCTGAAATCAGACTCTCTTCATGTTTCTTCTCCACACAAAAAGGTGTTAACTAAGCAGGACTAAGAAGGACTAAGCAGGACTGCACAGACCTCAACCTGGTTCCAGTAGGATCCAACTCAACACATTTCTTCCATTTTCCCTCTTCAGCTCCCAGAGCTGGGTTCAGGGTGCAAGTCACTGTCTCCTTCTTAGCTCAGTGGAGTCACTAGATCCTGGCTAAAAATCTGCTTGTAGATTTGGGCATCACCAGAGTTTGTAGAGCATCAGGGATTTTCAGCCAAAGACCCAAGGGATCAGCTCCTGGCTCGGGTGAGTTTGCAATTGTAGAAGAGTAATACTCAAGGCAGAAGTAGGTTAGAAAAAGGCATGCACCATTTTGGAGTAGTCACAGGGTACTTTATCTCTCACCCCTTTGGTATTTTCCTTCAATGGTCTTTAACTCATGTTATCTGAAAGGATCCTTCTGTTTTGGTTCAGAACCAGAGATGACATATTGGCTCCTTCTCATTGCCCACACCAATTCCCATAAAGTAACTCTTATTTCCTTAAAAATTACTCAAAAATTTCTTTCGGTTCTTCTGTACATGTAGGGACCTGAGGAAAGAGCCCAGAGATTGGAAAATGTCATAGTTTGCCATGCAGGTTTTCACTCCCAAGCCAGCAGCCTTTGCCTTGCCTTAACACACCCTACACGTTTTATGAATTCCCCTGGGGCTGGAGATGTGGTTCCACTTATTTGTGCAATATATAGCCCAACATGGTCCAATTGTTCCTGATTTATTCTGCAACATAAATATTAAGTAGTAATGTTATGACCTTTAGTTGATAACAACACCAGGGTGATGAGGATTTTGGCACAGGATGAGCAATGTGTCCTGGGAGATTTTCATTATACCCTTGATATTTAAATCACTCTACAAATGGCCAGCTGAAGAAATCTGATCATTTTGAAGGTCTGGACCCTTACCAAAGAAACTGAGTCTCCTTCCTCTATCACACATACCTTATACACTCATGTCCTGCTCTGGCTGTTTTACAGCCACCACTGGCACAGCTCCAGGGAGGGAACTTCAGCCCCACAGCAAGGACTCAACTGTGCTGTCAAAGCCAATCTCTAAGTCAGTGCTGCTGGGTAAAATCTCACCAGGCAGAGGCTGGGTTGTGATGACAACAGCAGAGACAGGAGAATAATAGTCCATCTTGGTTAGTGGGTGATGTTACTGTGCAAAGATTAATAACAAAGCTCCTCCCTACAAGTAGTAAAAAGACACAATGGTTCTGAAGTGCCTTGAGGTGTACCTTGGGTCCTACATAAGATGCAAGGCAGATTTATGCACATGTTCAAATACAATCCCTGGAAGAACAGTGTAGTGAGGTTGGCATGAGACTATGCCTAAATTCATTAGCTGAGACACAGGTTGTGACTTTCTCTTTCTTCAACATACCTGACTCCCATTGTTGTCTACACAGGGACATGAGGAAATAGTCTGAGTGCAGAGATTCACAAGACTCACAATCCCATAAATCACATCCTCTATGGCATACATTGGTTTATTGAAGTTTTGGTATTTTTGGCCAGCAGGATGTCAAAATGGGTGACTTTAGGGGAAAAGCTGAACTGGAGGTGAAGCACACCAGAAGCACATCTAGGTTTTTGGCAGGTCTAGGGATAATGGTGAGAATACAGCAAGATCAGAAGATTTACAGTTTTGGCCTGATATCCCAAGCTCATCTGACCTTGCTAATCTGCATTTCCACTATCACTTATGATAAAGGGGACCATGAATTAGATGGAATAGTTTTACACACCTTTCAGTAGCAAAAGGTTCTGTGATTTACAGAGTCTTTTCCTTCTAGTGGAACAGTAAGTGGCAAAACTATGGGGCCTTGACAGGTTCCATATAACATTAAAGCAAATAGTGAGATAATAGAAATCACATCTAACTGCCAATGAAGAAGAGAAAAGCCAAGCAGTTCTTATCTCAACTTTATTGGTCCCTGTGCAATGCTGTTAGCTTTTACTGTTGTTGATACTCCAATGTCCATTCTCATAATTTGTGCTGCATCACCCAAATGAGAACATGAGAGGAATTTAGTTGCACCCAAGGCACAGGAATTAAGGCAGATGGAGAGAGAGCGCCACTGCAAGCAAGTGCAGTGCATTAGAGCTGGAGAAAAATCTAGTGATATGCTTACCTGGAAGGCAGGGTCCCTTGATCTTGATTTTGGGTACATATGTAAAAAATTCTCTGGTGAGCACTGACTGAGCCACCTCAGAGCCAGAAGCCAAAGCTGGACCATAGGGAGTGTGTGAAATAGTCCTGCTGGGAAATGGGGTTTGTTAGATTGGGCACAGCACCACACCAAAATGCCCTTGGATGCCAGTCAGACCTCAAAGGTACTCCAATTATTGAATCAACCTGAACATATGAGACCATGCTGTTCTGCTCAAAGGAAAAACTAAACCAGGTAAATGGGACAGGCAGAAAGAAAGGAGCAAATATATCTGCAATGGCAAGATGGCAAAGCCCTCTGTTCCTGAAGGGACACCAGTACCACAGGGGCAATTGAAATAAGTTTTGAGTCCTCACATAACAAAACCAATTAAATCTACCACATTAGCAGGATGAGCAGGATATTTAGGATAAAGACAATCCTGCCCATCTGACACAGGACTAATATATCTCCACAAGGCCCCTTTTAACCTCTGCAGCAACTGGCATGTTCAAACAGTAATCTTGCACTGATCTCCTGAGGAGTCCCAGCTGATGGACTCATTTCCATTTAGATGCCAAAACAGAAGAGCTCCTTTGAACTTCATAATCTTGATCAACTTCAGCCCAGGGAGGCAGAGACTATTGTTTCCATTCAAGCAAGAAAAACACTTGAAACACCAACGTGGGAAAAACACTTAACTCTTTAAACTCCCAGACAATGCCCAGTGGCAGCTGTCATGTTTTTACACTCTCCATTTTTAGAAATGATAGGTTGAAAAGTACTTTTTTTGTAGGAACAACTGGAAGTGCTGAAGCATTGAAACAAGAAACCTTGATTGTCATGCATACGGGATGTGGAAGAAAAACAGACTGTAACTGTTCATTTGATAGTCATTACAAAAAGCTCAAATAACCTCCCATGGTATGAAGTCTCTCTGTGTCCCCACCTCTCCCCAGATCATGTGCCCAACTGTGTTGTGAGGTGGGAACCGCTTTAGAGCTTGCAGAAAATTCATGTGGATTACCTATAGCATGGCACATCAGCCATTATTAACAAAGTGACTGAAGTTTCTAGAAACTTAATTAAATCCATACTTGGGATCCAGACAATTCTGATTTACCAGGAAACCCTCTAACCCACAGCCTTCAGCTAAACAGTCCCACTCTTCTACATACAAATGAGAACTAAAGCCATCCCTGAGGCTGAAGCCTGAGTCCAGGATTAAAATCCCAGCCATGCTCCTCCACCACGGGAGCCTTCTCTCTGCCTGGCTCTCCTTTACCCACAGATGCTACAACCCAACCAGTTCTGCTGGACTGTGAGACTTGATGTCCCACACAGCATTTGGCTCAAGGATTCAGTTTTGTGGATTAGCAAAGAGCTGAGTGTGGGTGACCATACACAGAAACCAGTACAGACCTGGAATGTCATCCTTGGATATTTTTTCTAGACACAGCTGTAAGACAAAGTGTCAAAAGACTAAAGAGTCAATGTGGACAGCACCTACGCACACACTTTTGGTACTAATAAAAAGGGAGCTTGAAAGCTCCCTTGAAAAGGGAGCTGTGCTCTCTCAGCTCCCATTAGTGTTCAAGTCTTTGAAAAATCAAGTGAAAGTTGCAGGGATGCTTGAATGGCTGATTTCTGTCTCCAAGTTTACACTCCAGGGTGCTTAGTTTTAGAAGTAGATGTAGAGCTGGATTGATCAACATGTGGCACTTCTGTAATATCTCAGCACCTCTTTGCCCTGCCCCTACACCTGTGACACCATGGAACTCATCATCTAAAGGTGTGCCATGGCATTTGGAACAGCTACCTCCAGGTTAGCAGGAGCATACCAGCTCTGTATTGATCACTTGTCAAATATCATGCACATGTATCTGCAGCTGGTTAAGAAGCATTTCCTCTAAAAGTCAATATTTATTCATTAACAACCTTTTAGCTGGTTAATTGAAAGTGACAGGATGCATTTTGCCTAACAGATTGCATTTTACTGAGTAATTTCTAATTTACAGTAAATATGATTGAAAATAAAACTTAATTTCTGGTATCAGTTTACAAATGGTTTGTGCTTCCAACAATTGTACCACAGGGAATGGTTTGGATTTATTTGTGTGTGTGTGTGTGTGTTTGTGCACGCATGCACACCAAGTTTTTTGAATTGCAGCAACTTAGTTGAGTTTGTCTCTTAATTTTGGCTATGAGAGCAAAGGGACTTTGTGGTGAAGGTGACAGAAAATTGTGTTAAAGAGTGATTAATCTGCTATTTCACCTTCTGGTCCTCTTTTAAGCAGGATTAGGTATTTTCTTTTCCCCCCTTACTCCCTGTGGCATCTCTTATCCATTTAAAAACCTAAGCACCTAGGGGTTAATATGCTCCAGATAATAGTACAACAGAGCTTTAAAAAACAAAAGTCAGATGCAGTGAACTCTGAATACTGCTTGTATTGTGGAAACACTTATAAATAGGCACAGAAAGGAATAGCTGGTGCAAAGAGTTTTTATTCCCTCAGCAACAAAGGCATGTGGCTTGTTACTGTGCTGAGCTCCTGCCTTCCCCTCGGCTCCTCTCACCCTGGCAGATGAAGAGCACAATACCTTTTGCTTGAAGTGTGTACTACAGAGCAGGAGAGAGGCTTAAGCCTCCCAGGCTGTACTCCCAGCTCAGCCAGACTCTTGTAGGGTGTGGGAGCTGTTCTGAAGGCTGACTCTGTCAGGGTACCCTGATGAACTCCATGCTATTGTCCTCCAACAAGGTTGCACCAAATGTGCTCCATTTCCAAATAAATGGAAAAGGAAGGGTCTCCCCTTCACCCTGCCACCTACCTTGCAAATTCATCCTCAGTTTTGGATTTCCTATGGCTCATATATTGACAAACTAGGCCAGGTTGGATGGGGCTTTGAGCAACCTGCTCTGGTGGAAGGTGACCCAGCTTATGGCAAGGGGCTTGGAACAAGATTATCTTTAAGATCCTTTCCAATCCAAACCATTCTATGATTTTATGATTCTATGAACAAGAAATTGTCCAGAGCTTGAGCTCAGGAAACAAACCTGCTGAGGAGGCTGGCACCAGCTGCTCGCCCTTCGTTTGGGGGCAGGGGAGTCCCATGGCCCAATTGACCTGAAGGAACACGGCAGGGAGCAGCACATCTACCCTAATTTCAGTACCCAAATGTCCAACTGAGACATATTCACCCTTGGCCTCATTTACAGCCAACAGCAAGATGGGAAGTGATCTCATCCTAAAATAAGTATCTAAGAGAGGTCAGAAAACCATCCTCTAGAAAAGGTCATTTTTCTCCACTGCGAAAATGTAAAGGGATCCTGGAGTGATTTTTCCAGTGAATGTAAAAACCACCCACAATTGCCAACTTTAAACTTCAGCACCACTAAACTTTGCCACTGAAAGCATAACTAGAGCAGATGAAATGGCTCCTGCTTTTAATGGATTGATTATCCCACAGAAGTCCTCTGAACCTGAGCCTAAATCCACCAGGCAGCTCTCATGTGATCCTGAGCTGCAGAGGCAGCAGCTGCCCCCAGCTGAAGAAGGGGGCAGATGAAGCTCTGATGACAAGTAGTCAGCAGAGCAGCACAATAAAAGATTACATTTTTTAATGGAGATATTCCTCAGAGTCAGAGCCATGCTTTTTGATCTCTGTAGGAATGGATAATGAACTATGAAGATAATGCATGCACAACATTTAAGTACCAGGCAGAATTTGTATGCAATTTAATTAATCACTTTGTGGGGTGGGAGGGAAGATGTAATATAATTGCAACAGCCTTACATTTCAGCAGAGATTGATTAAAAATCACTTTTTTTTTACACTCTTATTCATGCAAGGACATCAAGGAGGGATGTATCAGGGAACTCGAGGGAGGTTGTCTATTACAGGACACCTTGTCACCTGTTTTCTGGACAGGTTTCTAGGAGTTCCCCTTCTTTCAAATGAAGAAGGTTCTGCTAACAAATCCTGGGAGCATTTTACCCTTTCACATCCCCATCATGTGACTGCTAATATCAGGAGTGTACCATAGCAAACACTTTCCAAGTGTCAGTCCTAAAAAAGGGTAAAATTCTTCAAACCAAGCTTCTTCTTTCTTTATCCAAGTTCTACTAATTTTCATCATAAACCCCACTGATTTTTATGGTGGATTTGTCAATAAGTGAATGATAAAAGCCAGGATTTTCTCTTTCTTTCTTTCTTTCTTTCTTTCTTTCTTTCTTTCTTTCTTTCTTTCTTTCTTTCTTTCTTTCTTTCTTTCTTTCTTTCTTTCTTTCTTTCTTTCTTTCTTTCTTTCTTTCTTTCTTTCTTTCTTTCTTTCTTTCTTTCTTTCTTTCTTTCTTTCTTTCTTTCTTTCTTTCTTTCTTTCTTTCTTTCTTTCTTTCTTTCTTTCTTTCTTTCTTTCTTTCTTTCTTTCTTTCTTTCTTTNTTTCTATCTTTCTTTCTTTTTCTTTATCTATTGTTCTTTCTTTTTCTCTTTCTTTCTCACTTACTTTCTCTCTTTATTTCTCACTTACTTTCTTTCTTTCTTTCTTTCTTTTTCTTTCTTTCTTTCTTTCTTTCTTTCTTTCTTTCTTTCTTTCTTTCTTTCTTTCTTTCTTTCTCTCTTTCTCTCTTTCTTTCTCTCTTTGTCTCTTTCTTTCTCTTTTTCTAATTTTTCTCTTTTTCTTTTTGCTCTTCCACAGACACCCAGAAGATACCTTCTGTAATTTCACCAGCTCTACCTATCCTAAGGTCAATACCCAGAGCTGTCCTGCCAGACAGTAAGGGATATATGTCAGCTTTTAGGGTTGAAAATGGGTGCCATGGGATTGTTTCCACCATGTGAATCCTTGAGGTGGGCAAGGAAATCTTTCCCCCATCCTAGACATCCAAGCCTCTCAACTGACCTCAACTTATGATCCTACCTAATATATTACTGAGACAGCAACAGGGATAAATATGTCAGCCCTTTAACCAATTTATCATCAGCTTTCCATGGCTTTTGTTTTGACAATGAGAGGCTCTATTTCAACAATTTGCTTCCTGAATATCTCCCCTGAAATCTTGGTAATGCTAACAGCACAAGGCCTTGTGTGGACCAATAACCTCATTCAAGGGCACTGGTAGCTTGAATAGCTCATCCAGTATCCCTTACGGATTGGGAGACCAGAAATGCCATGGGCCCAGTGTGACATTACAGAGAGGGGAGCAGGATGCTAAAACAGCACGCTGGGCTCCGTGCAGAGTAGTATTTCTGCCAAGTACCACAGCTCAGCCTGGAGACAGACAGCTTTTGTTTTAAATCTCTCTGGCTACAGTTCTGTGGGGATGATGCAATCCTCAAAGCAAATTAGGGTACACAGGAATCTCCACTGCTCTGGAGTATGTCATTAGAAATAACTGGGTTTAATGATGTTTTATCAGGGCTATGACAGAGTCAGCGAGTCATCTGAATACAAAATGTTGCTCCTCTGCAGCAGCTCAGGCTGTGCCAGAAATCCAGACCCTGAGACTAGTCTTTGAGTCTTTGTTGTTCTTTAAATGTCCTCAATATGGAAAGGGGAAAAGAAAGGGGGCAAGCTGGGAAAGGTTGTTCTGATTGCAGACCAAATTGGGCTGAAGGTTAATATTATTTTTGCCCTGCTTATATTGGTCCCCTTACAGAAAAAAAAAAAAATATACAGCTTCCCAGCCTTTAAAGAGGTTTGAAGAATAGAGAGGGGTTGGTTTTTTTCTTGGAAATCTCTACATCTTCTCTCTCCAAGTCCTACATAAAAGACTAATGATAAACCACTGTTTAGGGCACAGGCTTGGAACAGGGGAGAGCAGACTTCAGTTGTCACTGTCACAGATATCATGGGTGATCTTTGGCAAGTCATTTAGTCTGGTACTTTAAGGCTGATTTCAACAGGAGGCCATGCCTGGAGACCTGAGATTCAGCTCTTGTCTCAGCTGGTCATCTGCAAATGCCTTCTAATTCATCTGGCTGCAAAAAAGCTACATCACAGTGCAAAAAAAGTCATGTGGTGGTCCTCCACAGGAATCTCAGCAGCCAAGTGAGAAGTAACCCCAGTGGGAATGCTCGTAGCACACACAGACTTTGAAAGAATCAGCATAAGGAAAAACTGTAGACATGTAAGTTGTCAGCTCGTGAGAGGTGGTAATTCACTCTGGTTTGTGTCTCACAGACCCTCTCCAGAGTTTCCTTAAACAAGACAAACTCCTTCCCCTGCAAGCAGCCAAAAAGGCTGGTTTTCCTCCTGGCATTGATTAGTTTCTCTATGGCTAGGAGAGGCATCATCATATCCAGAGGAAATTAGAGGGAGGTGGCAATGTGTTGCCAACAGAGCTGTAAGAAATTAGGAAAAACTGCCTGGGGAAACAAGCTGACTTGTGTTTCTTTTTTGAAAGGTCATCAAGATTAGGAATCTTGGGAAAGCTTCACTAAAGTCAGTAGAACAAAAATTACAAGTAGGGGAATTAATTTGGGCAGCAAGAAATAAAACACAGAAAGAAACCTTGAAGTCGGTCAAAAAGGCTCCAAGAGGAAGATGTTGGTACCCTTAACCCAGCTGCAGGGGTGTGAGGACTCAGGGGATGGGAAGGTCTCCATTTTGTGGGATAATGATGTGGAATAACATCTCCATTGTGTGTCATGGCCACACAAGATTGCTTGGAAGCAGAGCTGCAGAAAGATGCTCAAGGTACAAGTCATACCAAGTGCAACCCCCTGATGAGCAGACACAGTGAAAGCCACATGCTCAGGCTGGTGAATATATAAACATTTAACTTGGGAAACAACTGTCTGCACTGAATAATGAGGCAGGAGGTTGTTTAAAAGGCAGACAGACCAAAGAAATGCCGACTGACTTGCTCTGCTTCATCAAACTACTGAAAAAGCCAGAGGTTGGGACACTGGGCTTGTGACACCTCACAGCTCAGTACAGGGTCTGGAATGTAACCCTTGCACTTCCAAGCCAAGTGTTTTAAATGTATGATTTCTTAGTTGGCAGAAGTCAGTATCCACCCATCCCTTTCTTATTTTCTATCATCATTACCTTAAGAAACTCACCCTTCAAAAGCCTCACTGAAATGTATTTGTTTCAGAGAAGAAATTTCTTTTGAACAATGGGTGTTTCCTGAGTGGTAATTTCTTTGGAAGATTCCCATTAGGACCAAATTGTAGCGGAAGTGGAGAAGAAACCACATTTTCAAAGCACAGACCCACTGTGTGCTTTCAAAGACAATTCTGGAAGACAAAATTTTCTCCAGGGTTTTCACTGGACAAAGTGATCCAGGACAGAAACCTTGGACCAATGCATCACTGCATGTTCCAAGGATCCATTCCAGCTGAACTTCAGCTTTGCTTCCTAAGCCTACAGCAGCTCCATTACCCTGTGTGGAGCTTAAAGCAGCAAAAAACATAAGAATAGAAAATGACCTTAGGCTGTTCTGATCATTTTCTCAGGAGATTATCAGTTATAAATAGACCATCCCTACTAGGAAATACCAAAGAGGCCCCTTCTCCCCAAGAAGGGCAGAAGAAGACTTTCTGCTCATCCCAGGGCAGTTCCAGGTTGGTACAGGGTGACTGACACCACTGGAGCTGGATTATACCAACTTGTGAGCCACAACCATGTGATGCTCTAAGAAAAGGCACAGGTCAGACGTCTCCCCTCTTTTCATCTTTCTGATTTCTAGCACTACCTAAAAAAGAATTTGACACCAAAGAGGTGTGAGACAGCATGTCAGAAGAGAGGTTAATTTAGGACAATTTGGGGTGGATTTCTGCATATTCAGAAAAAAAGGAAAGGAAAAAATTTAGATAAAAAAATTAACAATAAAAAAGCTGAACCTGGTCTGTAAAGTTTGTAGGTAGCATTGTTCTGGCAGGGACAGTAAATCAGCCAGCACCCTCATGCAGGGTGTGGAAAGCTGTGGCATCTCAACACCCTCTCCACCACTCATCAGGATCAAAGAGCCATGTGCTCTGTCACCTTCCATTTCCAGATCCACGTACCCAGAAATGAATGGGGCAAGCCTGGCAGAATAAACGAGAGATCTCAATGTGTACAACAGACTTGATGCCTTCTTGTGAAGAGATGCCAACTCTCTACTTGTGCAACTCGAATTACCTTCTCAAATGCAGTTTGCACATCATTGTCACCCATATGCATGGAAAATGATGCCTGTGAGCACGCACAGTTGGGAGCAGGGAGCAGACAACAGAAGACTTTCCCTCCAGAGCTCAGGTATTGCAACATTTCTTTGGCCTGGCTCCTACCTGACCTGCACTCTCTGGCCAGTTCTTGCCTCTGGATACTTGCAGGAAAGTTGCCAGGCAGCTCCTCTATCTGCATAGCACCTTCAGCTCTGACCCAGGGGATGTACAAGGGACAGGAAGCTCCAGTTTCTGTTTTTCAGAGTATTGAGAAACCCCTGTATAGAGCTGGGTGGCATGGTTACTTGCCACTTTCTCCTCACAAGGCTGCTCTGTGCTATAGAGTGATTAGGGAGACAAAAGCACAGGTACCTTTGTTTGAAAAGAGAGAACAAACAAGCGAAACTGTTTGCAAAAGCTACTTTTGTCATCAAAGAGGAATATAATTAAGATCCCTTTTATGTCTCACTAAATATGGGGAGTAAATGAGCACCTTCTGATCTCCAGACTTCTGTGTTTATTTCTCTATTTTGCTATTGCTGGGGGACAAAAGTTGCTTTTCCCAACAAGCAGGGCCTCTCACAATAGCAGGCAATTAGTCAAGGGGCCCGAAGGGATCGAATCTTGTCAAGGGAAACTCATTTATACAGTCAGGTGATTAAGGCACATGATTGTGGCTGAACACTGCAGTGGCCTATTGAGATATAATTGCACGCTTGTCACATGCAGTTGGTGGCATTGGGAAATCACTATTTTAACACAGGCATCCCCTTTCCCCTTCAGGAAACCAGAAAGTGCAGCAAATCAGTTTGTGGGGGTTGTGTGTCGTGTTTGGGGTGGGATGGGGAGACTGAGCCTCTCCTGCTGCATGGTCTGACTGGGAGGGGAAAGGATTTGGCAGTGATGCTCCCTGTGATGGCTCTCAGAGTAATCACCATAATGTGTCTCACTTTAGGAGACCTTTTCCTGGGAAGACTGAGGGTCTGTTTATAAATATTACCTATAAATAAGACATGCTACCCCATGTGAGCTGCCCACGAGCTATAATTAGGGCCGTGATGAATCCACATTGTTATGGATGTGCCTGACACCAAATATCAGGCCTTAAATTTCCATGAGTGCCAAATGCAAACATGGCAGAGCAGACACTCTATCCCATTTGTTGAAAATAAATGTCTTATTTATGTTGCCCTGGTTGTAATCTCTATCCCCAAGCTGCTATTATTAACTACCACGAGTTTTCTCGCTGAGCTGCATCGGACAGCCAAGCAGGAGACAAAGATCTTGAGGGAGGCAGGAATGTCACGGGAGAGGCAGGATTAGGAGCACGCTTTACTTAGAGAATTATTTTCAAAGCCTGTGGATGTTTAGGCCTTTATTATCTCCCCAAAAGCAGCACGGTTCCTCTCTGCCTCCAGACACCGAGGTGTGACCAGCTGCTTTTGCAGCTTTAATTCCCCGTACACAGAAAGCCCAGGCAGTTTTATGTGATCAAACAGAAATTACATTCTGCACATTATATCATGACTGATATAACTCTGTTCCCCCCATGCTGTCCATCTCCACTATCTCTGAGCCCAGCATCAGTCTGGTTTCAATGCAGTCCTGCACCTAAGCTTTGCTCCAGAGGGTCTGGCAGGCGAAGAGTGTGGACCCAAAACCTCACTCATGTAGCCTGGACAAAGGAAATCCAAGTTCAGCTCACCCTAAAAACCATGGAAGTGTTCAACTTCAGGCACCTACCACAGGTGAAACAGCCTGAAGTTGGAGGAGACAGGAGTACTGTCACAGCTTGTACTGCCCATGGGTCCGAGCATCATCTCACAATGCAGACACCAGGCCTGAGCTTTGCCCTGGGGCACAAGTGAAGGTAATTTTGAGCATCTCCTAAAAGCCACCCTGAGCTTTTACCTGCTGACATTGGGAGCTGAAGCTGCAGCATCAAGTAAGGAGTGAGAAATCATGCTGAAGGCACCTTCCCACCATGTGCCAAAGAGACTTTCCTCTGGGGTAATTTAAAACTCAAGTCTTATTATTCTTTGCTTAGGGAACCACCCCAATTAAAACAGTCTATCAAAGCAAGCTATGAGCTTAAATCTTTTCCATCAGGGAACATGGCATGAGTTCTTTCTTGAAAACATTGATCCCAGCGAAGTGTTCCTGGCAAGGAGAGAGTACTGCTAAGTAAAGTCGTAAAGATGGAGAAATCCAGGGCTTGAACTCGCCTTCGCCCGTGTCTGCAAAACCTCTAACTGCATGCATAAGCACCTTGTTTGTGCAGGCAAATATGGGCTTAACATGCACAGCCAGGCACAATGAAGTAATTTTACAGTCAGTATGTTCGTTCCAACCTCTGAAAATCTGTCCTCCAACATCCTTTAGATTCCAGAGTGCATCTGTCCAGAAGTCAAAGCAACTTTTGTATTTGCTCTTGTCATGAAATGCCTCCTCAGCAAAATAATGCAGAACCATTTTTTTCTTTCCCTTTCTATTTGGCTAGATTGGAGAAGCTTAGAGCTGCAAATGATGGCCACCCAGCATCTCTGAGCAGCCTTCCAGCATCAGGATGAAATGCTGCTCTAACACCACATACACAGATGACAGCTTTGAGAAGCTGACTTAACACCTGCCTCCACAGCCCAGGGCTCTGTCTGCTGCTGGAGGCATGCAGGTATTCCAGTGGGACGTGCAGAAATGTAGGGTATCACCAGCCTGGGGTTGGCAGGTCAGGCTGAGGGCATGGGGAAGGCTTTCTCCACAGCTCATTTTTAAAATCCCTTGTCATGCACAACGCCCTCTTTAGCTGTCATAGTAAGTCCCCAGAGGCCATGAGAGGCCAGGGCAGCAGGTGGGTGTTTAGGTTAAACCTATATGGCATGGTTTTATAAAGTCTGTACTTCTGCCTGCTCTCCCCTTTCCTTCCCACGAGCTTCCTCCTGCTCCCATCATCCTCCATCCTACTGCACTCACTGGAGATGTTCAGGAGACTACAGTATGTATTTCCTCCTCTCACCTCCTACCTTCCCAAGCTCCTCAAAGAGTCACAGACAAGGAAACCCAAATGCAGCTCAAGCTGCCCTTAAAGCAATGCTGCTGAGCCACAGGCAGCAGCTTCATGGTGGAGGCTGTCAGGCAACAAAAACCCAGCCAGCCCTGAGGACCAGTGGTTCAGGCCCTGGTTGATGAAGTGCATCTACATTTGCACTGACTTCTGTACAAATCTTCACCTTCTGTGCATGGTCTTCAATGTAAAAGTCACACAATATATGTATATTCTCCCATGCTCAAAAAGAAGAGAAGGAAGAGACAGTGGATCTCGTATTGATGACCAGTTATTGACCCTGAGACACTGACATCATCAGAGCATGTTATTCAGGATATTTGAGCTCCAGATAAGTAGCAAAAGAGATGGTAATAGTCCATTCTGAATTGATACCGTCTGTCCAGTCAATGCTAACTTAGAGCCAAATTCAATAAAGCTGCTTTCTTCAGCATGACTAAAGCTTACATCAGGCAAGGTACTAAACACTGAGGAGTAAAACACCCAGGACACAAAAGGTAGATGAATTTGACTGGCCTGAATTTTTACTTTGAGACCCTGGGTATGCTGCTCTGGATTTGGCATGGCTTCAGATCCCAGCTGAAGACCACAGTCAGACAAGGGGACAGAGTCAGGCAGCCCAGAGAAGCCCTCACCCCACTGCAGTTAGTGACACATGTACTATTATCACTGGTGGAGGCAGAATTTCACCCTTCTTCTAAGGGTTGCACTAATTATTTACAACTAGCATTGGAAACCCATTCATATAGATTTATTTTCTCAACTGCTGGAGCCAGAGCAATCCAGCCTGAAGCATCTAGAGATGTTTTGATCTCCAGAAAGTGCAAAACACCTCTCCTGGAACAGAGCCTTTAGCAGACCATCCTAAAAATAATACCACCCTGAAATTACTAGCCACCGCGGACTGCATTTTCCATAACTCTCTTTAGATCAACAACCCAATTTGCAGCAAATGGTCCGGCTCTAGAGGAAACCAGCATATTTTTCTCCTTCCCTTGAGGATCACGCAGTCCGTGTTCAAGCTGCGGCTGGTGGGAGTTTTCGCATTTAAAAATACCCGTCCCCATCTCTCTCACACGCAGGCACGGCTTGCGCGTGATGATCATTTATTAAAGCTCCCCGCTCGGAGGCGAGTGGCTGTTCCAGGCGGGTGGTGACGGAGGAGGTGAGCGCGTACCCACGGCGCCGTTGGAGGTGTCTGCAGAGCTGTGCCTGGCAGCTGCGCTTCCTCTCCCTCCCGGCCTCCCATTCCCTGGAGAAGCGGCAAGAGGAACTTGCTGGGGTCCTGTGGTTGTCCTCGTGTTCTCCCCCCCAGTTGTGATCTTGTTTGCTCGTGTTATTCTGCCTCTGAGTTAATGATGACCCCTGACGTGGTTAAACAGTGACCCAGACAGGGGTACTGACTACAGTGATATATTTTTATTATTTCTTTTGTACAGCGCTTCATTTACAGTGATTTATATTATACCAGGAATCAGTTTTAAACACACTCCAGGATCTCTTCTTCCTATTCAGTGCATCCTATTAATGCATCCTGAAAGGGATTCTCACATGCGCACACTTGATGTGGTTGCTATTTTTTTCCCTTTCTTCCCTTTACCAATCTGCATCTCTCCATCCTGCCGGGGGATTAGGGCCATTGTTGCTATTTAAAACAGCTTCGCTTTGGTCTATGTTCTGAAGGCTGGATGCTGGCCTGTCCCTTTCCCACCTGCTTGGATAGTCTCTGCTTGGGCCTGAAATCCCTCATTATGTCCTTCACTTCAATGACACGGAGCTGCCGTGGAATCAGGGCCATAAATAATAGGCATCCCGTGTGGTCCTGCCTCTGTAAGTACTAAATCAGTGCAGCTTTTGAACTGATCCTGTTGGCCCACCGAAATTGAGAAATTAAGAGTTTATCTCCATCAATGTACAGAGCGTGGGCTTGGTTTCCTCTCTAACTTACAGCATCAGTCCTGAACCACACATGTACCAACAGATGCAACTCCTTTGTTTGAGGCACATCTCCTCTTCCAGCTGTGCTCACCCTGCTGCAAGATCTGGAATGGGAATTCAGGAGTTGAGAGTTAAGAAAACAGCAATCAGGGGAAAAGCTTAGGGCTTCTTCAATATCTATATATCATATAGATATAAGACATGGGGAGGAAAACAGCTTCTGTGCAAGTTCAGCAAGTTTAAGCCTCACCAGCTGTGACTCCTCTTGCATTCAGCTCCCTCCAGCCTGCACACACAGGAGATGCAAATAGGGGCTGCCTCATCTTTATGCCACCTGAACATTTAGATGACAAGGCAATCTCTGATTGCAAGACTAAACCATCTCTCCATCCTTTTAGTGTTGTTGGAGCAGTTTAGGAGACAGATCTGGGTGCTTGGGTCCAGCCCATTATGTTCAATGGAGCTGCATCCATTTGTAGCTGTGCTACATTTGACTCTTGTAAAACACATAGACATGGGGAATAAATGAGTTTATAAAGGTCTTGGAGTTGTACACAAATGCACAATGATCTCAGATCCATCTGCTCTCCAAGGCCTGAAAGTGAAATCTGCTTCTAATCTTGTGTTTTATGCTTATTGCTGTCATGCTGTTTATACCCCTGAATGCTGCACATTCTCGTTTTGTTTAACATAAACAACAACTATGCACCGTCTGCTGAAACTTTGTCAACTGCCTCTTCCTTCTGTCTGGATAATGAAAAGACACAATCTAACAAATGCATCTTATTCTAACTGTTTGCTTCCAGACTTAATACATCAAGCCTGAAGGTAAGAAGCAAGGGAAGAAAATTAGATGGATTTGGTTTCAGTAGGTGTAATCCAGTTTAGCTTCATGGAAGTCAGTAGAATAACACCAAGCAAGCATGAACCAACAACCTAAACCAGTGCTGTACCCTTTTTAGTCCCATTCCCAAGCAGAGAGGTGAACACCCAGGTTTATAACTCATGCACTCCCAGGTTTATAACTCATGTACAGACATTGGATTCAACAAGAAAATGTTCACTTTTGAGGAGCCAAAGCAAGACCTACATGTGGGGCAACCTTCCCACACCTGCAGTGTTAGACTTTACCCTGATATATCCTGCTGTCCAATGTAGAAATATAGGATATTGTGAACTTTTAGCTATGGGATGTTTGAAGATTTGAGTGCATGTGGCTTTTCTGCCCTGTGATATATCCAGTCAACACATCTGCAGTGGCCAGCACCTCCAGGGAAGCTGAAGTTAGTGTTTTTCAGAGTCTCTGTTACATCCAAATGTGCCATGAGCCACCCTAGGCATTTTGCTCTGCCTAATTAGACTTAGCTGTGGAAATTCCTCTCTTAAAGTTAATTTTCTTCTAAATAAATGCTCTTACAACCACAGAAAGGATTTGAGAAATTATGTGGAGGAAAAAAACCTTGTCTGATTGTCATTTTTTCATGGCCATCCGAACTGCAAGAATGTCAGTCCCATCCAAACAAAATGTCATTGCTGTTCCCTCAACAAAATTACATCCAGTTCCTCAGCTGAGGCTGCAGAACTTTTTCATGAAGAGTAACAGCAAATACAGAGAACAAGATAAGAGAGAAAGGAGAAGAGACATTGACAAACTGGTTTTAAACTCACAATGTGAGCTACAGTTATAAAACATATGTATCATCTTAGCTTCTGTCATGCTAACTGTGCCAAATTCAGGGGGCAAAAAAATGTACTAAAAAGCTCAGCAAAGCCCCATCCAAAAATATAGAGCCTGAAAACTTTTGATTTGGCTTTTTTTTCCCTTTTCATAACTCACTTAGCTGTGTAGCTGCAACAAACCTAGTTGCCTAAAATTATTTCCACCTTGCATTTCCCCAGCTTCTAATGGCTGAAATTAAGCAAAAGGACATGGATTTATGCAGGTCCCTTCCCTTATTTACCCACACCTTCTTTCCTGCAGGACTTTCCCTGAAGTTGCCCTCTGTTGTCAACAACCATCCCTTAGGTCTCAGCTTCCCCCTGCTAGAGCCTGCCAATCAAGCTCTGCTGCATTCCTAAGTCCTAGTATCCCTAGCCCAAAAATCAGAGCATCTCTGTGACCAGATATTCACCTAAAGGACTTTAAGGTGCTCCCTGGTAGCTAATCATCAGTCAAATGCACACTTCTACAGCAGCAGGGTAAGAGCAAGCAGAGTACCCAGTGCCACTGTTCAGGGGTCTGGATTCCTGCTATGCCAGTGCACTGCACAAACCACTGTCTTTGGCTTGCCACAGCCTCTAGGCAGATTGCAGCAGAGTTTAAAACACCTTCAATGGGTGGAAAACAAACAGGAATGAGCTATCAAAATGTTTCACAAACTTACATCAGGACTGATGGGGAAAGTAACAGCAGAAAGAGTCACAGTAATAATAATGACTGCTATTGATATCTACTAAATAATCAGTAAAACATAAAGAAGTTACACATAGCTCTTGTCCCAGCTGTTTGATCATTTCATTTCCATTTTTGAATAAAGAAAATCTTGTTTTGCTATTTTAGCTCCTGAACCAATCCAAAACATATGCAGGGATGTCACACACACAAAATAAAACTAGCACACACATCCTCCACCAAAAACAACCCGACATTTTCAAACCTAAAAAAACCCCAAAATAAACTGTGAGTTTATCCTGAATGTGGGTGAGTTCTCATTTCACTGAGACAACTTTCTGGTGAAAATGGCTAAATAATCAGCTGGGAAACTAAAGAAATAAAGTCACTAAAAATCAGCTCAGTGAAGGATTTCTGCCTCAAATTTGACATAATGCATAATTTTCCTGTGCATTTCACTGCTCTAGTACATCTCTACAAGACACATGTTTCAGAGCAGGTATGGACATTCCAATAATAAGAATGATCTAGGTGAAGATGTCCCTGCTCATTGCAGGGGACTTGGAAGAGATGACCTTTAAAAGTCTCTTATAGCCCAAACTCTTCTATGATTCTATGAGCCACAGGAGTAATAAAAGCAAGGAGTTAAAAAAGCCCTAGCAGGTCATCAGAGATATAAAACTCCTTGCTTGGAGGGAGAGGGGAATGAGAAGAAAGCAAAACAAGAATTTTGTAGGAAAGTTTCTCTGTGATTAAGTTGTAGCAGGGGTTTTTTTTGAAAGCAGCAGGGGTTTTTGCAACTGCCCTGGATAAGAAGAATTGGTCAGGATGTGGGATGGGAATTAAGCTGGACTGGAGGACAGTCCAGCTTGATGCCTTCCACAAGAAGCACATTCATCTCAAAAAAGGAAAGAAATGTAGCTTGAAGCCAGGAGCCTGACCCTCAGTCCTTCCATTTCTATTTTCAGGTATGTGCAAGAGTGACTCTTATTTTGACTAAAACCTGTGTCTGCTGATACCACCCAGGAAGCTCATGGTCCCTGACACAGGACATTGGTTCAGGAGTGCAGGGACAGTCTGAGGAAAGGTTTCACACAGGATGAGCTCACCAGGCTACCAAGGTTTCACAACAATCAGTGCTGTGCACGTTTGTGCCCCGTGCCCCAAATTTTGAGCTCAAAATCAGGAAACAATGAGGTCAGTTCCTGAGACAGCCCCACAGGGCTGGATAAGTGGCAAGAGCTGAGGTGATTTTGTCATAAAAGCTCCTGCTAGGGGCTGTGTTTGCTGGCAGCAGCACAGCTGCATTGCTCATGTCTGGGAGTGTTGAGAATGAGAAATTTTCTGTAACAAAAACCCAGCCAAGGTGCAAAAGGAAGAGAGAGGCTATAGGTCCAGTCTAGCAGCTGACCCACCTGGTGAAGACCTCAACTCAAAGCCAGAGGCCACAGAAGAAAGTGTGGAATGTAATAATCAGGCCCCCAAGAGACAAAAATAGAAGCATTTGTGGGGATGAATGCACTAAGACAATGCAGCCATGAAATAAAAGAGCCCAGCTCGATCTTTCCCTGTTCATTATAAGGAACAAGAGGCTGAGCAAGGTGAGCAGCTGGTGTGGAGAGAGGAAGGAAATGCATTGTGGGAGCCCCATGGAGTGAGCCAGTGTTGGTTCATTACCTGGGGTGAAGCAATCGCTGGAAAGTCTCCTGTGTTTGTGGTATTTTGTCACAATGAATATTTAATTAGGCCAAGGCATGCCTGGCAGTTTGCAGACACGTTCTTGCTGCTCTGGAGCCTCCACTGAGATGGGTGATGCACAAGGGAGTCTACAAACTCAGGCTACTGTTTCCCTCCAGATCTCTCCTGTAGGCAGCTAAACCCTTGACCACTGCCTTAAAAACTTGACTTACAGATGATAAATACAAGCACCAAGTGAGCAGCCAAAAAGAGAGTTTCCTTAAGCCTAAGCATTGCCAGGACTCAGAAATACCTTTTTTATTTTGGCTGAAATGAGGCACCCATTCTAGCTGTGAATGTATGGCTGTAAGTATGAAGTTGGGTAAAATGCTTGCTCTTGAAGAAAACCCTCAAGATGCTTCATTACACTGAAAACCTCATTAGTCCTTTTGATTCCACAGTAGGAAATATGACAACCCTGTGCAGAGCCAAGGTTAATGCTGTCCTGCACAACTAGATATAGCTGTGGGGATCAAACATCAATACTCCCAGTAATGAGAATTCAAATCTGGCCATGGAGGCTGGTTTTGCCTCCAATACATTAATTCCAACTTTTCACATTCACCAGTCTTTTCAAATCAGGATCTTCAGAAACATGAGTGTCTCATTGTCCCCCCGGTGTCCTGAAACACATCCAGCCCTGAACCACCCAGCACTGGCAAGAGCAAACAGCACACATCTGCAGCCAGCAAAATGGCATCTGACAGCACCAAGGAGGCTGAATCCTGGGCCAAGGTCAGCTGCCAGCCCAGGCATGGTGGACTTCAAGACTCTGATGGGACATGAGCATTGTCCAGGCTTCCTGAGGAACTTACTCATGGCAAACACAGCAGTGTAGGATAAATAACTTTACTCTCAAGGAATCACTACCTTCAAACCAGCTCCCACAGAGGGGTAAATTTCAGGCTGCCCTTTTGCTTTCTCTTATCATATTTTTGGTGTTAGAGGTGAAGGGAAGTATCTTCTTCAAGGAAATAAATATATTAAAAATAGTCCTAATGCTGTTCTCTTGGGCTCACATCTTTCCTGTGAGCACATATACCTCAATCATTCTGTCATTTTCATTGATCCCAATGAAAGGACAAATTAAAAACTGATCATTAATTCACAGGGTCACTTGGTCCCTCTCCCACAGTGAAACATTTGCTTATTTATGTAACTATTCCCTTTTTTTTTGCTCCATCCCCCAACATGCCATTAAGCCCCAGAAGTTTAAAAAAAACCCTCCAAAATCTGGGGATTTTTTTTTAATTATCTGGAATTACTTGAACAGCTCCAAATCCTGCTGGAGGCCTCCCCTCAAACCACCCCAAGATCACCATCACAGTGAGTTTCTACTTTTCCAAACACTCAGCCCTATGATGCCCCTTCATGCCAGTTTGGCTCAGTTTTGAATTCACAGCAGGTCTCTGAAGAACAAAATTAACCTTAAGAGCCTTTAATATGTGTTTGCCTATTACAGCCCATTGAGATATAACTTATTTTTCAGTGGATGAGCCATTGGCTTGCAACCACCTTGTGCAAAACAGCTTCCCTGCAGCATTAGACCTGGCAGAGAGATGTCTTGAAAACTGCAGGAGAAGAGACCTCAGCCTACCTGGGGCTTCAACAGTTGCATGGATGTGCAACCACATTGAAACAACTCCCATAAATGTTTGCAGCAAGTGTCAATCCTGATCCTGACAACAGCTCATGCTTCAAAATATTTTGCTACCCTTAGGCTAACTGCCTTCCAGTCTTCCCTTGGCCAGCAAGGAAGAAAAAGGCTGAAGTGAGGAAAATTCCCCATTTGTTTGGCCTTGTAGGCTGCACCTGCTTGTGCACAGCCTCTCACATGCTTCAATATCTGTCAAAATGCTGTCTGCACTCTTCCACCAATACTTCATCTGTCATCAGCTGGACTAACAAAGAGCATCTTCCCTCCCACTTCAGACCTCAAATCTCATCTTGTCCCTCTGCTTTTGCATCATTTTCCAGGCAGAAAACATGGGGTATGTTAAAGACCCCCGAGCTGCAGCAGGAGGTGGTCAAGTAAATGACACAAAGTCACAGAAGAAGTCGGAAGAAGAGTAGCAAAGAGAGGCCATGGTCCATCTGAGGCCTCCCAGCCCTGTGCATTAGCCACAGTAAGCCCTCCACTTACATCTTATTTTATCCTCTAAATGCTGGAGGCTGTTTAGTGTCTTTCCTTTTTTTTTTTTTTCTGTTCAAATATTTTACTAGCTACACTGAAAAGAGAGCTACAAACAGTAGGGGAGAATCTCTCATGGCCAGAATACAATGAAGCACATAAGTGCGGGGGATTGCTCCTTACAATGCTTGAATCAAAGATAAACATGAAAAGAGCTACCTCCTTAGAGCAAAAAACAGAGCAAGACACCATTCCCAAGGGGAGCAGTGATGTCTTTAAAAAATAAATGAGCCACCTCAGAGGTCAGAGCAATGTGGGGAAGAATATTTTTTCATCCAACGTTGCACCCGAATTTCAAATCCAGGTAATTTGCTGGCAAACAGCATTTGAGAAAAACATTGGAGGGTAGGACTGACTGCAGAAAAAGTCTCTCTTCCAAGGACCCCAGAACACTCCACAGTCCTTAAGTAAGGAAACTTCACAACACCCTGGCTGGAAAGGTTGTTGCTCTTAAAGTGATGTCATGCCTGTTTTGGGCTGACAGACCACTACAAGACAACAAGACAAGCACAGTGTGCTCCTCAGCCCCTGTTTTCCAGCCCAGAGCTGCCTTCTCTCTGGAACTCTTTGGGGCCACTGTGGCATCCAGCACTAGCTCTATCCCAGAGAAGTGAGCTGACTCTTTCCCAAAAGCAAGGTACATCTGCCTTGGGTGCTTCCTGGCAGACCTCTGGAGGGCACAAACATACCTAAATCCATAAAACATCTAATCTGATGAAATTAAGAGCCATGGAGACAAGGACAGGCATTCTTAAACCACTCAGGCCAAGTGGCACCATTGTCCCCTGTGGATGTTGCCAAAGCCTCCACAGCAGCACTGTGCAGCATCAGACTGAATCTCAGTCCAATTCTACAAGCCCCACGAGCTCTTCCCCTCAACTGGGATCTGCATCAGCAGCCACAGGTCCCAGGGTCAGCGACACAGAAGTCACCCTTGGGTTGGGGTGAATGTTCCTGGAGGGCATGGAGGGCTTCAGGAGGGGACTGCAGGCCACAATCAGAGCTGCAAGGGGCTGAGATCATTGCTCCACTTGGATTTTCCAGCCAAGTTATCCAAGTGGTGAGGCACTGGCCTCATGAGGAAAAAAAAGAAAAGTAAGCTTGAGGTGTCTTCAAAATGAATCCCCTCTTCTTCTGCCCACCAGCATGTCTCACACAACTCTGCCTGATAAATCCATGTAACATCCCAAAATATGGGGGCTTTTATTTGGTGATGGGGTAAAAGAGAAAGAATCATAATAAAGCTTAAACCCCAGGCTGAGATGGAGTGGTACCACATGAAAACCAGTATAGTGTGCTGAAAGCTTCAGGATACTTTCGGAGCCCACCTTGTTCAATTGCTGCCCAGAGAAGATGGAGGGCTAAATATTTATTGCCCTTTGAGAAAAGCTTCCCATTGCTGTCTGGTCCATGTCAGACTGCCTGCCACCATCAGCTGTAGATGTTAAATTTTTTGACACTTACATCCAGTGCAACTGCCCTCCAGCAGGCTCTAAGCACATGGGTTCTGCTGCTGCTTTTGATAATTTTATTCTGATGGGGGAATCAGCACGGCAGAGGAGAGGCAGGGACAGACTGCCCAGGACAGACACTGGGATGTGCTCAGCTGCTACAGACAAAGCCAAGGCAGCACCAGCTCTTGGTGAAGAAAAGGATGTTTTGGAGAAAAAAAAACCCCAAAACTATCAGAGAGAAAGGAAGCATGAGAAATAAAATGAGCATGCATAGAAGGACTGAAACAAAGCAGAGCTCCTTCCAATGGTATTCCCCTAGCACCCAGAGGCAGCTGCAATTGAGGGGAAGTTGGGTGGTGGTGTCTTTCAGCGATTTATCCTTTGAGGGAGAAAAACAAATTGATGTATTTCCCAGGGAAAGGAGAAGCCCATCATCAGCACCAGAAGAATTTGATCATAGGAAGGATAAGAGAAGAAAGCACTTCTATTTTTTTACTTGATTTGAGGACATGTCTTTTCCTGAAAAAGGGAGGGAGATCCTGTTGTTAAGTTATACTAATGCTCTCCTGGAGTCCAGTAAAAGCCTTCTGCTGGCATCCATGACCTGAGTATGGGTCATTTGGGATGCATCACAGCTCAGGAGAGCTCCCCTGGCTGGGTACAGGCAAGACACATTTGGGTGCCCCATGGGACCCTTGTGCTTTACATTTTGTGTCTGAGGAGGCTCAGCCTGTGTGATTACTGTGCAGGGGTTTTATTGACAATTTGTTGTCTTTCTGTGGAAAGGAAACTTCATATCTTACTTCCAGAGCCAGAGCAGCCTTCACTCTTTGACACATCCCTGGTTGCCTTGGCACTTTTCTCAGAGCTCTGTCCTTGTGTGTGCTACAAATTACTGTTTATATTTCCTCTGATTTGTGTTGGATAAGGTGAGCAACACTCAGATTTCACCAAGGTGTGTAACACACTTGGGTTAGCCCAAAAAAACTCTGCTTTAGACAACAGCAAGAAAACATCTCAATTATATTTTCACCTGCCTCCAGCAAAAGGCCTCTAGCAGAGTCTGGCTGGCCTCAAAAACAACTCAATTTGTACCAGCAGTGGAAAGCTGCTTCTGAACCTTACTCTTGCAATACAGGCAAGTAACACAACAGAAAGCTGAACCATCACTGAAATATGGTAAAAGGGATAAGGTCCAACATGGGCTCAAGAAGGTGTAAAAGAGTCTTTAGGCCCCAATATCACTGGACATTGAGTCTGTGGGAACAGCTGCAAAGATAATTTAGCCAAACCACCAGGCTACTTCTTCCCCTATGCTTCTTTATCCTCAAGAAATACAGGAAGAGAAAACAATTTAAGCATATTTATGGCGAATCCATGGCTCTCATTAGACTTTTAGTAGCCTGACAGGCCAAACATGGGCAACTCTTACCCCATGGCTAAAGCAGAAAGCTGCTGCAGGTCAGGCAGGCTTTTCATGGAAGAGCTCTGCCGAGTTTGGTCCTGAAAAGGATTAAATTGCCTTTGTGCACTTTCCATGTGGATACACCCTGCTGGGATGGAGGGAGACCTTGGGCCAGAAGTTTTCATATTCTGCCTTGAAATTCAGTTTTGCTTAAATGGGTCCATTTTAGAGGCAACCCGGGACTGAGCACGTCAGAGGCACATTTTTACCAATGTCTCATGTGTAAAGAGCACTGGGGAGGCTCAGCCACAGAACAGACATTCACCCAATGTCAAGGATGCCCAGTACTAAAAGCAAAGCTCCCGAAAGGCACCAAACTCATTTGCCTCAGGCCACCCATTTGGGCTGCTGCAGGCGGCTGGGCTCCCAAACAAGGAGGGGGCTGAGGGAGCAGAAAGGATTTTGCATGGTTCATGTGTCAGCCACGGCTCAGAAAGGTCAATCAGTTTTTCAGTGAGAGCCAAAGGAGAGAGAAAACTGCAGCTGATTAGGAGGAAGGGGGGGAAGGGGAGAAGGAATCTGCGGCCTTGCCAAAACCTTTGTAAACAAACTTTGCTGCAATGTTGCAGATGAAAGCGCAACGCCTGGCGAGCGGGATCCAGCTCCTAGGCATAAATCAGGAGCCGCTCCAGCAAAATCAAGGAAGTCACACTGGCACAAGCGGGAGAAGAATCAACTCCTCCTGCTGCTAAACAATAGCCCTGCTCCCCCAAACACGATCCCTCCCTGCCACATGGGAGCAGCGCGCTTGGGCGGCAGCACGGGCGCGTGGTGCTGTGTTGGAGCAGTCAAGGCCCCAAATGCCAGCCCGAGTTTGGGAAGAGAGGTTGGATCCATGGAGCCGCGGCCAGTTCAGGAGGAGGGGGCAGTGAATTCACTTCTGGATTTCCTTTGCTCCTCCTCTCAAACAAATCCCCTACACACGCAGGGATAGGGACAGAGATGGGGACAGTGCGGTTGTCCTGAAAGGAGATGAGCAGCAGCACGGACTGCAGCTCGCTGACAGCACGCTGAGCCGCAAGCCACTTTTTACACCCTTTTCAATAAATATTAGCTGGAGGGGGCTCTGCTTTTCCCACTCTCCTGCCAGCATGGCCTCTTATTGTTTACTCTCCCCCAGCAGTCCAGGCGTTCTTGTTAATGTGCTGTGATTGAGTACTTGGGAGAGGATGGGGTTTGGAGTTAGCTCCCGGCTCCCTTTGGAGAGCTGTTTACTCTTTCGTGGTGCCCATGGCCCGCTGAAGACATTGCTCCTTCCCTCACCCCTGCTGCGTCCATCTGCTTTGTCTGCCTGTTTTCCTGCTGCCACCGGCAGGCAGCTGGCCTGTGCATTTCAGCTGGCTGTTCCTAAACCCCTGGAGGAAAAAATAAAATTAACCCCGTAAAGAACAAGGCTGGGAAGGATGGGGAGGAAGGAGAGAGAGGAGCAGCTCTGCTGCCCAACACTGCTCCCCTTCCACAGCTGTCTCCAAGGACAAGTGCCAGCACAGGGCTGAGCCTCAGCTGATGGCTGGATGCTGCTGGCACCAGGTGAGGATTTGGCTAGGGTTTTTTGTCTTGTTTTGCATTTTCTACCTCCAGCAGACAGCATGCATGCGCAAGGTTTTCGTTCTTTGTGGTCCTGACGCCTCTGCCTCACAGCAGAGGGTTTCAGACTCCATTTCTCCTGGTCTTGCTGTCGTGCTGTGGGTCTCTGCTGATTCCCCAGTTCAAGACAGCCCTCAGCCACACCTGAAAGCCCAAGTCACCAGCAGGCACATTCCCTATCCTTCCCCAACATGAGCCCAAAACAAGAACATGACAATCAGACACCATGGGGCCAGGGCTGCTCCCACACATTGTCATCTCCACTGTGCTTCTGTCAATGCCCTACCAAAACCCTTCACACTGGTGCAGCCAGTGGCCCCTAGGAACTCACATTTGGTCTCAGGGATCCCAAAGATTTTTCAGGAGAGCTGTGACCAGAGTCAGTCAGTACAAGCCAGGGGATGGCAGTCTGGGAGATCAGAGATATCCTGATTGATGCCTTTTTAAAGTCTGTTTCTGCATCCCCCTGGAAACCAGACCCTTTGGAGTTCAAGTAAGGGCCAGGGTGTCTCTGTGGTTTGCAGCATTGCTGGACACACACCAGGGCTCCCCATTCCCTCAAAGACTATGCTCTGCCAGCAGCCTCAGAGGTTGCCCTCTGACCCATGGGGACATTTTGTGTCAGAGGCAAAGACCATGTGGACTCACTGACTGCATGCTGACCCTGCAAGGGAGGTAGGAGACATCTGGCAGAAGATGGAGCAGTGCCTGGAGAGCCCAGTGAGGGTCCTGACATTTGGGTACCACGAGGGGCCAGGCTTCCAGCTTGTCTTTCATCAGAGCCTCTGCTACTAGAGTATCCAAACCCTTTGGTCTATCCCAAGACCCTCCCAAACACAGTTCATTTCTGCACAGTCTGACCTGATCTGGGAAGTATTTAACCCCCAAAAAGGCAGAACTGATAAGCAAGCTCACATGATAACCTGCTGGGTGCCCACAGGCAGATGCAAATACATACCTGTGTCCACACTCCCACCAGGCAAACACAGCAGCTCTGGCATAAATACACATGTAACACATACAGAAATCCCCACAGCACCCACCAGCTGAGGGTTACTCACACAGAACTTTCCCCACATCGCCCTCCCCAAGCTCTGAGTGGCAACTGGGGCCATTCCTGGCTTGCCTTTGACCTCCCTCAGCTCTGCAGACATAAACAAGGTCTGCTCCTCTTTGCACACAACACCCCCAGCTAACAGGAAAAGCAAGTGGAACCAGAAGTTAGCTACAGTTGTCAAGCCAATATTATATGCTGGGGAAACCAGGAGAAGTTGCAAATCTCCAAGGAAAACTGTAAGCCCTCTTGCACACAGACTCCTATGGATAAGTAGGTATCCAGGATCCAGCATCCCCCAGGGACCTCAGCTACTAAGTCTGCTCCCTAGGGAGCCTTCAAAGCATGTTTTCTTCTCCTTCACACCCTAAACCTGTGGAAGGCAGGGGTTTTAGTCCCTGCTCAGCCACACCTCTGCTGCTCCACGAGCAGCCCTGGCAGGGGCCGTGCTTGGCACAGGTAAAGCCGATGCCAGGTGCACATCGGCAGGGAATCGCACCTCGGGATCTCACATGTGCTCACTGGAGCTGCAACCAAAACCCTCTGCAAGACGTGCCCTCCCACTCCCCACCCACCTCTGCAGCAGCAGCTGGGAGAGCAGAGCTGCATCGCCTGTCTGGCACATTTACCCTCATATCCCTCTCTCCAGGTGTGCACAGCTTTTTTTAACATTAAAGAGAGACGCTCTGGTGCCTCCAACAGAAAATAGATGCCCCTCATTGTTTGAGACTATAGTCATAAAAGTCAAAGTCTCTGTAAATAATAATTTCATGGATGTTCTGCAGTTGGTCTGCATCCATTAGAGACACTTCTTTTTCTTACCTTTATTTCCTCTCTGTTCTTCCAAGTAATAGGCTTTGCTGGTGCCAATTCCATGCTGCTGCCCCTTGAAAATAGCTGTAGATGAGAGAGGATGAAGATGTTCACTCTCCAAAGCCTTTGACTGTACAGCAAGGAGAGAAAATGCCACCTGCTACCTGATAGGGACTAATTTCCTACTAGGAAAAATGGTTGCTAAACATCTGGCCTGACAGCTGACTTCCAGCAGAGCTGTAGGAGGCAGCAGAATATGCTGGACTGGAGACCCTGGCCACAGTTCAGCAGTACCAGGCTGCCCACAGCGATAGCAACAACAACAAAAAACTGATTTATCTTAAGCCTCTGGTTACCAGAATCCTCTGGAATAACATTCAGGGAGCACAACATTGCCAGTATGTAGAGGAACATGGCACCACAATAAGGATTTTATGCAAGCCAGGACCTCAAACAGATCTGATGGAGTTTAGCCCCATCCCACTACCAGGTACAGATGCCTGGATCTTCCAATTTTACTCCATAGCTAACAGAGTAATAGTCACTCATACCCTGACTGCAGTGCAGTAACTCCTGACCTGAGGAGAAGGTGCCCTGAATTTTCCTTTTTCTCTCCAGAGTCCTTTAAGTACTAACAAGTTAGCAGTGTTACTGGTTCCCTTCCAGGATGGGATTTGGGGTTCTGCTTTCACTCCAGGCTCTATTCAGGCTGTTTCTGGGAGCCCTGGCCACTTGTCTGATCCCAAATACCAAAGGGCACTCAAGCAGCCCAGGATCTGTGAGCTGTGGTAGTGAAACAACCTAGAAAGAAAACACACCTTTTGCATTCTGGGGAGCCCACCACATTTCCAAAAGTAAGTCCAAAACTTAGCTATGGGATCTTCCACACAAGAGATCTGGAAATGGATGCTAGAATTCTTCCTTCCTGGAGGAAAGGAGAGCAACTTCAGTTTTAAAATGATGTGGAAATGTCCAGGGAGCAGAAGCACAGGCAGTGAAGGGAAAGCCTCAGGGCAGAGCTGTTGTGCAGGGCACTCTGTATTTTGCAACATGGCTTCACTCTGAGACATGAATTATCTTGAAATATGAATCATTTCTCGTAAGCAGTGTGTTATGAGGAGATACTTTAGGAGAGAGGGAAGATAAGGGAGCCCTGTGCATGGCCACAGAAGAATGACACAGAGGAGGACCTCCAGCAGGAGGACATGTTGGAGCTCAGCCTCCTGCTTTTGCTTCTTCTTCTAAGGCACACATCAGAAGAAGAGACATAAACTCCATCCCAAGTGCACAGACTGATCTGATTTTGCTCATTTCTTTGGTAGTTGGGTGAAACTGAATGAGCTTTTTTAGCAGTCTGACAACAGAGACTTGGCATTGTCATCATGAAGCATGAGAAAAACCATGAGCCAGGTTTGGAAATTGTGAGATTGGCTTGAAAAGCAGAAGATCTTTTATTATTATTATTTTTGCATCTGTTTAGAAACAATGCACATTCTTTGTCTTCAGCTACAGTTCAATGAAATGCCAGGGTCTGGCTTTTAAGGAAATCTGTCTTTTTCAGCCAGAAGAAATAAGAACATTTTTTTCCTCATTAGTGATTGTTGTGCAGTTGTATGACACTGAACTCCAGGCTTTGGGGTAGGGGTAGAAAGCTCCCAGCGCTTTTCACGGGGCTTGCTGTCAAATTAATCAGTGAATTGGCTGGTCACTGACAAATGTAAATGTATGCATATATAAATGCAGGCCTGACTTGTGCTCCCACCGTGCAGGTCCACTCATAGAGTTCACCTCCTATGCTGCACAACTACACAAGCCAAAAACATCCCCTCAGCTGCCAGAACAAGAGACAGCAAATGTAAAAATTGGGGTCTGCTTTCTCATTTGTCTTCAGATCTCACTAAGCAAAGTTATCCCCCTGCCCACTCCAAATTTCTAAGGTTTGACTCGAGCCTTTGAACATAAGCACACAGCCAGGGTGCTCAAGTGTCAAACACTGGGTGGTAAAACCTTTCTGGTTTGATGTAAGTCTCATGGCTTAGAGTCCTCATGATGATGTGCAAAGAATTAACCCTAAACATTTTTCTGCACAAGGAAAGCCTATCCCCTGATGCCTCCTCCTACAGTCTGGTGCAAGCAAGACTGGAATCAGGCCATTTATCAAAGAAATGGGCAGTTTCCCCCCAGTATTGCAGTGAAAAAATGGCCATCAGTTTGCATTAAAAAGAAACCGCAAACTTGGTACAAAGCGCTCAGCCATGGAAACGTGCTCATGCGGCTCCCAGGATCCCTTTCTCTCCATCAGAATTCACATGAAAAGCCCTCTCGCTGCTTTCCGTGTCAGCATTAACTCTTCCAAAATGATTGGCATCAAAGGTAGCAAACACTCCGTGCTGACAAAAGCCCCCCTCTGCCTGCCTGCAGCAGCCCCCGCCCGCCCCGCTCCCCAGCGCTGACAGGTCCCATTGTGCCTCTGTCCCACAGCAGCTGCACAGGGAACAAAGACATCAAGGCTCAGGGGCCGGGGCTTGTTGGAGTTATGGGAGGAAACACAAGCAAAGGAGAAAAGTGAGGCTGAAGGGAAGGGATCAACAGTTGGTGACTTACGGAACACGTGAGAAGCAGCTAAAACCTAAAGGTTTTCTGCAAATGTACCTGCACAGGCATTTCTGCCTCTGATTATCCACTGCTGTGGCTTCCAATAGCACCAGAATCACTCAGCTAATTGCACTGTAAAGGTAACGGTCTATGAAATTTTTAATGGAGCAGATTGCACTCATAATTTTTTTTCCCCTCTGTGGTTCAATATACTTCAATATCTTTTCTCTCTTCTAGTATTTGATTCAGAATGACAGTGGAATTTATACATTGCCGTTCTCCTTGCTATAAAGACTGAACTGCAAAACAGGTCCTTTTTCCAGCTGGATCCAGGCAGCTGGGGGCCACAGCTGGATGATCAGATGTTCTGAGGAACATTTGAAAACACATCCTCACCCCTAAATCATCAGTAGATGCATGGAGCAATCACTTATCAGCAGTCACAGAGTTTGGGCATCCCTCTGCTGTGGCATAGCACAGGGTGAGGACGAAAGGCAGTGGTCCTTGCTCAGGAAGGCATGGCTGCTGGGCTGCTACTGTTGCTCCAGGGAAAATAGAACTGGAAAAAGGGAAAAGAGAAAATATGTGAAGAGTTAATGCCAGGGATGGAAGTAAAGCAGTATTTAAAGCAGGACAAGTGTAAATTCTAAAGGCAACATGGATCACTGTGATAGGATACAGCAATAAGAGTACCAGTGGGGGCCAAACTCAAGGGAAGACTGCAGCATCTTTCTGCAGAGCATTTAGGTCGAAAACTGCCACATCTGACAGCCTCTGATGGCCCCCAAAGCTGACAACAGCCATTGGCTGATGGGTGGCTGCAGCTCTTGAACAGAAATGGATCGTCTTGTGCTGATGCTGATGTCCAAGAGAGCACAAGACATCCAGCTACAATCAGATCCTAGAGACACATCTTACCCACCCCTGTCCTCAGTCCCATGAAGTGCCACCTTTGTGGGATTGAGGATAGAAGCATCCATCTTCTTTCCAGGTTCACCACTCATCCAGGATCCAGGCACCCCATTGCCTGAGTTGCCTGAGGGACACACTTGGGGTTCACTGCTTGCCTAATGACAAAAACTTCTGCACAAAGCACAGCCCTCAGGGTCACACGAGTACACGGACATGGCTGAAGGAGGAGGAATAGGAAAGGGATGATGTGATGTGTTGGAGCTCTGCATATGGAGCAGGGGGAGCCAAGAAGCGCAGGGATCCACAGATGTTTTTCATAAGACATCAAAATGAAACATCCTCTCAGCTGTTTCATATCAATATCGTGAAATTCCTGTTCCCTCAGAGATAACAAAATGGTCCATTTTCCACACTGCCTCAAAAAATTCCTGGGTGAAAAATTCCAGCTCCAGTCAGTCCTAAATATTAGCAGACAGGCTGGGAATCATCTACAGACCACAGACCCACTGGGCTAAATCCTCCTAGAAGAGATGGAATCCCCTTAGTGGACTATACCACATGAGAAAAAGAGCACAGAGAGAGAAAAAGCAGAAGATATGGAGGAAGAAGCCCACACCCCAAAATTAACCAACACCCCAAAGTGCCATAAATAACTTGATTTCCTGGCTGAGCCCACCCTAAAAGTGATCACCCATGGTCTGCACAGAGCAGATCATCATCAGATGAACAACCAGTGCTGCATAGATGCCACCCCCTCTCACGTCTGCAGAAAGTATCAATTTTAACAGTGTTAGCGGGAAGCTTTGCTTAGCATTGCTAACTCACACAAACACACACAGCCAGTAGACAGCTCTGGCCCGTGACATTCCTGCAGGTCAAAATTAAAATAAAAGGCAGAGACTCAGCGTGCACCTCTGGTTAGACTGCTGGCTTGCTCAACACAGAGGCTGCCTGCAGTTAATCAGCCTTCTTTCTCCACTAACTGTCACTGCAAACAAAGGAATTAGCAGAAGGTCTGTGGGGAGCATTGAGATAATTTGGCTGGCTGAAGAAAAGAGAAAGAAAAGAAAAGCAAAACAAAATTACTGAGAAATTTACTTGCACTGACCTCTCCATAAATATTTAGATATAATCATCATTACCTTGGAGTAAATTAAGTTATAAACAGTCTCCACAATTGCACATGATGAATGCCTATCGGCATCAGAGAGCACTTTATTGCAAGTTAATGTGGAAACAGAACTCCTCAATCAATCAGGATGCAGAAGAGCTGTCTGATGCTATCAGCCCATCTCAACCTATTCATACAGGACACCGTACACTCGCTCACCCACACACATCCACCCCCCCGTTCTTATTACATTAACAAATACATATGGAACCCCAGAAGATGGTGAGATGTATGTCTGTGGAGCTGGAATAACGAGGGATGTACAGTACGTGCCCGCAGTTGTGGTGGTGGAATTATTTATATCACAGAAACATCCACGGTGACTGAGGATACGGCCCCCCTGTGCTGAGCTCTGTGTACAAACACAGCCAAAAGCCATCTGGGTAGGATTCATCCGACTAGACACAGATATCCTCGACAGGGATGTTGAGCTAATCACCGTCAGCTCCTTTCACCGCCAGCCGAGGGGACTCGGCACTTCCCGAGCACAACTTTCCAGACCTATTTTAGACATCCAGTTTAAGAAGAGATGAATCATGCCCTGGACTCCTTGGGCTGCCTTGGCTCCATCCCTGCAGACCCTCAAAAACTATCGGGTGACTGCTGCTGAAGTCAGCACCGGCACTGAGGATGCCAATTTGATGAGACAAGTCCCGTCCGCCCCGACCGAGAGACTTGAGAGTTTAGGAAAAGCAGACAAACACATGGCAGGCAAAACGGAATCACACATCTGAGCTACATTTTTGGATGTGAAACCGTGTAGCCTCCCAGGGCTGATGACTTCTCTGGCTTTAGAGCTGGGCTGTTAAAGAGCAGAGCAGAAGGGGGAGCGTGTTGCAGAGGCCTGTGCTGCTCACACCTCGCCTGTGAGAGCTGAGAGAGGACAGTCCCTGAGCTTTGCCTTCCCTTCAAGCCACAGAGGCTCATTCCCTGGCCCTGTCTGACCCTTCCTCTCCAGCTCCTGCCCACACCAAGCTGAGGTAGTTGTGAGTGCAGAGAACATTATCCGGTGAGCTCCATCACGGCACTGCCAAACAAGGACAGGCTTTAGGAATTGGCTTCTTCATGTCACCTCCCCATGACACATTCTGTTGCCACCTCCCAAGACTCCAAAACACAGATGTGCCACACACACAGGGCTAATAAGGGGTTTCCATCCTGCAAAGAAGAAAAGGAGCTGGTCTAATGAGACAACTGATGGTGAAAGTGTTTCTCAGGAAAGGAGCATGATCAGAGATTATTAAGGTTCGCAACTTCAGCAGGGTCTTGCCAGAGGACAAAAATTTTAACTGGAGGGTACAGGTGCCTAAACCTCTTGAGAAAGTCACTGAAATAAGTCCTGACACTGTAAAGTGCTGGATTTAGGTCAATTCAAGACAGTCAGTACATCAATCTGTGCCAGTGGTCTTAGGAAAAGCTGGCTTCAGCCAGTTTTCACTTCAGGGTTTTCTCTTATGAGGAAAACTTTCATATGCATTTTCCAACATGAACTGGGATGTCCAGTTCACAGTGATGCTCAGTTTTTATCTGCCTTTACGAAACATCAACAACAGACAGCTCAACAGGTGAAAAGTGCCAGACAGAAAAAATAATTAAAATGCAAGGCAAGTGGGCCAAGATCCTTCTCACAGGAAGATATTTATAGCAAGAGGTGAAAGTGAGACAACATAGCACTGACTGTCTCTACACTGTTACAAGGTGAAATAAAAGTAAATAAAAATATTTCTCTTCTTACTTTCCTTGTTTATAGCCTAAATAGAGTAAAGTAAATGTCGGTCTGTAGCTGCCTTGTTCCCTACACTGTGCGACCTTTCAAAAAGAGGTACCACAGATCCCTTTGCTGCTTTTGCTCTAGCCCTGCCAGATTCTTCTTGGGACAAGACCCCTTCTTCTGTCAATGCCTTCCCTCAGTGCTACACACTGACCCTTAATCCGATAATTACCCTGCCCAGTAAATTATTGCAATTAAGCCCAGCTCCCAGCTGCAGGCGAGAGCAGCCTCCCAGAGGGGCTCCCAACACAGCCCAGCAGAGCAACCAAGCCCATTCTGCCAAACAGCATCTCATCCCTACTGAGACTTAGACTGAAGGGAGAGAAGGAAGTTGCTAAATCTTTCAGCATAAGGCCAAGATTTCTATAGATACCGAAAATCTATTGACGGGCTCAGATCAAGAGCTTTTTAATTGAGTGAAGAACGTTAACTAGTAAATTTACTGACTTCTAAACACAGCAAGACCTAGGGCTTCAGATTACCATTGTGCAAGGATGAAGCAGTTTTCAAGGTCTAGAGAGATTTTTTCTTTCTCCTCCCTACCCTTGAACACCAAAAACTATCTCACTTAATTGTGGAGATACATGGATAGTGCAGTGGCAATCAGACACTGCTTCTCTTTAGCTGAGGGAAGCATTCAAAGGAGTCATCAGGGATGGTTATCTCTGAAAAGTGAAGAGGTCTGTAAAAAAAACAAGGTGTTGCGAGAAAACAGAAAGATCAAAGCATTTGGATGGATAAAGTGGTTGCAAAGATTATTACTTCTTAATATATAAATTACTCAAATCATTCCCATTTGTCTGCCTTCATGACCATATGAAAGCGGAGACCAAAGGCTTAGGTCCCAAGACGTTAAACCCTGAAAAATCCACCCATGTTTTAAGTTGTAGTACATGAAACACTTTTCCTGGAAAAACTGTCTGCAGACCAGCAGCAAAGGCTTTAAAACATGTTTGTTGTGGAATCAGAAAAAGAAGAGATCAAACCACAGCAGCTCAGCAGAGAAGGATTGCTGGAGAAGCAGAAACTAAAAATGTAATAACAGGAAGATGAAGAAGAGAGGAAACAGCTCACCAAAGGGAATGGCCTTGCCAGGGAAAGGCAGCAGAGTTTATGGCCCTGCTCTTTATTAGCTGAGGAAGTCAGCGCACGCTTCTGGGGAAAAAAGAAGTAGGAAAGGAAATAAAAAGGAGTTTAAAATTATTTTGATGGCTTGAGGCCAAATTCATAGCAGACCTGAGTTGTGTCTGGGGATCTCTCCTCTATTTCTAACATTCCCTGATGTTTTCCCATGAAATGAGGGCTGGGAGGCTGGCAAGTACCATGTTCATGGTGTGCCACCCTACATCCTTTCCTGAGCACCTGCCATCCTGCCAGCCCACAAGATCTATCCAGCAGCACTCAGCAAATGTCCAAACTGTCCTCCAGTTTCACAGTTCCTGACCCACTTTCCAGAGATGTGGGCAGCCCTTTCCCCAGCCAGTCACTGACACACCATGGCCACATTTGCCTGCACAGAGACACCACTTTGGCCAAACTGTGGTGACTTTGTGGAGCAGGGACAGTGCACCTGAGAAGCCAGCTGCAATTTTTGAAGTGCAAAATGCACTTCACTTTGAATGCTTCCCTCAGAAGTGTAAAACATGAGAAGGCTGGGAGTGTGCAAGGAACCCAGGGAGGGAGAATAGGGCCTTCAGCCACGATGTCACACACGTACACCAGCCAGACAGCTCCTTTCCTGGGAGCAACAGGATGATATTTTGGAGAGGCTTTAGCACCCAGGGAGAGCTACAAATTACCCACCATAAATAGGCAGCTTTTGGACAAATGCAGCAACATCCTACTTACCCAGCTTTCCCACACCTGATCAGGAGAAGCCAGAATATCTTGACGTGAAACTTGTGCTGAGATGTAGATGGGTGGGGGCTGTGTTTCTAACTATGTTAGGATCTAACAGGATGACAGCCTGAGAACTTTAATGGCCTCAGAGGGAAGAAAAACTTTGCATTTCACTTTGTAGAGCAGTGACAGAGCAGAGCACTTAGAAAGATACTGCACATGCTTGCATATTTCTTTGTATGGCTACATCACATTATGCCCCTGGCCCCTGCAAGGTCAGCCTTTACAGAGCACAGTGAGCAAGGTGACAGTCCCACAGTGATACCTGTCCTACATGTAGTGCTTGCAGCCATCCATCAAGATACTTCCTAAGTTTGGGACAATTTTAAGCCTCTTATGGCAGGGTGGCACATCACTAAGACGCACAGGCATTTTTTTATTCAAATCCTTCTTAATGGGGTTTATTGTGCTGTCCAGAAGGACAGACACTGGTGCAGCAAAAGGTTCTGCTGGCCCATTTAGCATAACCTGGAGATTAAATAGAGAGGCAGCATTTCCTGCATCAGCTCACTGCTTCAAATCTCACCTGAATCCTGCATCATGTATGAGACATCTGCGCTGCACGCTGGTGGAACAAATGTGTCAGCAGAACGAACGTGTGGGGACAAATCTATCTCTGTTCCAACAGCAACGGGGTTAACCCAGGGGACCCTTTTTGACCTGCCAGAGTCAAATGGGACTCAGAGCAAGTAGGTCCCTATATGCATCTTGGAAGACAAATGAATGACTGAAATAGCAAAAGTGCCTGTTCAGGAGTGCCTGTTCAGTGTGCTGAGATACACTGGCTTGGCTGTGGCAGTCACACTGTGTTTGGATTCAAATTACCACCAATCAGTTATGCCCTATACAAATCCATCCTTTAGTTAAAAAAAAAAAACCAGCAAAAACAAACCTTCTTAAAACCTATATTGTGTTATGCCTTCAGGGCAAATTTGCTTTTATGAGCATGAATAATTCATGCATGTTCATTTATTATTAATTGATATTCCATGAACATGCATGGTTTATTCACCCAAACAAAGCACTGTGCCCCAACACTCTCCCTGCAGCCTGGCATTAGCCACACGCCACAGCCCAGCTGACCAAGGCGTTCAACCAGTACCATTTATCACCTCCTTCTCCCTAGAATCCACCAAGAACATTTTGACCCTTCTTGCTGGTCACTGACTTCCTCCATTTCCAGGGCTGGAATAGGACAATTCATCCCTACTGAACTTAAGTATTGGGAGAAGTTGAAAATGTGAGGAAGAGGGTGGCAAGAAGAGGAGTTTGATTTTTTTGGTGTGCTGTGCCAGACCGTACCCATTTCAATTTTGGAGAAGCAATGCCAGGCATACCAGGCCATCACAGGGTCACTGGTCAGCTGGACTGTTTGGGGGGAATTATTCCTCATTCCGTGCTGTGTCACCAACAGCCACAGCAGCATTTCCCACATGGAACTGTCTTCTGTCAGAGATACTTCATTGCTGATATGGCAGAAATGCCATAAGCCATATGCCCATGCCAACCACATTTTCCTGCTGTGCAGGCATTTTGCTGAGAGCACACAGGGATCCCCAGCAAAGCCAAGAAACTAATGAAAGTCTTTTCCATACCAATACAGATCCTCATGTGCATTGACTCTGGCACCAGACTGCACCATGGAGGGGCAGCTGGATTTTTCTCCTCAGCATCCATCCTCTGAAGAGCCCACAGTTATTGGATTTTCTCCCAGTGCTGGATCTGCACCCCAACACACAAGCAAGGCCTGCAGAGCCAGCACAAATCATGATCCATCACCATCCAAAGGAATGGTGGGCTCACCAGCTGAGCCCCTTCAAGCCTGGTCAGACCTGACACTCACAGCTCTCTTCAACCATCACCATCTACAGACTAGCAATCCACATTTTTATGGGACAGGCAGAGCAGGACTACTAATTTCCTCATTAAAAGTATCACCTGTAGATATCACCCACCACTGGACTCATCATTGTCTCCACACCAGACCCAGGAGGACTTCAGGTGCAAGCAGACTCACTTGGGTCAAATCACCACCTGGATCTTCTTTTCCCTCCTAGACACTGCTCACAAAACCCCCAACAAGTGATGTTTAGCTCTTGAATCTTCATCTGATAGGAGCAGCCCTGTCACAAAGCATTCCTGGAAGCTCTGTTCATGTCCCAGGTCTCAGAACTACCAGTACACCTGCATCCTCTGTGTTACAGCCATAAGAGTGCAGGACCAAGAGCTGGATTTCCTTTAGCTGGGCTAAACCATTGCAATCTCTTTATATGGTCCTATGTGAGTCCTGATTTTCAAGCACAGGAATGCTGAGAGGAAATAATAAAAAACTCCCTGAGTGTTAGACACTGGAACAGCTTCAAATCAAGAGCTAGCTGAAGCAAACAGAAGAGACACGATTTCAGCATTTATTAAAAGCAGAAGTACAGCACAAAAAGAGGGAGAGGAGAAAGCTTTGCTTACAGGAGGTGCTCACGTGGTACTTGGCACCATGGGGTACCAACCAGAATGATTGACAATCCCATGGTATTTCTGAAGTGGCACATGGAAGAAGAGAGGGATTAAAAACAACAATCTAATCAGTTTTAAATAGGGCTAGGTCCAAACCACATGTCTAAACCCAGATAAACCCATCTTTGAGAGCCTGGAGCAGGGAGTGGAGAGCAGGCATAAAGCACCCCATTTCCCTTGCTTCTCTGTAATAGTTGGAAAGAAAGAACTGGGTCCAGATTCCCCAATTTGTGGCATGTTTTAGACCTGGACATGAAGTGCTTGATTCCAGTGAATACCCCGAGCACTCTTCTATTGCCTCAGATTGTTTTACCAATGTAGATAAGTTCAGAAACACTCTGACAGTTACCGACAGTTTAACACGCAGGGGCTGCTCGGGGAAAACTTAAAACTGTCATAATTCATCCTCCCCTTCCCCTCGTCCAGAAATGAAAGATTAAACCTAGGAAGATTTATTAAACTGACATTTTAATAGAATTTTTAGACTTTCCATATTAATAGTTTAAATATAATTGAATTCCATGAAAGGGAGGAATAGAAGATGGAGCCAGTGTCCCCCAACAATAAGAATGTTTTAAACACTGGGGCATATCACTAATGCATAATTTAGTCCTATTTGCATGGCCCTTAGAACTGGGAGTAACGAAAACACAAATCTAATTAACAGAGTGAAAGAAATGCCTCCACCAGCAAACTTCATCACAAGCTCCACTACCACACACCCACCCTCTGCAAGTTACAAACATGAAACAGATGGCAAGGAGGAGGAAAAAAAATAAAAGACATCACACATCAGCTCTTGGAGAGGAAGAGGGGGGAAAAAAAGAGAGAGAAAGCAGAAGGAATAGGATGGATAACCATGCTACTTGACGATACAGCAATTAACTTGCTGAGGGTGGAATAATTCTTGCAGTTCCTCTCTGGTTGAAGCACTCTCCCAACTTAGCTAAGTAGATGTACTGAGTGCAGTGGAGAGTAAACCAGTTTCCATAAATCCCAGCAGCAGTCCGTTTCACTTTATAAGATTCATGTAAAAAATTGAAAATTCAGGTTTTTCCTAATGCATCTGTAATCAGCAGGCTGAGCCCCGCAGGTCCCCAGGGGTAACTGATCACAGCACAAAGTAGGGTTTCACAATCACACTGAGATTCTCCACTGCATTTTCAAAGGTTAGACATTAATTCCTGATCAATACAAGGAACAGCAGGCTGCCCCCTAACCCCACTCCCAGAATTGTCTTACATTATTAACTGAGCCTTGGCTTTGTCCTGGAATTACTTAAAATCACAACTCGGAGCTGTAAGACACAGAGTCCCTCCAGATCCAGAGCAGAGGGGGGTGAGAAAGACCTTCCCAGTACCTTCTTCCCCCATGCAGAGACAAATCCACCCTGTCCTAGGTCTGACAGTTGAAGATAAACAAGATTTGTCATGCTTAGCATGACACATTCAAAATTAAACACCAGAATGTGAAGTTTCTCCAGGTCTAGTTGGACTCTGTAGAAACAGTTCATTCCAAACTAATCTTCAGGATCAAGTCTCCCTCCCTTAATAATATGACACACTTATTTTTGCTGGGTTTCTCTGTGCTGTCCCCATTACAGATTTCATTGACATCAAGACATCTCCCTTTAGAGCTGAAAACAGTCTATTCCAAGCACCAAGTTTTCCAACAGAGTTAAAAATAAGGACAAAAAAAAATCCAGGCTACTCAACAGCTTTTGGTCATTGAAAATGTTCTGGTCTTCTCCAGACATGCAGGTTGGGCTGTCATTTGTCATTTGCTTTCCATTCAGGTGATAGGTGGTGGCTGCTGGTTTTGGTGATGCAGTTTGACATGGACTAGGTCAGGGGCAAGATGCAAGCTGGTCCATCAATCAGATTTAGAACCAGTTTTTGATTACTGGTCATGCTGGTTCTTACCTGTCTCTCTTTCCCTCTCGGTAACACTCCTGCAGATCTGAAGGCTTCAGCTGCTAAATGTAAGAGGTTCCTAGACTTCAGGCAGCATTTTGGGGAGGTTTTGGATACCTTCACAGTTAGGCAGGTTCATTAGCATGCGCTCATGGTCTAATATTTTTTACTGCCTCTGTGCAGGGCTCATTTATTCCACTGAAATCAAACACAAGAATTCCCCCAAGGCATCCTTGTCTCATATGAAGTGACTGGGCTGCACAAGACACTCTGCAGGTACTGCAGCAGGTACAGGGAGGCTTACAATGGTTTTTGGTGTCGTATCCATTCATTATCAAAGGGGAAATTGATGAATATCCACTTTTGCTGAGTTAGAATCTCCTGATGGCTAATGAGCATGAATAAAATGTTATGCAAATTAGTGGCTGAGAAGGGAATTCGGAACTGAACTTGAATATGAAATAGGTCATTAGTACAACACATCTTTAACATCTGTTGATTGTTTTTAATGTTACAATTGTGGCAAAACTGTCTATGTTGAGATTTAGTGAGAAGAACTTAAGACAACCCCACACTCGTGCATGTACCCTCTGAACTTTGTGCCACACTTGATGTCAGGAAGCAGGAGTGATTCTGGGCAAACAGGCCCAATTTTCCTGGAGAAAAAGCACATTTTATGGCCTAGATTGCTGTTTGATCACCTGCTCAACACACCTCTGTATTATGTGTGCCTAGGTGGCTCTTCAGAGTGTCTCATAAAATATTAATACTTCTTCCAGATAGGATGGTGCTTAATGTGCATTTACTGTATGAACACTTATAGGATTCTATTATTATTTATAAGTCTACAGTGTGAGAAGCTTTTCTCTAATGCTCAAGAAGTGACAGTTTCCCTCTTGCCAAGGGCAGGCAGAGAAGAGGACACATCAAGAGAAAGACAAACAGCAAACACCATGTGCAGACAAGGAAAACTAGATTTTCTCTAAGCTATACAGGCAGTCTAGGTGTTTAAGAGGAATTAAAATTGGAATGGATTTGAGCTTTGTGGGCTTGGTAGTGTAAGGTACAGTTTGTGTCTTGTCCTTTTGGTACAATCCAGTTTATCTGGGCTCCTGTGCATGGGCTTGTTTAGTGCTTGGAGGGGTTTTTTCCAGGTTGAAGAAGGAGTGATGAAAGTCCTCAAGTAAAACAGGAAAAACTGACTTTCTCTGAAGATAAGCTGCCCCAAAGGGTCTCCAACACATCACAGGAGAGGAGTGGCAAGTTAATGTTGGAGGCAGTGTGTCAGTGGTCTTTAAAAACGAAAAATTAACAATGTTACCAAAAAAAGAAACCCAAAAAACAAAACAAACCAGTGTCAAAATAAAGGAATGTTTCTTTGTGGGAAACAGGCACTGGGATACACAGGTGTACTCACGTCCCTCACCTCTCCTGGGGCAAGGTAGAGACCTCCCAGGAGGGCTCAGTCTCATAGGAAACAGTGATCATTACAGGGTGTTTTTAAATCTGGTTCTGCAAAGAAGAAACCTTCCAGTCTTGTGACATTCAAAGGGGAGATGGAAGGAGAAACAAAAAAAAGAAAATCTCTTTGCTACCTTCCTCCTGCTCAGTGGTTCTTGAGGTATCCATATGAAGTGGAAAAGGTGCAAGAGGAGAAAAACCACCCATGTGCAATAAACAATAAACTGTGAGCAAGGCAAGAAGGGCAGGATGCAGCAGAGCGAGTTTCAAGCCATGGTATTGGCATGAGGTTCAGTTTCTCATCTCTGGTGTGACCACCAAACTCATCTCATCTTCAGGTATTCCAGATATTTCTCTCTGGCCAGAAATTCTGCCCTTCCAACATGAAATTCCAGCTTCCATGACCTACTTTTGACAATCCTGTCAGAAGTTTCTACACAAACTCTGAATGGACAGCAACGAGAGCCCCCATTCAAATGAGGTCCATCCTCAGGAGAGGGAGTGGTAAGAAAGGTGGCTTGTTTCCCCATTATTGCTTTAAATCCAGCACTTCATTTGCAGCCCCTGTTTATAAAAGAAATAAACAAACAAAGACTTGTGGCAACAGATGATCAAAGCTGACAAAAGTGGTGGCCCACCCAAGCCATGGCCTGCAGTTTTGGTCACCAATAGGAGAGCAAAATACAAAGATTAATTCTAGATGAGATGCATAACCAAGGAGAACACAATCAGGGCAACAGTCCAATCAAAGAACAGAACTTCTTCAGAAACAAAGGCATGGAGTAGCAGGGAGACAGGGGTACTGTCTAAAATTTCTGTGAGGCAAGGAAAGACAGTAGGAGTTTCCTGATCCACAATGCACTGCAACCCTCTGAGCTGGAACTCAGAGCTGGTGTAAGGAATGACAAACCACAGTGGGGTAAAGAAACCTGGAAGCCACACAGCTTAACCTCAGCTCAGGGACTGGAGGTGCTTGAACATCAGGACATCAAGAGTCACCAGATTTACTGAATGAGGACCCACAGCCCTTACCCAGAACCATGCCAGGCCCCTGCATCCCCCCTTCATTGCCTACTCATAAGTGCTAAAATTCACCCAAGCATCTTCACCTCCCTTCTGCAAGCCACAGTGGTGAGCTACTACATTTATTATCCCATCACAATTAACCACTTCTGATTAGTTCAACTAATTACTGGGTGCTAGCAATTACTCACTGACAGGCCTCCTCAGAGTCTTTAATAGCTGTTCCCACAAGAGCAAACAGGTGAAGGCCAGAAGAAAAAAGCAAAACAACTAAACAAGGGGGAAATGAGGGAAAGAATTAAGAAATCCCTGGACAGACCCAGGTCCTTTGAGATCCAGAGCAGCAAACAGCCCAGCTAATTAGCATGCCTGTTGCATTGCCAGCATGCATGGAAATTTTCCCTCCAGCCCTTTTTCTTGCAGAAGCTCATGATTTGGGATTTGTCCACAATACAAGCACTAGACAGGATATGTTTGCACATTGTCGTTTCAGTGCTGCAATGTCTATCAAAAACGCTAAATCATGTCTGGGTAATTTTGTTTAGAGGGTGAATTTTGGATCCTAAGCCACCAAATGGAGGCATTTGTAGCTGACTGAAGACCTCTGACAACAGGAGGATTAGCGGAGAATGGAAAATATGACAAAAGGGTAGCCTTAACTGATTTGGAACACACTTCTTTTATGGCTAACAGAGGAAAAAAATCCTTAGGAGGATACTCTACATGTTGTAATAGCAACTGTATGTTTTCTATTTCAGACCCTGACAGCAGAACTTAACAGAAAATAAGTTGTTAATGACACTCATAGAAGCAATCTTTATATGTATTAAAATCTACATGCAGGAAAAAAACAAACATAGCTTTTTATGTGATGCTTAGAGAATGCTCTTGCTCCTGTTGTCATTGAATTTTATGGGGTTTCCATAAACAGGAGAGTATCCAAAGTGCCTTTGTTTCCAGGTGCTGCATGCTTCACCCCCTGTGTGCCTGGAGCACCTGGAAGGTCTCTGCTTCCAGACATCCTACTCCAAACCCTTTTGAATTTACTAATACTGACCTGACAAGCTTTAAGGGAGGATTTCAACGAGTCCATAAAGCACTTGCATTGACTTCCAGGTGGCTTTTTAACCAGAAGCCAGACAGCCACAGCCAACATGACCACAGATCCTGAAGTATCTCAGCATCCCAGAGACAGTGTCTGAGCACAGCTGAGACCTTATCAGGAGGACTATAATCCTGGGGAATCTGCTGGAGAACATTAAGCAGCCTGACAACAATAAGCCTGGTTCAGTGCCTTATCCCTCCCTTGCTCAAAACGTGATTTTCCAAAATGATGAATTATTGTTTTCCAAGTAATGTTTTTGCAGTGGAAACACTCACTATTTCCCAAATTGCCCTTTCAGTCTGGAAAGACTGCAGTGAACACAGGGGAATGTATCCAGCACTTTGAGCCTTGCTGTGCCACAGGTGATGATGGGGGGACTGGGCATACTTGTGTGGAGACTGGTGGAAAACATTATTCCCATGGTGGAAAAGTTTCCTGAGCACAACACCTTGTCCCTGGGGTGTTGGTATCTGTGTGGGGTGGGGTGAATTCTCCCTCAGAGCCCACAGATCCAGACAGGATCACCTGCAGACCACAGATGGAAGAAACACCTATCCCACATGTGCATGAAATTGTTACCCAAGTAACTTGTACCTTTTCCACTTGAGCAGAAAAGGACAATGAGCATGGCCAGGAGACCTCTCCCACCCTGACAAACAGCATCATGCAGGTGCTTTCCCCTTCCGAAGAAAAACAAGGAGGGGAAGAGGGGGAGGGCACAGCTAAAGTTAAATTGTGCCATAAAACCTTTTTTCTACAACAAACCGATTAACATCTGACACTGCTACAGAACTCAAACAATGCTAAAGGCTGCAAAACGCTGTCTGAAAAAGCAATAAAAAACAATGGTCACACAAAGAGCCCTCCCGAGGCAGGAAGGGCCCCCAGACAGCCCCTGCCCAGCTGTGGAGCGCTTTCATGCTCAAGCTGAAAAGGTGCAGGAAAGGTGATTTGTTTCAAAGTGAAATCTTTCTGAATTAAGTGTGCACTGCAGAAGGTGAGGCACGCAATGGCATCCCCTTGTGCGGGAATTACAAGAGCCCTTGGCTCAGAAACCCAAGCCCAGGTTCTGCTTTCTGCTCTTGAGCACTCTGCTCTCAGCTCAGCCCAGGCATTCCCTCCTGTTCTGCTTGTGTGGAGGCACATGAGCTTGTGTGCAGCTGGCCACACAGCCACTCCTGAGCTCAGCCAAGCTCTTGTGTCTCCAAGTTCTTGTGTCTCTAGCTGCATTTCTGCACATCTCCCAAAGGTATGCAACTTCCATTCTTCTGTGGTTCTGGATGCATTTTCCAGACCTCAGCAGATTATCCTGTGAACTGCATAAGAAAAGACTAAGTTTTAACTCATGCTTTTGCTGATACATTCACTGTAAATCAGCTGAACTTTAAGTAGCCATGAATATCTGTAAGGTTAGATTTGATACTTCTAGTCACCAATAATTTTTCCTGCAGACACACATGCACATAACACTGGGTTTTTTTCCTTAGAAGTCTTCATACATTTTCTTCACCTTTTTGTTCTTTTCTGCTTGCTTTCTATGATCAGAGCAGACAGAACATCTCCCACAAAGCCTTTTGGAGATTTCAAGAGACATGGAGCCCCTGGAGCAGCTCCAGTAGAAAGCCACTAATTTGGTCAAGGTCTGGACAGCCTCTCATGATGAAAGGCTGAGGGAGCTGCTCAGTCTCAAAAATAGCTGACTGAGAGGGCATCTCATAAATGTGTACAAATATCCAAAGAATGGGTGCCAAGAAGATGGACCAGGATTTTCTTGGTGGTGCCAGCAATAGGAAAAGAGCCAGTGGGCAGAAACTGATACTGAGAAAGCTCCACCTGAACACAAGGAAGAACTTCTTTACTACACAGTGACCAAGCACTGGAGCAGATTGAGCAGAGAGCGTGGAGCTTTCCTTACTGGGAGTATTCCAGAACCATCTGAACGTGATCCTATGCCCTGTGCTTTGGGATGACCCTGCTTGAGCTGGGACATTGGATCAGATGACCCACTGTGGTCCTTCCAACCTGACCTATTCTGTGATTCTGTGATTCTGTGGTCTTGCTCACTCTCCAAAGTACAAGAGGTTTTGGTGTCCCAGCCTCAAAGACAACTGACAATTGGACTTGATTATCCTAAGGATCTTTTCCAATCTTAATGATTCTGATTTTATGAGCAGGGCTGGCATCCAGGAGCAGTGAGTCATGGCCTGGAAAAGGTGGGTGCAGGAATTTCCAGAGAGGCTGCTGTCAGAAAATCAACATCAGGAAGAAGCCTCTAGGAAGGGGAAATGTCAGACCAGCTTGTCAGTCAGTAGGGAACAGCTGACAAAGACAAGGTTCCTGCCACATCATACAGGGACTTTATTTTTTACCTGGAAGAAGAAATTCTGGGTGTCCCACACTCACAAGGAGGCACCTCCTACAAAGCATCTTCCACACTCCACCAGGCAGCAAAACAGTGGTCAGGTGTGACCAGCCTTGCCAGGGCCGCCAAAAACAACCACCAGCCATCAGGGGCAGGTCAAGCAGTGCAGGACAGGGCTGTTTGGGGCTGTGAGCCTGCAGAGGTGGGGCTTTGTTCAGCAGGGAGATGTGCCTAAGGGAAGCCCCACTGCTCCTGGGCACCAGCCCTGAGGAATGGGTGGCCACAACATGAACATCCATGCTGGTCTGGGATGTTTAATATCAGATCAAGGCTCTGTGACTGCTTTACACTAATTCTGGATGGTATGAAAATGTAACCCACTGGTTTTGCCTTTATGAGCAATCCTTGGCTTGTTCTGTTCCTGGGCTTGTTTCCTGCACAGTGTATTTCTTGTGCTGATAAATATTTATGCTCCGTGATTTTGATTTATACAAGGGGTTTAAATATTGTAAAGCTGGATATAACCAGCATAAAACAACATAAAACAAAGCACCAGTATCTAGAATGAGGTGGACTAAAAAGGGATGGCTCCTGCAGCTACCAAATTTTACCCCAGAAATTACCTCCTCCCCTCCCAGCAGCAGCACAAATTGGCAACATCCCCCTCTCTGCTTTACAATTGAGATTCCCAACCTGTGTGTATCAAACAGGAGAGCTGTTTGCAGTATTGCCAAGGTTACTAGAGTGAAAACATTGCAAATGGCATTTGCATGATTGTACTTTCAAATCCTAACTTGTAGCAACAGTGCATTTTAAATGAAGGGGATTTATAACTCAAACCAGAACACTAATCATATTCTGGAGTAATAGGATTTATTTGTTGGTTGTTTGGTGGTTGTGGGTTTTTTTTAAGCTCACAGACAACAAGCTATGTTCATGATAAGGGGGCTGGCTGGGCTTAAACCCTACTCCAACAACATTTTGAAAGGATTAGGAAAGAAACATGAATGTGCTCCGTTTTCAAGATGTGGTTCAGGGCCTGTGTAGTCTTTAATGCTTCCCTGCTATGAGAACATCCTAAATTGCTAAACAAGTTCAGACAATTACCATTTTAAATGTGAAACTCAGATCAGCACAAAAGAAGAAGGAGTCGTCTGAGGACCAAGAATGGATGTTTAACAGCACCCAGATGTTCTCCAGCTATGAAATTCCTTACCCAAAGCACGCTGGGCACATTCTGAAGCAATGCTCAGTCCTCCACCAAGGCTAGGATTTACAGCCCAATATCAAGACCAGCTAAAGCTGGAAGCAGCTGTCATGGTCCCCACACCACTGGATTTCTGGGACAGGCTGTTAAGGTTCTGGAGCACCTGACTTAAACTAATGCAATATTTACGGGAGAAAGCTCCTTTAGGCTGTCATTTAGGAGGTGCCCTAAATCTCATGGCCCATATCCTTACCTGGAAAAAGTGGATTAAGTCAATGCACACCACCCAGAGAGCTTGATTTTAATCTCCATGCCCTGCACACACCTGACTTACGGGAACAAAGGTGCTCCAAGAGGGTTTGATGATTACCAGAAATTGCTCCAGAAAATTCCCTGGATTTTTGACAAAAAGGAACTTTTCCAGACATTTCTGAAATATCTCTGTAAAACACATGTTAAAGCCACCTTACAGGGCTTGTTTTAATATAAAAATTCTTAGTGGTGGGTTGTTAAGCTGTCCTGTCAGACATGGGAAACCAGGAGTGCTGTGTGGTCTGTTTCTGCAGCCATCTGAAGAGATAATAAACCTCATCTGGCCACTGAGAACTTCTTATAACATGTCATTTAAATTGCATGATCATATACTTGCTGGCAATTGATTTTAGACTAGTCAAAGGATGTCAATTTAGGCAGCCAAAACCACCACCTAAAATCTCCAGTTGTGCTTGGAAATTCCAGCCTTCAGTATATTCAGGCACACACTGATTTTATACAGTGTGTGTATATATATCTGTACAATTTCACACACACACACACACACACACATATACATACATCTATAAATGAAAAAATTAATCTGAAATATGTCACCCCACAATCTGTCAAATAAAGCTGATATAATAAATATGTCACTTTATTTAACAACTGATGCTGAAGAGAACTAGGCAGAATGAAAGAAATGAAGACAGGGCTTAGTAAAAACACTGAGGAAGGCAGAAATTAAAGCAATCAATCACATTCTCGTGGAATGTCTACACCACTCGAAATAATATTTTATTGTCTGCTATTGATTGGATGCCACTGAACAAAATTACAAACAATGAATCTGGTGTTATAAACAAGAATCACAATAAGAATAACTTATTTCAAAGCCTTGGCCATACACTTTGTGTACCAACATAACCCAAGAGACATCCCTGCTCATTGACAATGGGGAGGCCAGGCTGCAAGGGTGCTGAAATAAGGGAACACTCTCATTTTGCCCTCCTTTGCATTTTAAGCATGAATGTTTAAAGCTTGCAAAATTTGGAAGGATTAGAGGACCCCACTAATTGAGACACGAGAGAAGCGACACTGTTTTTTCAAACAGTGAAATCTCAGTTTAGGAAGGAGAAGGAGAATACCTTGAATTTTATTCTGATGCAATCATTTAAAAAATTAAAGAAATTATGCTGAATCAGAGAGTAAAGTTGTGGCACCCAGCAGCCAGTCCCAGGCATCATTTTGGAAAATGAAAGAAAATTCCTACGGGCCCTCCATCAGCCAGCATCCCCAAACTCTTGGCAGGTTCCTTGCCTTTTTCCAGTGGGATGCTGCCACTCTGATCCATGCAGGGACAAGGGACATGGGTCAGGACACCAGCTGAGCCTGATGGAGAGAGCACAGGACATGTGGCATCCTCTGGCTGCTCACCAAGCCGCAAGTTACTCATCAAACACCCCACTAACAGCACCAGGACAACCTGGGAAGGAAGGTGGTGTTTATGCTGAGCACTGGTCTGAAAGATTCACCTCCAGAGAGGATGAGCTGACACAGCAGTGACAAGTAAGACCCACAGCTGCTTCGAAAACCCCTCTGAGCTTGGCTTGTTGTAAGGAGCAATGAAGATGTGGCAGGGGGATTTTAAGCAGCTGGGAGAAAATCCTTTCTCACCCCTCTGAAGTTCAGAGGATGATAAAACAGCATTACTAAAACCTCTAGAAAAATCAAATGAGATGTTTAGACAAACCAGTCATTCCTGATACAGTTCACACTCTAAAATAAAAGTGGGCAAATGGGAATGCAAAATGCTGGATGAAGGAGCAAGCAGAGAGGATAGGATAAAAACCACATTTCCCCTTCCCACATTTTTCTGTGATGCCACTGGGTTGTCACACATTAGCCATTTACAGACACATGCAAATGGCATGAAAACTCTGGGCCAAAACCATCCACAGTGAAATTCATTGAGTTCCAGCAGATCTATACTGGGTTCTAATTAGGCTTATTATGTATAACCAAACATTATTCTAATTGGCAGCTTTGATTGCACCCCACATCATTTCTGCTCTAAAGTACCCACATGGGGCAAGAAAGAGGTAACACACAGGTCTGGTTCCAATGGTGACAGCAACAGGAGGAAGAGAGAAAGCCATCCCTTGAACTGTGCACAATGGCCAGGAATGGAGTTGGAGGTATTCCCCACTGAAGAAACATTTATCCTGCTGGTATGCAGGAATCAGGTGGTGTCTAATTTACCCTTATGCAGCTTTATCTACCCAATAGTTTGCAACCCACCCCTGCAATATGCAACCTCTATTCCTAGAGGTTTTATGGAGTGAGAGTCCTTATAGGCATTTGGAGAGTAAAAGTTCTGCTTGGGATGTGAGGAAGAGTGTGTTTGTGCATGGGTGAGATTGCAGTTCAAGGGATTTGAAGTTAATAAATATTTCCTCCCCTCTGTCTCATATACTTTGCCTTCTTTTATAGACTCTACATGTCTCAAATTAGGAGACAATCTCAAGCCTACAGGGATCAGCAATTCCAACCCCACCTTTCTAGGAAGGAGAAGTATTTCCAAGGGTCTTCCAATTGATGTGGATGAGAGTTGTGTACACCGAACACACCCATCAACCAGTTTGTAAGGAAAAGCTGCTGTCCTCATGAATTATAGTCACTTCAGAAAGCTTGGCCTAGATCCCCACCAAGGTGAAATTGTCCTTGCAGGACTGGGACTGCTCGATAGGGTCCATAGGCAGATCCATGGATCTTGGTTCATCGATCCTGTGGATGCTTTGGGCCCAGAAGGATGATGGGCCCAGGTTGCACAAAATCTATGGAGATAAAGGCACAAGTGGTTGGAAGACAAGATACAAAGTGATTAGTGATGGCTCACTCCCAGACCTGCAGAGATTTGCCCCAGATTTGGGTCCAGCCAGCGTCTTGATTGATGCCTTCGATGAAGGGTGGAGAATTTGCTTGTAAAATGCCCAGTGGGATCAAGTCCTAAAGGGTTGCAAATGTTCAAGAGGACGGGAGCAGAATTCAGACAGGCCTCAGCCTGAAATACATCTGAAAGCACAAAGAACGAAATCCAGAGGAATGAGTTCAACCTCCTGCCCTTGGGAGGGACATCTCCAGAGCACAGGAACAACAAGAGGTGCTTGTTTATGGTCTGGGGGACAGGGAAAAGGGTCACAAAGAGCCAGCAATGAGAGCAGCATCCCATCAGAGCTATGATGCACTGTATGATTCCCACAGGGAAGCACATGAACCTGCCATGGCCTAATGGGGGATAACCCCCAACTTTCCTGTTGTGACTCCCTATCCTAGACCAGGGCAGCTTCTGGGCTCCCTACTGAAGACCAGGGATGCTTTCTGCTATCAGGTTAATGCACACCCCACAGTCAGACCAATTTGCTCTTTGGCCACTGCTCAAGATGCAGCTCTGGCTTTGGGACCAAGCCAGCTTGTGCAGAGGACACCACATGTCCAGGGCATGGTTTTCATGGTGGCCAGAGCTCTGCACCCAGTTAGCAGCAATGTTATGTGCACACAATGAGCATTTAGGGGGTGGAGGGAGCCTTCAAAATGCTCAAAGCCAAATGTGTCCAAACGTGAGCGCGGGAAGGCAGCAGGGTGGAGGAAAGCCATCTGGCACCCTCTAGTGTGACACTGAGAAAAACTCATCCCTCCACACCCAGCGCTGCTCCTCTGCAGCATTTCCTCACCCCCACACAGACCACCCGTGCCTGCAGGCTCCGTCTCATCAACCCCCTTTAATTACCATCCACTGTAGCAAGACACGAAACTCATTAGTGCAAGCGGCGTCTCCTCGTGATGAGCCTGTCGTGTCCCAAGACATCCAGTGCACGTGAGCCTGATCAGAAGGAGATGCACAGCCCAAAGAAGCTCTAAAGGGGATTTTCAAAGCTCTGTGGACCTGGCCTGGCTAAATAAGTGCCAATGCCAGGGCATCAGGGCCACCACCACTCGCAGCGCCGCATGTGCAGGGTTGGGCATGAAAACAGACGTGTCCCAGGGCACATGCTGGGAATTAGAGAGGTTGCTGTTGGACAGCAATTAAGCTGGGAGACAGCAGATTCAACTATGTGACATCTGGGGTGGGACATTTGTATAGATAGAGTCTAAATTAAAAAAAACAAACCCTTCAAGGACAGGCCAGGGTGTCCCAATCTAGCCTGTACCCAGCAGTGTAGGCACAGCTACAGCCACCCAAGCACATTTCACTTTTTACGATTTGGCTTTCAAGTTGCTGGAAGAAAAACAACTTTCTTCTGTTCCTAATCACCTTCACCGTCCTCCAGTGAACTTTTGGGTAATGTATGCTGTGTCATCAGAGCAGTGCTGCTCCGTGAATGGGAAACAGGCAATCCTTACATTTCTCAGGATGATGATTCCTAACCAAGTAACCAACACAGAGCACAAGCAAGAGGAGATAAAACTCCCCAACCCAGAGAGTACCATCCCCTCCTGGGCACTGGGACCACCTCCACAAACACCACTGAACAAAATATCCTTTTCTCCCAGGGTTTTGAAAGCAAAAGGGTTTTGGGATCAGGCCACATGGCAATGGGACTGTGGTTGGTGGCCTGACCTTCAGCACCTGTGATGGTGTAGGTGGGATGTAGGTCCCAGGAGCAACTGCACCCATCAGAGACAGGGCAGGGCCAAGTCCCAAAAGGCCATGAGTGGTACAGCAACTACAATAATGTGAATGTCCCTGTTGACTTTGAAGACCTGGCATCTAACCAAACTTTGTGCCAGTGAAGGTCACCTGCCTGACACGTCACTACTGTCATTTTGATGTGTTGGATGATCAACTCATGATCTGCTTAGAGTTTTGTGTTTGGTTGAGGGCCAGCTTGTCACCTCAAAACAGTCCTGTATCCTCATCTCTCAAAAAATCGTTTAGGTTGGAAAAAGCCTCTAAGATCATCAAGCCAAAATCTCAACCCAGCACTGCCTGTTCCACCACTAAACCATGTCAACTTCAACCTAGCACTGCCTGTTCCATCACTAAACCATGTCCCTCAGTGCCACATATACACATCTTTTAAATCCCTCCCAGGATGGTGACTCCACCACTGCCCTGGGCAGCCTTTTCCAATCCTTGACAGCCCTTTCAGTGAAGAAATTTTTACCAATATCCAATCAAAACCTCCCCTGGCACAAATTCAGGACATTTCCTCTGGTTCCCTCAAAGAGACCAACCCTCACCTCTCTACAAGCTCATGCTCTTCCTTGTCCTGTCTGTCCAACACCAAAGGACTGTACTTGGTTAGGAGAAAACCAGGGCCATGTGTCTCCTGCATCACCTCTTGTATCCTCACCACCCTCCTCCTTGTCCTGTGCTCCTCTGAACCAGGAGGAAATTTCCCATGAAAACCAGCTGCTAGTAATGCAAGCCATGGATCTGGCTCAGCTCTGGGTAAAGCTGGATCCAGTCTTACAAAACCCATCTCACAAGCAAGTTCATCTCCTATAAATACACACAAAACCTGGAACATTTGCCTGGCCCCTGAAACAAAAGTAATTTTGCTACACGGCTTAAATTTTTATTGCTAGTTAGTGTAAGAGATGCAGAAACAAAAAACACTGGCTGAGCCAGGATCTGTGCAAGCTCTCACAGGCAGATCAGCCAGTGTATCCCCTTAATAACCTTTAAAAAACCTCTTGCCTGTCATGCTAAATTGGACGGCCATTTTATGATGTGGACACATGTTCACAGAACCCATCCATGGGACAGATTGATCTCAACTGATCAACACATTCAAAAAACAGTGATGTTGCCCCCCACCACCACCACCTCTTAGAGATGTAAGATTTCTTCTTAAAATCAACTATAATTTTCAAACCAGAGACTCACCAGAAATGAGTATACTGAATTTAGCGAGGTAAAGGTAGCAGAGGTGACTCGAGCCATGTTCAAGGCTGCAAAGTTATGACCAGATCACCAGCCCCCATCAGAAGGAGCAGTTTTTGGGAGGCAGGGCAGGAGGATAAACATTAAAACAACTCCCTTATATCAGCTCTTCCTCTTGCAAACCACAGCTCCTTTGACATGTGTGTTGCTTGAATCTTTTTGGGAACCCACAGAAAGATAATCTTGACATTGAAACTTGACAGAAGCAGTGGTTCAGAGGACATCACTTTGAAAACAGGTCTTGGTGGTTCTCTATCCTGCCTGCCACAGCAAGAACCTAAAGAAGAGTAGCAAACAGACAAGTCAGTGTGTAAAATTGGATTGTTTTTTCTAGTTATGCACTCAGGTCACAAAAGGAAGAGAAACTGGTGTCCAAACCTGATACTTGATCTACGTTAGTGCAACATCACAGTGATCCACACCCACAGCTGTTCAGTGCTACTGCAGTAGAAGAACCAATACAATGATACCCAAATCAAATGGGACATCTTTCATCTTCTCTCTGCCCTCCCCAAAAGTTTTGAATAAGAGCCATTAAAGGAAAGCTGGAGGGCAGGCCATTGCTCAAGAGGAAGAAGAAGAAGAAAAAGGAGAAGAATGAGAAGAAGGAGAAGAAGGAGAAGAAGGAGAAGAAGAAGGAGAAGAAGAAGGAGAAGAAGAAGAAGAAGAAGAAGAAGAAGAAGAAGAAGGATGAGGAGGAGGAGGAGGAGGATAGACTCTTTCAGTTGGAAAGGACATACAATGATCACTCCGTTCAACTCCCTGACAAGTTCAGGTCAGACCATGGCAAAGCCTGTTACTAAGGCATTGTCCAAAAGCCTCTTAAACACTGACAGGCTTGGGGCATGGACCAATTCTCTGGAAAGCCTGTTCCAGTATTTGACCGCCCTCTCAGTAAAGAAATGCTTCATAATGTCCCATCTAACCTCCTCCAGTGCAGTATTCAACCATTCCCACCCAGTCACTGGATCCCAGAGAGAAGAGCTCAGTACTTCACTCTCCCCTTCCTCAGGAAGCTGTAGAGAGCAATGAGGTCACCCCCCAGCCTCCTTTTCTCTGAACAGGACAAACTCAAAGCCCTCAGCAGCTTCTCACAGGACATTCCCTCCTCTGCTTTGTTGCTCTCCTCCAGACACATTCAAAGACCTTCACATCCTTCCTAAATTGCAGGGCCCAGAATTGCCCACAGTGCTCCAGATGAGGCCACACCAACACTGAATAGAGTAGGATGGTCACCACTTCTGACCAGCTGGTCACACTGTGTTTGAGGCACCACAGAATGGATTTTGTCTTTTCAGCTGTCCAGGCTCACTGCTGGCTCACAGCCCACTGCCAACCAGCATCTCACTGTCCCCACATCTCAGCTGGGAAAAGAGAGAAGTGCTCAAGCAATGGCACTTATCTGTGTTTGTGCCATTAGGGAAAAAGCTTTAAACACAGCACATTATTTCTTGGTTTCAATTACTAAAAGAGAGATAGATTTTTTTTTTTCTCAATTTCCCTGTTATCTTATTCTTCTTGCTTTTTCTTTAGCCATTACTTAGTTCAACTCAAACTTAAGTGTACTCCCATCAATGCCAGTCAACAAAGCATTTAGGCACGTGCTTAACTCAAAGCAGATAACTAAAGCACATTCAGCAATACTCACCCATACACCTCACTTTTTTTTCTCTCTGAAAGGGGCCCTCCATCACTTTAAAAGCTGTATTTCTTTTCAGCATAAAGTACCACAGCCACAAAAATCAATCCACTCTGCTCCATCAGTGTGCATCTGTCACTCAGCTCCCAGCACAGGGAAAAACAGAGAAACACACAGAAAACACTCACCCAGTCCCTTTCCTTTAAGAACAGCCAAGAGTAAAAAGATGCATAATTTAGCAGAACACTTTTATTTGTGTATCAGGTTATTTTAAATGTCAGCTGAGGTTATGTTCTTGTCTTCAGTTGCTGCTGGGTGTTGCTTCAAAGTCATTCTGAGTCACTGCTCTCCATCTTCATCTGCTGATGGGCCCCCAGGTAGTGATGGAAACATAACTTCCCTTGACATGGATAACCTCCAATAAAGGAGCGACTTCCCTCTTGACACACTGATTAGAATGAACGAGGGGAGGTGGAAGGCAAGAGGAAGGTGACTGTAGCTCTTGAAAAGCAAAAGCAACAGGCCACATCCTGCTCCCTGACTCTGTGCCATCAGATTCACTGCAAGTTATTTGCAAAACGGCAAGAAACTCATTAGGTTGCTGCTAGGACTATTGATGGAAATGCAAATCTTTACCTACAGGATCTTATTCCACAGCAAATTAACAGCAGGCTAGGGAAAACCAAAAATCTGTAGTCTCAGGGCTGAGAGTCTGTCAGAGCAAAGTATAATCTCTGTTTTTCAGATACCAGTCCAAAAAAAAAATAAAAAAAGACAAGGTCTAACTTCATTCAGATTTTCTATTAGTTGCATCAATATTGACCTAAAAGAAATACTTCCATGTTTCCATGAGCCTGAATAAGGTGAGAGTCAGAGCCCGAGAGTTCCATAAACTTGCCTGGCACAGTATGAAAGGGCTGTGCTCAGAGAGACACAGCCTGGCTGGCAATTTACAAAACCAAGGGAAATCTCCTCCAGAGTCCAGTTTTGTTTTGGCTTGAAACAAGATTTTACCCGAGCCATTAATTTTTTCCATTATCTTCCATGGGCTTTGGATTAGGCTCCTTCTGGTGAATTCAGCTTTGGCTGCGCAACGTGATACCTCAGGAGATCATCTGGCTGAGAAACCAGGTAGAAGGTTTTCAGAAAAATCCTGCCCTGGTATTCCAGGGGACCCTGCTGGGATGGCAACTGAGCCTTTGCATTGTTCCCAGTAAGGCTACCTGCAGCTGGATCACACAGCCAGAGGCTTCAGCTCTCTAAGAAAGAGCATGAACACCCCCCACCTCCACCCCTCAGTAGGGCTGCACTCACTGTCACAAGCTCATTTTCCACAGAGAGCCAAACATTGTCATTTACACCAATAAAAAGCTGAATTCAGCACTCTTTCCATAAAACGGATCGTGAACCCTTAACACCACTTGCCTCTCCTTGGAATAATAAATTATGAGGACAAATGGCAGAATCATTATCAGTTTCAATATCCAGTCATAAATAGTCTTGTAAGAACACTCAAATGATGGTGTTTTATTGCATTAGATATCACTTGCCATTAATTACAGCATGAAACTTTTGTACTTGGATGAAAAGCATTTTAGCCAGCTCAGTTATAAATTTAAAACAGTCTTAAAACAAAAGTCACCCCAAGTTGTGGTGTGGGGTTTTTTTTAATCTATAGATCTGAACACAAAGTAGCATTTTTGTCTTGGAATGACACAAAAGACAGGTTTTATAAAAGCCATTTTATTGCCCACTCATTCAGCTTCAGTGCTTACAGCAAACTAGCAGTACCCATGACTTTGTTTTACAATAACGCTGTTGGCAGACAGATTTCACTGCTACAGATACTTCATAGTTCATTTGGTTTAGTGGGGATTTTCTTCCTAATGATCAAGTGGTGTTGTGAATCACCGTGATCCAGTTTACATTTCTGCCCTGTTTCTTTGGTTTGGATCATTTCTCTGTCCTTCTGTGGCCATAACTCACCACGCAGGACAGAATCACAGCTGGCTGTAGAGCAAGCCTGGCACCACCAGCAGCTGCTGGGTCAGTCCTCAGAAAATCTGGGATACACACAAAATCTCACAGAAAAATAAAAATCTCACAACTTCAGCCTGAGAGCTACATTTTCAAACAATTGTTGGATCTGTCTTCAAATTTCCAGTTCAGAGGGATTCAGGCTGAAGCAATTTACATTGCTCCATGGCATTGATCACAATTTGCATTTGTTTGCAAAAGGGATTAAAGGGATTATCCCAACCCTAATCTGGGCATGGCAACCTTGCAGCCACCACAGCCAAATTCCCCAGAGACCAGGATTCAGAGCCTCTGCTCAGGTGAACAACAGTTTATTTATTATAGCAACACCTCTGAATTCAAACAAGCATGCATGAATGCACAGTCCCAAATCCAGCTGCACTGCAATAGTTGTACTGGACCCCATAAATTTGTCAGTAGATATGGAGAGGACACTTTGTTTTCCTTTCCCAACCCTCTAGGAGGAATTATGTGCTGCCCAGTATTTAAATTATTCTCATGAGACCTGGGAGACCAAGGTTTGGCTCTTGTCCTACCAAAGGTTCCTGTTTTGCCCAGGGATACAGGAAAAACACACAGTTTCTCAGAGGTATGGTGGGAATCTGCTCAAGCTTAAGAGAGCTAAGATAGGAGTCAGAACCCTGTGACAGTCAATGGAGATCAGGTCCCTGCATTCCACAGCGACTTCTTGCCCTTCCCATGCCTGGAAATGATCCCCAAGGAGATTTGCTCTGTGACCTTCATGGAGACAAAGGTGAAGCTGACCATTCTGCAGCTTTCTTAGGCTCTCCTTGCTTGAGGATGACCTCGGCATCAGCCTCTTCCCAGTCACTGGGGACCTTCCATGATCACACCCACCCTTCAGAGATCACACTGAGCAGCCTTGCAATGGCATCAACCATCTTCCTCAGCACCCTTGAACACATCCCACCTGCTCCCACGCACCCCTGTATGCCCATTTTGCTTCACCAGTCCCTAAACTGATCCTCCCCTAAGACAGGTGGCACCTGCCTCTCCTAAACCCTGCTACTAGGCACGAAAATTAAGAGGTTTGACAGCAGACCTTGCCAGGAATGACAAAGGCAAAGAGCACCTCAGCTTTCCCCATGCCCTTTGTTGCTAGGTTGGCCAACACATTCAGCAGCAAATCAGTATGTTCACATTTTCCCTTTCCTGGTGATTTACTTATAGAAATCCTTATTCCTGCCCTTAACACTCTCACCAGTTTCATCTCGCTTTTGGCTGTTTGAATTTCATCCATGTTAGAGCATATCTGAGATCTGAGGACAAGTGACATTGGCCAAGACTCATCAGCACCTGTAAAAACAGATGTCATTGTCGCAACTTGACTGTTTCTTGAAAGGGTGACCATTTGCTTTTTGACACAAAAGTGAGAAATTGAAGAAAAACAGCCTAACTGCTCATTTAAGGCAGCCTGTTCTTTCCCTTCTGCTTAGCCAGTTAAAACCTCATTTGACAATCTGAGAGTTTAGCTCCCAGTGCTCTTGCTTAAAATATAACAGATGGCCTCTAATAAGTAAATTGAAAAGTGCAAATAACGTTAAAACAATTTTTCTTTATTGAATATCATTAACTTCAAGGCTGTCCACTTTAAAATGCTAATTAAACCTCACTTCCTTTTGCAGGTTCTAGTGAGGAAAGATTGCCATGGGGTAAATTCCTCTTGTTTGTAGAGGACCAGCCCAACAAATTGATAGCAAACTGGACTATTACATGTCCCAGGATTAAGAAGTAGAGTTGGAAGCTTTCCATTATTTGTCCCTTCCTTCCTTGTTCCTTCCCACAAACCAAATAAAATCAAGGAGGAAGAGGTCAAGTGTGAAACCCTGCTCTGTCCACACAGCAAACAACAGTTTCTCTGAAGGTCACTATTGGTCCAAACCAGTTTTCACATGGGATTTCTAACACCTTTTTACCACCCTAGAGCTCGTTGTGCTGCAGGTGTGGGGCTCTGTGTTCCTGGCACCACACACAGAGTACAAGAGGTCCTTAAGCACCTCGCCCCCACCTCACTCCTAATTTCCAGTGCAAATTTATTCCCAATCAGTATGTGTCACTTGCTCATGTGCCAACACTGTTCTTTGGCTTGAAGAGCTTTCTCCACCCCCAACCTGAAGGATTTTTACTGAATAACCCATAAATAATTTTTACTGAATAACCCAACTTCATCGTGCTTCTGGCAAAGCAAGTTAAACTTTCAGCCCCCTCTCCTAGGACAGCCCTTCCCTTCCCCTGATCAAGGTACCAGCCCCTCCTTCACCTGTTCCAGTTTTAATTCTTCTTTCTTCAGCATAAGAGAGCAGATCTGGCTGGGTCTTACAAAGTTCTGCATGAGGCAATGCTCCATCTCAACTGGAAAGGCACACAGGTAAAGTCCAGGATAACATTCACCTTCTTCATGGCCAGATCATGCTCACAGTTTTTAGTCATCATGTAAAAAAATTAGTAATTTTTTACCTTTCACCTCCTTTACTCCTGCTGAAGGTTGAACTCTAGTCTAAGGCAGACTCAAGAGGCACCACACCTCAGTGTCCAAAGAGAGCCTCGTGTCCAACTGATGCAAAGCAGCCAACTTTTTGGACAGCAGCCTCGGGACAACAGCCTGTCACCGTGAGCAGGGAGCTCTGGGTGCTCCCCCTGCCTGGGGGATTTGACCCCAGGGGCCAGTTTGCAGGCCACCTTTGGTAGGCTGCAGGAAGCTCAGAGAGGGAGAGGTTTCCATGTCTGCTGTAAACCTGAGCTGCTGTAGAGGAAAAAGTCAGGATGCATCAGGCCAGAAAAAAGAGAGCCTCTGAGCACCTGGGTCTCCTCACCAAGCATTCCTGAGTCCAGATGAATTTTCCCTCCCCATCTAAACATGGTTCTCAGTCATCTGAGCAAGGTAATTTACTTTGTCATTTAAAGATTCAGAATATTAATTACAAAATGCAGAGCTTGATACAAATTGTCTGTCCAGTCTCACCTCGGTGACTTCTCACTGGCTGAACATCCTTCACTTCAAACCACTCATACTATAGATAATCCAACACTGCCTGTCCAGCAAACCTGAGTTACAAAAAGTTTCTGGGCCAAGAGGGAAGGGAAAAGAGCCTCTTGATATTTACTCTGGTCTTTATGGGAAGCCCTTGTCCCACAGAGGATCATCTTTCTGTGGAAGCCCAAGAACAAGGAGGGTTGACAACAGGCAGGGGCAGTTGTAGCAACACTTGCTTAACTGGTGCATTTATAAATCATGCCAAAACCACACACAACATAGATCAACACAAAAAAAAATCTGCATTCACTGGCCAAACAGCAAACTGAGTCTGTGCTGAAAGGTTTTTGGGAGAGTCTGCCAAACACAGAATCACAGAATGGTTTGGGTAAGAAGGGACCTTAAGATCATCTAGTTCTGATCCCTCTGCCATGGGCAGGGACACCTTCCAAAAATAAAAAACAACAGCCCTATTTTCTGAGCCAAGAATCACTCTGAGGAAAATAAAATACTTTCACAACAAGGGAGGGCTTGAAATGCAGCTTTTTGCTTATTCATTCAGTTGAACTCTCTGAGTAAATCACATATTGGATTAGCTGCATTCAATGTCTTCTCTTTCCTCTGCTTGGATAGGTGCTCCTTCTAAGGGACAACAGTTGCAGGAACCCAAATAATTTAACTGAGAAATGGAAATTAGGAAACCATATTGTTGCCTTTCAACAACATCTTTCTTGATCAAAAGGGTGTTTCTGCTGTATGCAACTGTCCTCAAGCAGGGCAGTAACCCAGCAAAGAAATGATTCCAGGAGTGACAGGGGAATGTCCCCTACTAACCTAACAAGCTGTGACAGCTGTGTGAAGAGATGCTCTCAGGTGGCATAAGCTGTGATATCAAAGTTGTGTGACTCCTTTGCCTCTCACTTGATTTCTGCAAGATGCTTTATTTTAAGATAAAAGTCCTCACTGAAGAAGCAGCTCCGTCTCTGCTCCAAGTCCTTCTGGCTTGGACTACTTTTTAAGGAGAATTCCATCTTCAAAACACCGGTATTCATCAGACCTGGAAGAGAGTTGAGGTTTCAGGAGGGTAGTGCATACATGTCAATCACAGAGTAAATAGTGTCCTCAAACAGCAAGTTGAGCAGACCTTTGTTTTCCTGTGCAAAGCTTGGCTCAGTCTTAAGGGAGCTGTCTTTCACTGAACCAGGGCTCTGAGCTTGCAGGCATAACACAAATGCCTGAGAGAGCCCAGCTTGAAGGGATAAACACGAGCAAGGGCATGCAACTAAAGGACAAAAAGCAAGAACATGAGTAGCAAAGCTCTCAAGCTGGATCTGCTGGATGCCTCCACGCAGGTGTGTGGAGAGGCAGTCTGAGAGGAGTTGGGGAGGTCAGTCTCATGGATTTGAATCACAGAATCACAGCATAAATCACAGTAAAAACAGAGGAGTTCTAGAACAAGAAAGCTTTCCAGCTGTACAGTGGTAACTGGGGACAAATCTTGTCTCCAAAGTTGAGACAAGTTTTCAATCAAGTCTTCAGGAGTTTTGGCACAAGAAGAAAAATCGGGTTTTTTTGTCCTCTTCTCCACACCACTGCCTCTCTACTCAGTAGGGAGAAACTGCTCACTCAGGAGACAAATCACCTGATCTGTTGTAGACATCTGCCACAAGGTAAGAGGAAAAACAGCCAGAAACTCCTCTCCCTCTTGGTGCTCTCCTTTGATTGCTAAAGGAGCCATATGACAGCAGACAGAGATGTCTATGCTGGTCAGATGAATCCCACACCTGAATGACCAGACTCCTGCTTGGCTGATGAGATGCTAAAAGAGGAACAACAACCAGATGGATGCATTACAGAGTACTCTGCCAACATATATCAAATAAAAGCATCTTAGGAATGTGTCACAAACACCTGTCATTTAAAGATGTTAGAGTAAAAAACATCGCAGGCAATTAATAATATCCCCAAAGTGTCAGGCTGGTGATTGAACACCATGGCTGATGGGCTAGTGGGCAGGCTGACACATCAGGGGATGAGGCAACTCAGTGACAGACTGGAATCAGAGATTGTAGCAGTAGCCATAGGCAGTGATAGCTGCTCCTTCACCCTTCCCCTCAGGGTATGTGCTTCAATAACACTGAACCAAGTCACTGAGCTCCCACAGTGGTTGAGACATTCCCAGAAGTCTGGGATCACCACAGAAACATTGTTCTGTTTGTCAAAGACAACTTTTAGAAGCAGCAGAGAAGCAGAAGAACAAGAAAAGCAAAATTACTCTTGGGGCTGGATTTCAGCAAAGTGTCAGGTAAGAGGAGATCTCAGCATCCCTCAGAAGTGGAAACAGCCAACAAGGTAAATCATCTACAAGAAAAGGTAGATATCTGCTGCAAAAGAGGAAAACTGTTTCTAGGGGGAAAAAATAATCTAAAAATACTACATTCTGGCAATGTAAGCTGTGATGGCTGAAAGCTAAACCACTTGAACTGACCAACCAAAGAGGCTTGGTCCAGACTGCAAAGTATGGAAGGTGAGCAGGGGTTACCCAAAGAATTCATTCAGACTTCTTTTGCATTGCACATCACTTAGTGCTTTTGACCTGCATAAAATGAGCTTAAAGTAATAAAGAAGTAAGATTCTTTGGTGCAGTCGTGATTTTGTACCCAATTTGCACAGGAGTATAAAATTTCAAGTCACATGGAATCAGGACTACAGTCACCTTCAGAGAAGCTTATTAGAGAAATGCTGCTCACAGAGCAGTGATGCCTTGGTATCAGATGAATTAATGTTCTGCCTGTTTTCCTTTGCCATTTGTTTGGCAATTTCAGCCCATTTTAACATGAGGGTCGAGATTTCACCAAAACCAAAATCAAGAGAGGTTACATGAAAAATCATCAGCTGAGGAGAAAAAAACCCCAAATTAGTCCCTTTTTCCTAAGGAGGAAGTTCTAAACTGGCTTCACATTGATGATAACACCAAGACCAGACAGTTTGGTTGTCTAAAATGTTGATCTTTCTTCCCCTCAGCCCCTAACCTGAATGCAGCAGTTTGGGGACCAAGGTAATATAGATGAGGATAAAACATTATTTTTTCAAAGTCCTGCTTTGGCTTGTTGTGGCTTTAGATACACATCCCTCACTGCACTGCTCTGTGATCTGTGGTGGTAGCTCAACTCCAAAGGAAAAGCAACCTGAAAAACAAAAGGGTCCCCCTGGGATCACACACAGCAGTGTTCAGCTCAATTACTTATTAAAGCACTGACACAGCATAGATTTTTTTTTTTCAGTACATTACTTATTCAATCAGAGCTCCAACTCTCTCAGACTGATCCCTTAAGAAAAAGCAAACATCTTTCCCTGTTTGTTTCCAGCTGCATCACAAAAGGCTTTAAAGACTTCAGGCTGCAAAGAAAACTGTTTGTCTTTGGGTTGTTGTACAGCAGGAGCTTGTGGGTGAATCCAGTGAAGCTCTGATTGACTGACTAGAGCACAGGGCCATCGAGCTGGGAAATGTGCTTGGATTTTTCCATGTAACTCCATGATCCACCTCCAACCTTGAGTAGCTTTACCTGTGCAGGACAGGAGCTGCAGGCAAGACAGCAGTGAACAATCTCTTTGTGGCAATCAAGGGTTTGGTTGTTTTTTACAGGAGGTGAGATCAATTTTCCATCAAGTTATTCTAGACTGGGAATAGTTCATCACATATTTAAACACAGAAGCTGACCCTTCATCTAGGCAAGATGGGCATGCCATGTTGGTCACCTTGAAGAAGAGTGAGGTCCCCTGTGGAGGAGAATCAACCTCTATCAGATATTTAGAGGTAGAAGCTATTGCCTTGCCTTTAGGTTTCTCTTAGCTAAGCTGTTGATTAAGTGGTAGAATCACTGAGGCTGGAAAACAGCTCCAAGATCATCAAGTCCAGCTGATACCATAACACCACCTCCACTCCAGACAACCAGTGTACCTTAAGGTAGACAAGCTGGCAAAAGCCCACATGGTTTTGGAAACCAAAGGGCACCAGATCCTTCCATCACCAGAGACTTTTTTAAAGGGATGTCAGAGAAAAAGCCTGTGTTTCCTTGGTGAGCTAATGTACATTCCTAGAAGGACAAAAATAAAAGAGTAGTAGAAGCCTTACAGCAGAATTTCTTCAAAGGACCTTTCAAGGGGGAGATTTATTGAGTCTTATTCTATCAGACACTAGTCAGTGAACATGTGCAACTTGGGTGAGCTGGGAAAAAAAAAGAGCTTGTCTATAAATTCTTGTACTCCAGACACTGTTCCTCAGAGGCCAGCCCTAATAAACTCATCACCACAGCAATACTATAATTCAGTGGTGGCTCACTCTTCAGAGCCCTGCATCCGAGTGTCTTCTCAGGGACTCCTGCAGCAAACGCACAGAGCATCACTGCCCTGAGGACAGTGCTTTAGTGCTAATGTGGGACATGCCCAACAGACAGGGAATTGTCTCCTCTCTCTACCCAGAGAAGAGCTCAGGCCCAGAAAGTGGTTAAATCATCAGACAATATCCTAGTAGCACCACATAATACTTTGCTAGCAGCCAAGATATTAACTAGAAAAGTTCTACAATGTGCTATGAGCTGGGAAATGTGAGCTTTAATCTTCCTCAGCTGAGTAAGAAACTGATTTTGAGCCTCCCATTTCACAAGCAAATAAAGCCAGAAAGCTACAAGAGAAAATAATCCTCTCACTCTGACAAAAGTAATGAGCTACTCAAGAAATTGTCACCAAAACTGCACAAAGCTGAAAGATGTAGAGAAGGCAGAGTTCTTGAATGCCTTCCTTTCATCAGTCTTCACCAATAAGACCAGCCCTCAGGAATCTCTGACCCAGGAGACCAGGGTAAATGAATATCAGGAGGAAGACCTTCCTTTGGTCACCAAGGGTCTGGAAAATCTCTCTTACAAGGTAAGGATGAGGGAGCTGGGGCTGTTCAGCCTCAGCATAGACCAGGCTCTGCTCAGTGGCACCCGTCAATGGGACAAGAGGAATGGGCAGAAACTGATGCCCAGAAAGTTCCACCTGAACATGAGGAAGAACCTCTTTACTGGGCAGTGGCTAAGCACTGGAACAGATCATTCAGAGAGGGTGTAGAGTCTCCCTCACTGGAGATATTCCAGAACCATCTGGACACAATCCTGTACCATGTGTTCTGGGATAACCCTCTTGGAGCAGGGAGGTGGGACCAGATGACCTTTGTGGCCCCTTCCAACCTGACCCATTCTGTGACTGTGACCTCTCCAAACCCCTTCCCTGTGTGGTTAACTTTGACTTCAAACCAGTAACCTGGCAGAACTTCAGGCTAATGATGATGGTAATGCTGCTTAAACCAGCAGACATTGTTTAACTTGTATTAATTAATCCTTCTGCATTTCTCTACAGCCTTGCTCAATGACAAAGCAACTGCTGACAGTGGAGGCCTGCAAGAAGTATTATATGTTTTAGCACTGTACCTTTGGACCCAGAATAATAAGCACATAAAAGAGATGGATGTGTATTTCTAATGCCACCTTTTACAGCAATTGCTTAAAAGAAGCCTTCTTTAGCAACTGGGAAATGTAATTCTTGACCTTCCTGAGTAATCATGCTAATATCAGGAGAAGTTGTAATTATTCAGTTGTGAACAAAAAAGGGTACTGTTCGTGCTCAACAGTGGAGCACTTACATATAAAAGAGACCAAAGGAGGAATGTGAGTATTCCTTGGCCACTCCAAAGGTGAGTCATGGCAAGGGTTCCCACTCTGGACAGAGATGTGGCAGAGATAGGGAGACTGCTCCTATGCCCCCAAAATGTGAGGAATATGAATTTGAGTCATCCAGCTCCAGCAGGGGCACAATCCAGCTCACAGTCAGTAAAGAGATCCTCTACTCTCTACAGTTCCCTGGCTTATTCTCAAGACACATTCCAGCTTCTACAGGAAGGGAAGAAAGGTGTCAGTCACTTCCATTAAACAATCTGCTTTATTCCCAGGAGAAATTTTATCCTAAGGGAGAGATACCAACTCCACAGAATGCAGGGAAGTGTTCCCACTTGCACAGGGATGTTCATTCAAATTCTGCAACTTCCACACATCTTTGCAGAAAGATCTCCTGGCTCACATTTTCTAAGCTTTTCTCAACTGGAGGCTACTTAATCTGGACCAAAACATTTGAAGTGAAACAGTAGCAACAGAGTAAGACAATCAAGCTCTTCTAGTCAAGATCTCCAAGAAAGAAATGGGATATTGGGGGTGTAAGAAAAAAATTTACCTTTCTGCCCTGTTGAGAGCAGAGCATGACACAGAATTTCACAGCCATGACAAGGGGAAAGAAAGAGAGTAACCCCAAGCTGGTGTGCAGATGAACTGACTTTTTTGAAGCAGAAAGGAGATGTATGAAACTTCCCATGTTTGGTCTCTTACTTTCTTCTTTACAAAAGTGATGTCAAGTAAAACATTGCACAGTGGTGTCTGTATCACATAAGATCTCTGTGCTTTCCACAATCTATAAACCCCTGCCATATCATGTTTTATCACAAAACAGGGTTTCCATAGTGTCATGTGACAAGAATTTCCCTTCTCAAAGGATCCCAGGGAGTCTTTAAAGACTTTAATCAGCCTCCTCCACATATTAAAGAAAGATGGGATCAAGTCAGCGTGCTTAATGCTTTCTGTGTAGGCAAAGATACAAACATCTCCAAGTTACAGATGAACAGAAAGATAGTCTCAAAACATTTAAGCAAGAGAAATTGAGGAATTAAGATACTTTGCTAGACAGGTATGCAGAGGCTGGCATGCCAAACACATGGAATCAAAGCTGACAGAGATGGGTAGAGTGACTCACATACACAGGGAACTTGACTTTGTCACCCAGCTCTTCCAAAACAGCAAGCACAGTCTGGAAAATACCTAAGAAAAATTGAGGCCACAAACACACAGAGCAATATGATGCTTTTTTAATCAGGTTTTCAATCACAATGTAATTTTTTCCCCACCAACACACTCAAACACAGACATTTGAAAATTATTTGTCTACGAAGAGGAACAAAATTATTTAAACAGCTCCAGTAAATTCTGAGCAAATCTCTTCTGATCTTCTCCTTGGGAGTCCACTCAGCTAACATATAAATTTTGTTTGCTTCTATTTCGCAAGACAAGAAGAGGCTGGGTTGTAGATAACCTTCTGTTCAAGCTCAGCATATCTTTTCAGAAGTGGACGATAGAGCTAAAAAGGAAAAAAGAAATAAATATGTCTCGTTGAAAAATTAGATTTTTAAATTCCACTGCAGTTAAAAAGCATCTTCCAACATGAAAAATGCAGCATCTTCACAGGTACCTGAAGGTTTGGGCTGGTTTTTCCCCAATTTGCTCATGAAAGTGCTGCAGAGTTTCCCCTCTTTAAATGTCACAGTCCTTTTTACCATCACCTTTACAGCTTAATTTTACGACACGCACAGGTTGTTCTTATTGTGACTGCATTCCTGCCATAAGCAGAAGCCATTACTTCCAGCAGAAGCAGCTGAGCTAAAGTCACCTCTCCCAGTGTGACATGCCCCCTCAGTAATAGCTGTGCTAATCACCCAGGCAGAACTCCTGTCCTTGCCTCCCTCCAGTGCCCCAGGATGGATCAGTGCCTCTGTCCCCTCCTCCTCTGCCTCACTAATCACCTCGGTGCCGCCCTCCAGCACAGTCAGATGGGTCCTCCTTGGCCAATGTGCTGACCAGGGCCTTCTAGAATGCACTTCACACTCCCTCTCAGGCTCCTGCACCTGTCTGAGCTGCTCCTCTAACACCTTTCACAGCCACAACCTCTCCCATCCACACTCTGCTCCATGGCCATGTTCTTTGCTCCCCAGGCCCACAGGGACAAATGCAGACCCAGCTTCTACCCACAGCTACACCAAGTATCTGAGTAGCTTTTTTGTGTTTTCCTAGCTAGAATTTTCCGAGGGTTTTTAGATACTGTATTGTCACATAAAAAGAAGAACCAAGACTCAAATGTATTCAAACCCCCAGACTCAGACACATCCTGCTCTTTCAGATATGGGTGAGATCTGTGACATGAGAAACCCTGAATAAATCTCTACTCTGGCTCCAACCAAAAACTGTACTTCATCTGGATCCTGGAGATGCACCTTCCTCCTTATCTCCTCCCTCTGGTGCTACCTGTCCCTCTAATAAAGTCAGTACTGTGACAGGCCAGACCAGGACAGCTTTGCACATTTCTGGCTCAAGCACAAAGAAGGGACTGCCAGGAGCCAGTGCAGGGTCAGGTACAGGCTCGAGCAGTCCCTAGGAGGATGCCACAAGGTCCTATCCCTGCCACAGTGAATCCTAGAGGCTGCCAGCCTGGTCCACAAGCCCTGTGCACTGACTCACAATCAGGGCAGCCTCGCTCCTGGCTGCAGGTTCAGAGAGGTTACAGAGCCATAATGAATCATACCCAGCAAACTGAATTACTGTTCTCATCAGGAAGAGAGATCTAGCATTTCAATGCATTTTATCCTTTTCAGGGCAGCCAACAGCAGTGTGTGTACACGTATGAAAAATTCAGGACAATGTTTCAGGTGTAAACTATGGGGATGTAGTAGGGAGACTGGCTTGTTCTTATGCAGGTCTCTGTACAGCCCTGCAGTAGCCTCAGTGTCTGTAAAAAGCCACATTTTCCCAGATTAAAAAAAAAAAAAAAATCACAATTTTCTAATTTTCTCATCTAGGAAATAAAAAATGGTGGCTTTTTGTTTTGTCTTTCAACTGATGGCAAAATATCCAGTTTTTATGTTTCCCTTCTCCTGAAGAGTAGTTTAAGGTAGACCAGTGAAAACTGGATTTCTCTCTTCATTCCCATTTCCACCTTCTACAATAGCAGATGGAAGTGACTTAATGGACACATTCTGCAGATGGATCTAGTTCTGACCAACTCCTCCCTTTTTACAAACCAGATATTATAAAGTTTCATTTCTACACTTCTATAACAGATTAATTATAAGAAGGTGTAGAAGAGAAGAAGCATCCACAGCCAGTGGAAATAGACACTTCATAAGCCAAGACATCAAAAAATGTTTTTTAAAGCCTTCTCACAGTGACTGAGTCTTACAATGTCTTCCACTGATTAAAGCAGGTAATCCTACTCAGTCCTGCCTCTGCAACAGACTCATTCAGTGACCCCAGGCCAGGCATTTAACATGTGTGTGCCCCAGCTTCTCTTGTCCACAGGACAGTGATACTCACATCCTGCAGGTTTATGCAGATTTATGGGGTTAGAAAATAAAATGCACCACTATTATGAAATGTCACATTACTCAGCATGGTATTTTTAACTAAGTACATGAGGGCCTGGAGGGCTCAGAGAAGTACATATATATATTCTTTTCATGTTCCCAAAGAATATTATTACTCCCATTTCTGGTAAAAATGCACATCAGAGTAAACAAAACATTGAGCAGGCAACTATGGCTATAGTGGGAGTACCAGTATTTCAAACAAAACCAGCTCCTCTATTCACTGAAGCATCTGTAATGAAGACTGGCTATTTCTTACTTCACTATTCTGTAAATTTGGTAAGTGCTAAGTGCTTCTCAGCAAAGATTCAGCACAGCAAAGCTGCACTGGACAGTGAGCTCAGGCACTGAGAAAGCAGACTCCATATTACTTGCCCATCAGTATTTTTACATAATACACACAACACATTTACCAGAAGGCTGGGAAGTATTATTGTTAATACATCACTCTAAATTAAAATGTGTCAAATAAATGAACAACCACATTTACTGACACAGTTTCTTTTCCTATTTATTGGATTTAAGCACTTGGTTTGCTAATTGAGAAAATTCAGGCATTTGCAATAAGCTTCTCAGCCATTAGTGTAAATGAATCCTGCATTATGGACCATATGAAAAAAAATTGCAAACAAATAGTTAGGAATATTTTCTGTACTCTATTCCTGTTCTTTGGGGTAAAACACCGTGAAGCTCAGAGGGATAAGCAAAGCCTTAAATTCCTCTTCCTCAGGGAATTTGGCTGTAATGCCACCAGTGCATCATAGCTGATAAGTGCAGCAGTACCACAAGCTTTTCACAAGCAGTATTTTTCATGCCAGCTGAGATCTGGGGCTGTGGCAGTGCAGCTTCCATGAAACACAGAGAGAAAAAGGCAAACAGCACCAACCCAGAGCATGGCCTGAGTGTGCACTCAGTGTGTCTGTGGAAGGGGATTCTCCACATCTGTCAGGACTGAAGTGCCTGCACAGAACCCTGGGCAGCTCCTCCTGTGCAATTCTGGGAGTCTCTTTCCTGAGGCAATTACATAGATGTATTTTTATAATTGAGGTCCAAAGGGAATAAAGGACTCTCAATAATGCATAAAACCCAAGGACATAAATTCCCTCTCTGCCACAGCCTCAAACCTAATCTATCAAACCATGATATTTAATAAAAGTAATTACATGTATGACAACACAAACCTTATTATTGTCCATAATTTAATTGTCCTTGCTTAATTATGGCCCTTTCTCCAGCTTATCTTTATACCCTACTCCACAACATTGACAGTACTCTGACTGCTTTATTTACAACCCCTAAACTTCTCTCCTGGGACAATTTGGTCACATTCTGACAGTCCCACAACTAAATAAAATGCTAATGATAAATAATATATTATAACAGGGGATCATTTAACCTGCCCTCTCTAAAATATGCCTTCATACAATGCTACCTTGTTCTCTACAACAAATCAAACCTCTCATCCTGTTGCTACATCTCACCACATTATCAGCCTATGTACTCAACAGGGCTTTTACTCTTTAGATTGTCACTGCCACCTTCTAAGAGCAAAAGCAGCTACAAATTATTACTACAGGTGACAATCCACATGGATCCTCCTATCTCCTGCAATGCTCCATTAGCCAATCACTGGAGCAATTCAAAATATACAAATTTCAAAGATGATGCTGATGATTATCTAATTTTAATCTACCCAAGTACAGTTAATCTACCCTGAATAGATTAAAATTAATCAGTCTTTCACAAACACTTGCTACTTCTGATAGGTTCCTTTTTTTTAAACCAAAGTCAAATTACTCACAGATATTTGCTTAAGAAATCAAGAGTTGTTTTATTTTTCAAATCATAGCAGTTGTTCACCTTTCTTAACCGAGAAAGAATTCTCATAAAGCAGAAACAATAAAACAGTGTTCTGAAATACTCTGAAGACTTCTCCATGGAAGCACACCTGAAACAATTACATTCTTTACTTCTGATATCCATTCTGCAAGCCTACCTTAATCAGTTTAACAGGTTAAAAAATTATTAGCTGCACAAATCACCTTAATCAAACTTCTATCAATAACTATTATATTTTTGTGGTTGTATTATTATTACCTACTTTGCACTAAATTACCAACCTAAACCAATTCTAGAAAACAACCTCCCCCCTCCAAAATCTAACTCAACAAAATATAATTATTTTAAATCAATAAATAGGTCATTATAACCTTCCTGGGTAATAGGGTCACTTCTATAAATCCACACACTTACAAGGCAATTCACCAAAGTCAAGAAAACCTGTTAGGTTTACATTTTCCTTCCCTGAATTTTTGCAAGATTAATACATCTCAGCAGAGTCAATAATGCAATCAAAAATCACACATCCAGAGGTAGTGAACTGCTCTGTGCCTTCTCCCTACAAAACCCCCAGGACAATATCACAACCAATCTGGCACTCTGTCACAGGCACTGGGCTCGTGTGAACACAAGTGACCAACTCCCAGACAATCATGTTCTCTCTCATGTTTTATTTTTGCTTAATTAACCAACTAGCCAACCATCCCTGTTTTAATAGATTACTAAAATAGATCTGAATCTTAATGCTAAGATAACAGATTATTTCTGTCTGTTAACATATATTTATTGCTCTAGAATCTCCTGGTTATTTTTGTCATGCTTCGTGGTTCAGATTAATCTTTTTCCTCGGGGAAGAGAGGAGGCCCCAGAGAGGTGAGGTGACTCTTTAATTTTTGCTATTCTGAAAAGAAAGGAAGAAGGATTCATCAGATTAACCCACAGATGACTGACTTGAGCTAGTCTGGTTGAGGAGTGACCAAGGATCATCACCACAGTGGTTTCCACCAGAACACCTCATGACCCATTTGGGTATTGACAGAATTAGAAACAAGCTCAGATTAATACCCCTATCCTACAAAAATACTGAGAAATCAGGTTCAGCTAAGAGACTTGGGGTCATACCCACAGAGAGGGATTCATCCTCTTTGAAATAGTCTCTTCAAGGCAGGATGGTCTGCTACAGGACAAAGTCACATTGTTGCCAGGCAAGTTGGAACTTTTCAGACTTCAGCTTCCACTAACTCCTGATTCATCGCCCACCACAAGCTCTATGTTCCCCATCTTGTGACTTTATTCTATTTTACCTGCCCATCAGTTTAATTGAACCAGAAGAGCTGCTTTGTGCGCCCTGCCCTTGCTTTTTTAAATCACATTCATTATCACAAATGATCCCTCAGAAATCAAAGAAACGCTTTTTGCATTTTTGGTTCCTGGAAACCCCTGCTGTGGGCATAGGCCTTGGCAAGGAAGGAGAAGCTACATCAAACTGTCCCATTTGACCTCTGTCTATAGGAGGTTTTCCTCTCTTCAGTGATCTAACACGTTGTCTCCAACCTATACCAGGAAGAAAGGATGGAACCAGAGCAGATTGCTGTGTTATGACCTGTTTTTCCTCCACCCTGCCAAGATCTAGCTGTAGCTGTCCAAAAAATGTAAAGAAGTGGTTGGGGGAATTTCACATTGGTGAGCCAGATTCTTTCAGAGGAGCTCCTCAGCAAGACAGGACTTAACCTCGGGATGACTTTGAAATTTATAAAAAGAACTATCATTTAAGTGAAAGGCTCTAACCTCAACAGAATGAAATTGGATGGACAGGGAGATGCAGCTCTGTATAAAGCAGAATCAAACTGACTCATTGCATTATGAATTTTTACTGCACTGTTCATGCTAACACACTGTATTACTGACAGGCCCTCTGGCTTTCTGCAGTTTCACAGCCATGAAACTAGCCAGGGAATCCACCATCAACTGCAAAATTATAAGGCAGGAACAAAAAAGAAATGGTGTGGAATATGTAATTGCAAGAAGCTGATTTTAATGGAATGAAGCTGGAAAGCTAAGCTAAAGAGCAGGAATGCTTATTCCTTCCCATGCTGTTTGGCCACTGCCTCCCTGTCATTCATTCCTATCTACTGGGGCAACAATCCACTACTGTACATCATTTAAAACCAAGAAAAAATATGTGCAAGGAGAGCCAGGTCTAGCCATGTGGAAAAGGAAAGTATTGAGAAGGAGATAATTAACTATTTTAGCTTCCAGGCCATTTTCTGCAGAGAGCAAAAGAGAAGGAGGCAGCTGAATTCCCCAGTGACCTCTCCAGTCAGGTTTGCTGGCCCCTGCAGGGGTACAAGGTGCTTGCAAGGCCCCTGTGAGTGACAGCTGCATTCTCTGCCCTTGAGTTTTATAGCTGAAGCAGCACCAGGGGGTCAAAAGCAGGTCTCTGAGCACTCCCCACCTCCAGCCCAGCCAGGCTGGCAGCTTTTCAGCGCACAGCATTTTGGGGGGGAGCAGGGCAGCAACGTGAGGCTGAATCAGGCACCGGGGAGCTGCTCCTGTGGTGTGTTCCCTGCAGAGCTTCAGCTGCAGCACACGTGGCACAGGCCACTGCTGTTAATTATTTTATCTTTTAAAATGAGGGGGGAAGGTTGAGTAAATGAGATCAGATCAATCAAGTTTAAATTATTCAATGTCTTAATATTTCTGAAGGGGACTTCTATTCGATTACTGAGCTCCTCCATCTCAGTTAATAATTAAATAATATGCTGGCAGGCACAATGCAGCATGATCATTTCTATTATTACTCATGATGATATCTGGTGCTCCTCTACACATGTAGCTGGGAGTTAGTAGTTTTGGCAGATCATTAATTTCCCAGTTTAAATAAAAGCTTTAAAACCTTGTTGCCTGTAGTTAGGCCACTTCCAAATCTCATAAATGGTGGAGTGTGTAAGGCTGTGCTGATGTAAAAGAAGCTTTTGCACAGCTGAAGACCTTGGTGGGATTCACCTTTGTTATTTAAATGTGTTCTCCAGGAATCTTGCTATATTGTATTGTTTATTTATTACTGCACATTGTATTTCAAAAGCTGTTGTAAACGAAAGCCTTTGGCTGAGAGTGAGACGTGCAGGGCTGCACTGGAGAGCCTCAGACAATGATTCCTTCCTTGGTTTTACAAGGGCTGGAATCACACAGTTACCAACAATGACTATCTCTTCTGCTTTGTCTACGTGGGCCATAAAGCACAAGCCTCACCCTCAGACGTGCCAAAATTCACAGGATGGGCACAGAACCAAAGACCTGTGCCTGCTGAATCCTCCCAGCTGCCATGGCTTCCAAGTGGGAGCTACCAGTGATTATATACAATTGCTGACCACTGTTTACAGACAGGAAGGATTTTTTGGAGATGTTTCCCAAGAAGCCAGAAAGCACAGTCACCACCCTTTTTTCCATGCTGCCTGCTGCAAACAAGTCCAGATTATTTTGTTAAGATTATCAGTTACAACCTGACTGACCTGTATCCAAATTCAATCTATTTTATAATTTTTTCTGTCCCTTAAGGAAGAGATTTTGCTCCCTGATCACACCTTGTTAGGAAAATTCATTCTCACAGACCTGGATGGTGGGTTCAGATTATTGCATCATTGCAACACCAAATAGCTCTAAAAATCAAATCTGATTTAGAACAAGGAATAAGAACTGTGTAACCAAGTGTTTCCTAAATTAATCTATTTTACCAGAAGAATTAGGAAACCACTACATTTTGAAGCAGACAGGAAATGAAAAGAAAAATGGTATTCCCAAACTTGCTCACCTCCTCGGCCCCTGGGGTGGGTGTAACAGCCAATCTGGGCTCTGGTGCTAATTTCACAACATCAGCCAAGGACACATTCCTCTCAGCTACAAGTCCTGCAATGAGAATCACAATCCTGATCAATGCAAAAAAACACCATGAGGGATGTGCCTTGACTTCCTGGCAAATTAATACATTGTATTGATCTTTCCTGGTCAGGTCAGCATTCAGGATTGAAGGATAAATGGCAGAAGATCTTACATTCCTATGAGCTAGCCTGGGAAGTGGGGACTCTGTGATTGAGTTTTTGCCAATCACTCAATTCGTACCCTGGGGAACAGGTAAGCAGCAGAAATGCTGCTCAACAATATCAGTAATTATTTATGGTTAGAATAATACAGTAAACAACAGTGAAAATATGTGGAAGCGAGGGATTCAAGGACAAAATGTGACTAAACATAAAAATGAAAGAAAAATAAAAATGAAGAGAAATGAAAACGCAAGAAAATATGCTACAAATTATTAAATATATTTATATGTAAGGAGGCAGAATAATAGGGGAGTTCTGCTATGACAGCATTTTGCTTTGTGAGCAAATCACAGCATTTCAGGAGCTCCCTGCACACCTGCTAAGAACCCCAGGCTAACTGTGAAACACCCCAGATGCACATTGTAATATTATTTAAGAGCCCTTGCCATCAGTATTTCATTTATATTAGCAAGTCCTCACTTTTCCTCAATTCCTTTGCCTGGCCAAGAGTGAGGCAGCTGAAAGCATCAATCAAAAATGCCATTTAGGAGCACACACAGCAAACCCCCTGGGGCTTGGCTGGCAGAGGACTGAGCTGAGGAGCCCCTCCGTCAGCGCGGCATCCGAAATCCGCGCTCAGCCGCTCTGTCAGCCAAGCCTCCACACCTCATATGCCAAACTGGCAGGGGGAATACACATCTCCCACACACACAGAATATCTCCACAAACTTTAATGATGGCTCCACATTTCACATGTGTTCAAGGACAAGGGATTTGCCTGCAGCAGTAGGTGCTGGGAGGCTTCTGAAGCAGAAGGAAAAGTTTGAGTATAAAGAAAAACAGTGTGGAAAATCGACCCACGAGATGCAAAAATGGTCCTATTGTGGCTTTGAATATAAAGGTAATCAAAGTGTTTCCACTGTCCTGCAAAAGCCTACTTGGCCTGACAGAACCCTTGTGCCTTTTCTGGAGAAAAAGAGGAGAGCATCCTGTGTGCATTAAACACACCAATTCAGGTTTTGGTCGTGCAGTTTTCTGTGCTGCTTTCAAATGCAAGAGGTTGTGTAGTCTTTAGAAGCTATATAATGTGACAGCAGAATTTGCTTCTAAAATTAAAACTTCGCTGATTTCTTCTGATGGCTGATGCTATCTTTTCCATGCTTGTTGCAATCCCATGGTTTTACATGAACTTGTAGAAAAGTTACCCATGTCTTAAGGCCCAAATCCTAAAGGTTCAAATTAAAAAAAGTGAGGCTAACTGAAGTCAACCTAAACAAGGACTTCCACACTCCTTGAATTGTTTAGTTGTAAGATATAAGAAACCATTTTAAAATACATGGATAAAAATTCATGGTTGGGATTCAAGTCTTAAACAGCTGATGGTCCGCCCTTAACACACACCCATATGCATTAATAGATGTAAATTAATTAAAATGTAAATCCTGGGGCTTGGTCACAGTGAGTGATGTAGTACAGCAAGCAAGATGACTGGTCAACCTAAGAGTAATCCAAAATTCATGCTTTTACAAGAGAAAGTGCATGGAGCCCAGGAGACCTTGTATATCATTCAAATTGATGTTTAAAAGCTGGAAGATAAATATAAGTTTAATAATGGCCAGCAGTATTAGAGGTCTTGTTGTCCCTGCCCTCAGTGATCTTCTTTGCTGGGATCAACCTTTTGTTTGGTTTGGCCATTTCAGCAATCCAGTTTACAGCCCAGTCCACAAACTGGGGCAGCAGGCTGCAGCAGCACCCTCAGTTGGCTGTATTCTTCCACAGATGGAACAACTCAACATGTGATGGTCCTAGACCTTCCCTGGACAGTACCAACACTCCCCACACCCCATCCCTTGGTTGGGAAGCAGCCACCAGGCTTGGAATTGCAATGTAAATTATATTCTCTGTAAATTATATTCTAATCCAAGTGTACTAAGAGCAAAAATCCCTCTTTGACCTGTGCGACCTTCCAGTCAGATGCACACAGCTTTACTCCCCCCTCATGCCCAGTAATGTTAATCCCAAGTATTAACCAAGTGAAATTAAATTCCTGACTGCTCACAAGCATCCCCTTACCGTGGATTGCTCTGTAAGCACTTCCCAGACAAGCAGAGTTGGCCGTGTCGATGGTGAACACGGGCGCATTGAACACATCAGACAGGACCTGAGGAGCACCAAAGCATCCATGAAACACAAAGGGAAAATAAATCCTTCATCATCCTGCTCAGGAGAACAAGCAGCTGTCCCAAGCCCCCAGGAACCCGTGGAAAGAAGCACTGCAGGCAACAATGAGGCCTGAACTTGTCACACAACAGGTTATTGGTAATTCTGAGATAATTCTGGTAATTCTGATGTAACTCTAGCCTGGAAATAAAGTCCCATTTCTCTCCAGAGCTCTTGGTTACAGTTCAGAGGAGCCCCAGTTCAAGTGCCATCCCTCAAAAGCTCACACAATCAGCCCATGCTAAAGGCTTATGTCAGGGCAAGGAGACCTGCTCAGGCACCCACGACTGGAGCCAGTTTTCTTCCATCATGTCAAGGCTGATTCAAGCGGGAAGGAAAGAGAGAAGAACCAGGCGTGGCTCCTCAGTTCTAAATGTGGATAAAAAGAAACCTCCAGCAATATGAAGGCCTGCTAAGCCTTTCTTCTTCATCTTCACCATTCCCATGCTATTAGGATCAGCAGGGAGAATGACAGAGGAGCTGATTACATAGTCTTTAAATTTACCAGTTTTCCTGTTTTTAAGGGAACCTTAGCTATGAAGATACATTGAGACACTTGGCTTGAGTAATGCAAATAAAATTTTACAGGCAAAGAAATTATTATGGTATCCAACAGATACTAAAGTTACTCGACCATGAGTCATTCTGCATTGAAATCAACACCATCAGCACCTCACATTCACTGAGGGCATCTGCTGCTCCCCACAGTTTAGGTTTAGAAAAACAATACAGAAGGGGGAAAATTAAGACATATTTGGATAGGGACATAGGAGGTTTAATAACTCCTTTCCAAAAACATTGTCAACAAATGCTTTCCATTTTGGTTTCATCATTTCTGGACTGCAGGTGCCCCTCAGGCTGAGCAACACAAGAAGCAGGAAACAATTCAGATATAACCTGTGCTGGTTTTATTACTTTTGCCAAAGGGAAAAGTGTCTCACCTGACTTAAATCCATGCAATTGAGTCTAAAATAAAGCCAGGATGTCCAGCATTCCAAACCATTTGGATTAGTGCAAGCAACCCTGATCCTGGAATTTACAACCCTGCTGTGGATGGAGCCCAGGGCTTCATAAAAGATGAGTAAGAAATTCAATCCTTATCACCTATAAAAACACATAGTATGTGGAATTTCTAAAGGATTTTTCTTTCTCTGAAATTTTGTGGAGAATCTTCAAATCAAAACCTTTGAAAATCACTGATTTTCACAATTTAAATGAAAGTGTCTGTTTGCTAACTAGAACCCAATGGAAGCCTGAGCTTGTACACTTAAAACACTCTGGTAAGACAGAAAAGTCAGGACTGGCTAAATTTAAAATTAATCATGGTTATCTGTTAAAAAGTCCTCTGGAAATTATAAGGTCACTGAGATCTAGTCCCACTGCCCATCCTGCCAGCCAATGCTACCACTTTGTTACAACACATTCCCCATCTCCATCTTCACCTCATCTCTGGAAGGCATTTCTTGTTGTAAGTTTCAATTCTACAATCTTTTGGACAACAATATTTTTTATTTCATTTATGAAGAGCCTCATGCAATGCACCTCTATACTGATTGCTAAGAAGTGCTGTAATACTACAAATAACATTTTAAAAATTTAACAAATAACATTTTTTTTACTATGATTATAAAATAAAAATTATTCAAAATGCATATATTTGGTAAGTCATTTGGAACTGTGGTATCTCTCAGAAAGATTTTTAAAAGAAACTGTTAGAGGTTCTACTGCTTAAGATAATTCACTGTGTTCCATGTGGTCATTAATCAAGCACCACATATGTTATAAAAAGCTTCCTGGAACTGTGGAGAAATCTGCCCTACTAAATTTTTTTTAACAGATTTTCCTAAGTTGTCTCCTTTGTGGTGTAAAATATAGGAGTTCCTGAACATTGATTAATTAAATGATAGTCTTTTGTAGCCCCAGAACAAATTATCCAAAATTGACCACGATAAGGGTGGAAGCTGTTATTCTTTATGCAACTGATATGGTTTCTGAGGTTTTGATTAAATTAAAAAGAAAGATCCAATTAACCAGTGATTGAATTAAGTGAATGACACTGTATTGATCATATTATTTTAAGGCATTTCTAATGAGTTTTAAAACCAGCTGAATTGTTATACGTGAGGAGCAAGCACCCCACCCACCACTCTCCCAACCTCATGATTTTTCAGCTGCATATGCTACCAAATTACGTATTTTAAGGACATTTGTTTCTCTGCCTTCATTCCACAGCAGAGAGATCCTCCTGGCACCCAAACTGGAAATACAGCTTTAAAAACAAACTCATCTGTGAATCCAATCTTTCCTGATGTACCCTTAGCAGAATTACCCCTGTAAGAACCAATGTTTAAAGCAATTAACCAATCAGTTAATTTTCCAGTGTCACATTCTTAGGCAAAGTAACCAAAGCAGATGAAGAGAAGTGACATCTGCAGGGCAAACATGCCAAACTTGCTGCTCCCCAATCAGCTGTACACGCAGCAGTTACACACACACGTGGTTTAGATGCCTTAGGAGAAAACAGCTTTTTGCTTTTTTGCTCTTCAACCTCCATTCAATCCAGCTCAAGTTTTGTGGAGCAGAGAATTGACTGCAATTGTCAAAGAGAATGGTGTGCAGCTGAGGCTGGCCTCAGCTCTCTGGAGCTGACGGGAAGGGATTGGAATCCCCAGAAAACATTTCACCCTGTGTCCACTATCTCAGTGATAAAACCTGGCCCAAGATTAGGACTTCTGGTGTACGTGTCTACCTCAGGTCAGTGTTGGAGCCTGTGGTTAAAGGGGAGATTGTCAAGGCAGCCCTTGGAGCCCAGAAAGCTCCTGGGATCACCCAGAAGGAGACATTTACATTTGTTGAGTTAAAACACCGCCCGTTTTCCTCTGCGCTGAACAGACGGGATCTCCCGCGACTGCCGCGGGGTTGGCAGATCACAAACAGACATCACATCCCATCCCATCACAGATGGCTGGGTTTGGGCAGGATGAATCCCAATCCAGATGTCTCACTCTGTGCTCTCAAAGCCAGGTGAGAGCCTCTCAGCATTTCTGAGCAAGGCTTTGCCAAGTCTCAGTGGGCAGAAACAGAGAGCACCCGGTGCTCTGTTCCCCACACGATGGATGGAGGATCTTACCCAGGCTGGGTGTGCAGCAGCAGCAGCAGCAGTAAAAGAGGAGGTTGGGAACAGAGAATAACAGCCTTACAAAAGTGTAGCCTCCTCTCAGCAAATGATATGATGCTAATAAGTAAAACAAAGCCAGGGGGTTGAGGTTTGTATGAGGGTGTCTGTCTGTCTGTTTGTTTATTGTTGGGTTTTTTCAATGTTTAACACCAGCATAATTCCCCTTCACTTTAAAGAAACCAATGGTCCAACTTTGACCTGAACGACAAAAAAAAAAAAAATCTCAGGTATTATATAAGAAGCTTTTTTGTGATTTCTTCGCTGATTAATTTGATTTAATGATGAGACCTGGAAATCACCAGTGCTTCAGATACACATTCATAAAACCAGTCAAGTGTGAAAAAAACTCTAAGTTCAATGTAAAATTAGGACTGGGCTAAAGGTTTTCACACTAAACCTGAAGAAAAACCCCAAAGGCCTGCAGCAGATTCACAATTCCATATCCACAGCTTCCTGTGCAGCTGCAGTGATTTGGATTCAGTACAGCAAAATAAAAATGGAGATGTAACTGCAAGTTTAGTTCAGGATTTAATTTTCTACTTACCTGTAAGATCTTTTTATTGTGGGATGCACCACCAGTAGCCAAAATCCTTGTTCTAGGCACTGCAATGCAATAAAAAGTACAAATCAGACTGACAGTGCATATGGTCAAGGTTTGTGCTACTGAGCCAAGTACTGTGAGAACAAGGAGGTGGGAGTCAGGGTTCTCTCTCTGTACCTCTAATTTACCATCTGTAAAAAAGGAGATAACACTAATTACCCACTTTTCCAAGGCACATTAGAACACTTCCTTAGAAGAGGTGACATAAATATTGCAGATCTATTATTATTGTAGTGCTATCGATGTCAGAGAGATTTGCAAAGGAGATACAGTGCAAGAAAGGCAGTGTTATTATATTTCAGCTCTGGTTTGAGGTCAGATTGGTTTGGCTCATAACTGTATATATACAAAGTGACAGATAACCTTTAAAATCAGCAGTATTTTCCAAACTTATCTCCTCATGACGTTCACAGCCAGAGTTCACTGAAACCTGGGCAATCCCTGTGTGCTTGAGTGACAAGGAAGTGTGTCAAAAGGCAATTAGGGATGGTCTAAATCACTTCTCTAAAATAAAAAAAAATCTGAGTCTTCATCCAGTGCAAACCCACAGCTTTGGGGGAGTTTAAAAATATATGCTGTGTTCTTTAGGCTTAAAGAAACCCATCCTTTCTTCTACATTCCTGAATGTCTACCTCACCATTTATTTGTGTGCATGCTCCTCTGGAGCATGGCATGCAACAAGACACACAGCTACCCATAATCACAATTCAGCAAGGCATTACAAACATAAACAGTCCAAACATTCTCACTGCAGTTCTTCAAAGGCTTAAAACAAAATAAATGCATAAACACTTTGATATCATATACTAAAAAAAATCTAAACACTTAATTACCCTGATTTATGACAATAATAAGTGATACCATCATGTGTACCCTCCCAAAGGGGAAATTTCACTGTGGTTATTGTTTTTTTTATCTTTACTTCCTTTTTAATAAAAGCTAAAGATAATTTATATCTCACAAGGCAAAGTTGGGCAGCTTACACTGATGCCCTAAATAACTTCTTGTCATTTATCCTTTCAAGTATCTTAATGACAAAAGCCCCAAAGACAGAATTAGAAATAATCAGAAGATGCAGCTCACCCATTTCCAGACCCCCATCTGGGTGCTCAGGTGGAGCCTAAGACCCAGACAAAGCATTACATGGGGGACCCTATTTTACTGATAAATTTAATTTTATTTTCATCTTTGGAGGATATTCAGTGATGCACAAATTGGGTTTTAAAAGCCATTAGGATCTCTGTCAATGTCAGTAAACAAATAAAACAAACAGCAGAGTGATTCCTCAGGGAAAACAAGTTTCAATTATACCAACACAGAGTGACAGATTCCTGCCAAGATTATCACAACAACATAATAGCACAGAAACCAGTGAAAAATAACTAGTAAGCCTCTGTTCCTAGAAACCAAACCAAACTCTAAATTATTTGCCTGGTAGTCACAATTCTGTCTTGCTAAACCTTGTTGAGAATATAAATTCTGGCAGAACTACCACATCCAACACGAAAACACCACATTTCAGAGATAGACAGCGAGACAGGATCAGGAAAAAACACACTGGCTACCCTTCCCAGCAGCTCAAACCAAAGAACAAGTCAGGCTTGCAGTGCCTCCAGTGCCTCTGGAAAGGGGCTGACCCCACTGCTGGGCTCCCAGCATCAGGAAAGAACCGTGGGCAACATAAAAGTGCCAAAGGCAAACAGCAACCACTCCTGTGAGAACAGCAAACACATCTTAGCTCAGCTGCTTCCTGCACTCCTAAATAAATATGTATTCATGCCACCACTGTAATTCAAGCCACTTCTATATCAATGAGTTATCAGAAACATTGGGGCAAATTTACAGTGCATTTGCTATTTAATACAGACCCCACACAAGTAAGCATTTTCCCCACTGTCAGTTGAGTTGTCTTCCAAGAGGCCAAACCAGATCTCAAGTCTAAAATTGTTTAACATGCTGCTATCTGCACATCCACCTTAATCCAGACTAATTCTATTGTGGTAAAATACTAAGATTTATTTTGGAATATATGCAACCTACTTGATAAAAGAAACTAATTAATTTACACTGCAAAGTTTCTAACATAGGTTAGGCAGCTCAGGTTCTAAATTGGATCCACTCATGAGTACAAACACACACAGACTCACAGTAAAAGCACCCAAAAGCCTAAGCTGAAGCTACATGAAGGGCAAATCCATTCATTCCCCTCCTCTTTGAGTAAATAAGATGGCTCACTCCACTGAAGGACATTCCAGCAGGTTACAGCCAGGTGAGCTTTAGCCATCACTGTGGGATGACAGACTCTGAGCTGCTGTACAGGTGGGACTGATCCATCCAGGCCACATGGAAGCAAAATCTCAGGTGAATGTGGTGCTCTGAAGTGGCCAGAGCAGAGACAACATCACCCCTCGTTGAGTTTCAGTCACTTCTTACAGACAAGGATTAGGTCCCTAAAGAATTACTTGAATTTGCTGAATTTTTGGTTTACTTCTAATTTCAGTCTCTCTCCAGAGAGCAAGGAAAATACATTGATCACTGATTTCAGGGATTGTCTTTTTAATGCCAATATTGTGTGCTTTACTGAACAGTGGACATTTGCTCTGAGATGTGTAATTGGATACATCTTATAAATAAATAAAGCAAGCCCATCATTTATGTATAAAAGGCATTAACAGAGACATTGTTCATCCATCACCAGCAGTGTTCTCAGCCAGCTGTGTTTGAATCTGTCAGGAGCTACCATCCATCCCCTCCAGCACTGCATAAAGAGAACTTCACAGTGTTACTAAAAAAACCCCAACAACAACAACTGTAGCAAACATAATTCAAGAATTCAATTCTTTGACAGTTGAGAGAATCAGATTTAAACATCTTTTAATTAAATGCTCCCTGCATAGTACCTAACCAACCAGTTTATTTCCTTCTTATTGAGAACATAATCATATTTTAGAGAGCTGAAGCTGAATTTTAACGCTATCTAGAAAGTGTTTGCAGCTGCACATGACACAGTGTTGTTCTGCTATATGCCCATCTTCTGGAGATCTATTCTCTTCTGAGGAACATGGTGATTGACCTAACAAAATAGAGTTAAAATAATGGTTCCCACTGCACAGGAGGAGGGACAAAGACACAAGTAAAGAAGTTTGTTTATGTGGGAAGTCTGAGCAAAAGGCACTTTTCCACACAAGGCTGAGAAAGCAGCACACTCTGTGCACGTTACTATGCACACAAAAATACTCATTGTGCCTTCCACAGAGATCCAGGAAGAGCTGAGTGGTGTTAAAGTTCATCTCCTGTCTCTTACTTTCAGCCAAAATATTGCTTTTATTGAAAGGTACATAGGGAAAAGAAAAAATCTGTCACTGAGAATAGAGGGAAATCACAATGATAGATCTTCAGCCTTGTTGGTGGTCCCAAAAAGGGTGCAGTCCTGCATCGCTGTATATTTACAAACACAGAAGAGGGGCAGGCACTGGTCTCTGCTCTGTGCTGAGCAGTGACAGAACCTGAGGGAATGGCCTGGAGCTGTGTCAGGGGAGGTTTACCTTGGATATTTAAAATGGTTCTTCACCCAGAGGGTGGCTGGGCACTGAACAGGCTCCCCAGGGCAGTGGTCACAGCACCAAACCTGACAGAGTTCAGTAAGTGTTGGGTCAACACTCTTGGCCACATGGTGTGACTCTTGGGGATGTCCTGTACAGGACCAGGAGTGGGACTTGATGATCTTTGTGGGTCACTTCCAGCTGAGGGCATTCTATGAGTCTATGATGATAAATGTAGATATTAAGAAAAATAATGATATTAGCAAACTCGCAGCAGTCAGAAGGGTAACGCCAATAATTATCACCAAAAGTCCTCTTCTGCCACATCATTCCTGCAAGGAGACTGGAGGTAGAAATTCAGGCTCCTGTTCCACCAGGAGGGGTCAGATCAGACTGGTAACAGATCCAGATGCTGAAACTGGTGGGATGGGGATGATTCCTGACCTCAGGGCCTTTGGATCTTGCTGTATTTCAACTGGACAGAAACGGCGTGTCTGTGTCACTGTGTCACCACAGAATTTTGCTGGTTTATGCACCTCAAAGACCAAAACCAGAATTTGATTTTCCATATTGAGGCCAAAACCTTTCAACTTTTTCATCTAAATTTTCAGTGCTACCCACAGTCCTGGTTTGTACCCCAAAACTCCAGGCACCCACTGACTTTCAAAACTCTTAAAAGAAAATTCCAAGAATTCATCCAAACAGCTTCATAACATCTTTCTCATCACAACTGCATCCATAAATAAAACAGAACAATAGAACATGTATTCAAAAAGCAGCTGATTATGCACATGAACCCATGCCAGTTATAAGCATGATTGCAAATAACTGCAATTTACAATTTGCAAGCAACAAGAAAAGCCCCTCCTTTATTTCTCTGATTAACTTCAAACACTATAATTTTTTTAAGTATTTTCTAGCTTTCCATTCAAGAAAAAAAATAAAACAAAACAAAAATATATGGGGGGTTTTGTCCCATTTATCAAACAAATATTCCAAAATCACCCTCCTTGCTTATTAACTCTTCCAAAATTCACGCTAATTTTCTTTTTTCATATAAAGACACTGAAATTTAACTCTCGCTATGGCAAAAGATTTCTCTTATCTAAACCCTTTTAAATGTGGCCTTTTATGTCCCTGAGACTTCTAGGACTGGGTCCTAAATGATATCTACATGAATGAGGCAAAAGTGATGGAAAAGGGAATATATCCTTTTTCTCCTTTTCCTTTTTTTTTTTTTTTAATATTTAGACAAATACAACTGTCCAAGTAAAAGCCATTCAAAAGCTATTTTTTAGAAGTGTTTCTGACTTTCACTTTGAAGCATCAGTTAATTTATTACTGACAAAAGTGAGCCAGGTTTGCCATAAAGGATGTTCGTTTTCTAACTGGCAAGTGAAGAAGTTTTCATATATTTTGTAACATACTTTAATTTCACTGAGCGTTGCTCAAATGTTTGTCAGGAATTTTCCAGACACAAAATTTAGTATTATTTTTTAAATGCAGTGCCTGGGGAAGAAAAACAATTTTTACAGATAGAATTGATCATTAGCCTCTAAGGCCACTGTAGCAGAGCTACCATTAAATCAGTTGTGATTCAACAGAGGGGAAAAAAAGCCTGGATTTTCTCAGCAGCAATGACAAATATACCTAATATTCTCAACATTTCTGCTACTTACATGGGTAAAGTCTCTACAATGATGTGGGGGAGACCAGGCATGATTCTTCTTGCTCACACTGCTGCAAGGCAAGAATAACACCACCAAAATGAGCAGAGGAGCAACCACTAAGTTGAAACAGAGTAGGAACAGTTTAGTAACCAAGGCTCATGTACCACTGGTAGTCACAGCCCACCTCATGTTCTCAAGAAACTGTTCTTCCTGAAGATGTCAAATTTGGCTTTCCTAAGGCCTTATTTCAATCAAGATAAAACAGGATTTCAGAACCTGAAGCTTGAAGACACCAAAATCACCTTTTTGAAAATCCTCCTTGTCTAGCTCAGCTCAGAGATTAATTTAAAATTTAATGTTGACCCAAAGCCTTCTCCTTCTTGACAGATTTCAGGAAGAAATAAACAAAGAAAAACATGCACACAAATTATCTCCTAAGAGCAGTTTAAATTACTGCAGATCACCCCAAAAAAAAAACAAACCACACAGCCCAAGAGGTGCTACAGAGGAAACAAAATCTACTCAAGATACAATTCAACTTCATTGACTGCAGCAGAATTATACTGCAGAGAAAACTTTGGTACATGAGTGGTAAAGACTTCTTTGGGAACAAGCAGATCAATAGTCATAACGTTGTTATAACATATACATTGACACTCTCACAACAAGGCCTCTGAAATATTTGCAATTCTTGTAGAAATACTGCAGAGCTGCAATTGCTTATCAATTCACAGTGATTTTTTAATTTATTTTTATTTTAGACACAGATCTCTATTTGGCAGAATATTATGATGAAGACTGGGACAAATTCCAAAGGTAAGGTACTAAAAAATAAAATCCACAACTCAGCACTAGAGCTTACAGCAAGGGGGGGGAAAACAAAGCAGCAGATTCAGACAAATTATTTTTGTAGGTGAAGGTTGAATATTTTGGAAAAATATTTCACTGAAGCTTTTGAGGAAAGAGATGGAAGAAACAGCAGAGGGGTTGGAACTAGATGATCTTTAAAGTCACTTCCCACCCAAGCCTTTCTGTGATTCTATGGACACATAAGATCTGTTTGGTCAACACTGAAAATGTGTTGGGAGAAGTCCTCTCCTGAAGACATTATTACGAGAAACAATTTAATGAACTTTCCTATCTCTTGCTCATCTTATTTTTAGGGTCTGAATCAGTTCAATAAAGAAAAAATAAGTAACATATTTCATGAAGTAGTAAGATTAAAAGGATTCATGCACCGATGTAACTGCTTATATCAAGTTTAATTTTTTTTTTTTTTGGCCACTCAGTTTTCCTCTTTTGTTACTCAAAGTTTGGATATTATAAGAACTGTTTGTTGGGGAAAAATACTAATAACCACAAAAACTCTTCAGCTGTTGTTCAAACATCTCTAAAGTAGCCAAGGCTCCAATTAAAGGCTTGACCTAGCAAAGAACAACCTGCTTTAATTTACCCTATGTTGCCACAATTATTCATAAGACTCTTGGCAACACCTCTACCTTCACCTTCCACTTCAGAATTCCTGTCATTCAGCAAATAAACAACAGATCTGGAACCAATGTGACAAATTAGTGATTCTCAAAAAATGTTCCAAAGCAGGTGGTACCAATATGAAAACAAAACCTAGAGGAGATGCAAACCAGGCATTTTAAATCTGGTTTACACATTCAGTTTTTTAATAGAATACCTGCAGAGAGCTCCAAAATGAGATCACACAATTTCCACACAGTGACCCCAGAGTCCAGATCTGTAACCACTGAACTACAGTGACCTTAGAAAGACACAGAACCTCAGCTAAAGTGGTTGAGGATTTACTGTGTCTACTGACTGTTTTCATGTTTAATACCTTTAAAAAGTTGCACTCTTCCTATAATTTATATTTTTATTCTTTAAACTTCTAGTCACTTAACCTTTGTGGCTTTAGCCTTCCAGTTAAAATGTTATTATTAAAATTAGGTTTCCCCTTCACATGTTGGCACTTTACAGACCACAATTAAATTACATCTTGTATTTCTTTTTCATAAGCTGAGGATATTATGTTCTGCCACTCATTAAAAGGCATAATTTCAAGACCACAAACCACTGATGCTTAGTGCTGCTGGTCTAATACCATTGCCTTGGTCTTCACGTCTGAAACCACTGTCAAAGAAAAGAGCAGAGCTGGTAAGAGCACAAAAAATGTCTGTCCCAGAAGTGTCTGACTGCATGCTGTCAGATTGCCTACCCAGATACTTACCAGTTTATAAAAACTCCTGAAAAATCACAGAGGACCTTGCACTGAGAAACTGCCTGGGAGAACTTTTTGGAGGGAATGTTCTGGCTCTGAATGTCTGTAGCTCTGACAGGCACATGCCCTGCAGTGCCACGTCACAGGAGGTCAGGTGCCCTGTGGTCCCCACCACAGTGAGCCCAGGGCTTTGGAGAGCTCTGCACTGAGCTGCATTCCAGTGCCTCTGGCAACCCTGACAATTCCTGCTGCCCAGCTCCCAGGCTAAGGTGAGACATTCATCCAGAGACAGGCACATGCAAGATATGCTCAAAAATTAGTTTTAATAAGAAGGTTGCTGCTACCTTAGGCATTCTCCACTGACTAAACCCAATTTTTTTTCAGTGTGCTCTGTAGGCAGCATTGCAGCACAGTTCAGTATCTCCTCAAAGAATTCTGACACATGAGAAACTTGTGCTTGAAACTCAGCAAAATACACAGCCTCCCACACCTATCACATTTCTGGTGTGTGCAAGTACCACATGTGGCTTTACAGATCACACATCTGTAAATGATGCTTGTTACTGAGTTATTTAGGATGACAAAAAACACAGTTTTTAACAAAGATTTGTCCTCATACACAAATATTCAGCCTTGAAAAATCTTCTAAGGGAAATAGAAAATCACATTGGCAAATCAACATATGACACCATCCATCGAAGGTTAAAATGAGAAAAGCAGGCAAGGAGATAGATGAGCCACCCAAGGTCACACAAAATCAGAAGAACAACCAAGTGTAGAACAAAGGCCTCTTCATTACTTAGATCAGAAATGCATTCAATTCTGCATTACTTAATCTGCAGTGTGAGTATCAGTAGCAAGGCATGTCCACAGGAGAAAATATAATAATAATGAGCTGCAAGTTCAGCATCACCTAAAGCCACAGGATATAATTAAAAGGCACAGGGTGCAATGATCTGACCTTGAATGCCACTCAAGTGATGAGAACAAAGAACATGCTATCAAGTATTTTGATTCTAGAGAAACCCAAAGCACAACAAACCTGGGGGAAAGATGAGTTTGGGATCTAGATTTGCAAAGCAGATCTTTACCAGATCTCAGGTCTGCTCTGCTTCCCTCCACACCAGCCTTTGTGTCCTATCAACAACAGCAATAAAAGCCTCTGGAAATGCAACAGAAAAGAGTCAAGCCCAAGCAATATTTTATTTTTACAAAGGATAAGCCTGATAAAAAACAGAAAAGAAGTCCCAAAACAAGGCAATTTGGGTGTTTTCTTAAAACATTTTTTTTTAAGAATTATTACAACTGTTTTGGCATCTACAAATATTGCCTGTAGCTTTTCATCTCCTAGTCCAGGAAGACTGGTTTGTGTTCATTCTGTGCTTGGTGAAAATTTTTTTTTCTTGATTTTTCTCTTTCATACCACCTACTCCTCTCAATAGAAATAACCTGCAGGTTGAAAAGTACTTCACAAGAGTAAAGTTAATTGATAGGAGGGTGCAACTGCTCACCAAACACTCGCTGAGGTAGCAGAAAATCCGTTTATTTTGTTTGTTCAGTTAAGTTCCGTATATCAAGAAGAGAAGAAAATAAATTGAGGCAGCAACATTTTTCTCCCTAAAAGCTATCCCAGACCTACTCACAGAAAAAAATCACTCTGACCTGCTCTATGTGGCTGTGCTGAGTTACTTCACTCCTCTGAACTCATTCTTCCTGTACCTAAAGAACACAGCACTGGGGACCACTTGTACCAGTTGGGTCTCTGAGCAGCACTAAAGCCTTCTGGTATTAATAAATCTCCTCCTTTCCAAGTGGATTATTTATAAATGAATTGTGTGACCTCTGGCAGGCTAGAGCTAAACAGAGAATACACTTTGGTCCCCCCTAAGTGAAAAAACAAAGGCTATGGAGAGATGAATAGAGAGAAGCAATTAATATTTCCCAATAATTGTCACAGTGAATGGGAGAACTGCTACATTTCTCAGGGTTTCTGCACAGAAAGGTTCCAGGTAACTATTCATTCACAGGGCTGGGTTCATGTAAATCAGATGTTGTTGCCAAGCAACTATAGGTGCTAAGGAATGAAATACAGTCTGCAGAAACCTAATAGCCTAGAGAGAAAAAGGACTACAATCAGAGATTTATGGCATATATAAAAGGGAAAGAGTCATTCTCCCACACACAAAGAACACAGATACTTCATTATAAATGTCCTTAGCATGTTTTTCTAAGGCATAATTAAGCAATAAAATTCCCACTACATCCCAAATCAAACAGGTAATTTTTTTAAAATATATTTTGCTCATTAAGCTTTTTAAAAATAGATCTTGAGAAATTAGCTACCAAGACAAAAGGTAAAATTTACCCCAAAGATCTTTCTTTTGCCCAAGAAAAGTGTCAGGTATACAGACAGCACTGCAACTGCCAATCAGCTTTTTACTCTACCTTCTTATGTTTTTATACCATGCTCATTAACATTGCATCTGATCATCAGAAATTCTCTTTAAGCTTATTAAGATTTTAAAATATTTTTAGCAAGTTAATTAGAATACATTAACAGAGCTCATCTGTGTTCACCCATCATGCATATTTTATTTCATTCAGGCAAATTGCTTTTAAATGAAATATTAGATCTAGGAAGGGTACCCTGTTGGCTACTGAACAATACAACCCCTCAGTACAAACACACTCTCTCACACACCCTAATAGCTTCATGCCACTGAAAAGTGGGGACTTTCTGATGACAAAGGGCTTTTTTAATTCCTATTCTTATTACAATCCCCTGTGTTGTGCACACACAGAGCTGGTGTATCATCCTTGCACCTGAACCATCCTCTGTTGCCCTCATGTTCCCATGCAATCAATTAAAGATAAGAGTCCATTGCAATGGGAACCAAAGGTCCAGCTAAGGAGAAGGAAATCATATTTTCAGCCCCTCACACTGTAATACAAAGGCTTTTACAAATTCATGTTAGGTGGGTTTGTTTTTCTCCTGCTGAAGGTGTCTGAGGATGTCACTTGGGGCAGGAGCACAATCAGAAGCTCTGGCACAGCGTGGCACAGGTTCCTGACAGGCAGGGGTGCACATGGGTTTGGCACAACAACAAGAACAGTTCACAAAGGATCAACCTGAAATACCCTTTGCTTTAGCAATCATTGTCAATTCCTCCCTCTAATGTGCACTTAATGCCACCAAGTATAATTAAATAACCCTTTCTGAAGGATAAAGGAGATGACAAAAATTACCTTGGCGTATTTTTGGCATGCCACTTGCAGAATTCTACTCAAGTCAGAGGAAGTCCATCACTGGCCACTGAAACTTAACTACAATTCTACTAATAATAAGATGCTCCTCAATAAGAGCATCCTAATAATAAGATGCTCTCCTAAGAGACATCTCCTAATAATAAGATCCTCCTGATATACCTTCACTCTATCCAGCCAAATAATACATCTTTGAAATTATTTCTTTATGGCCCAAATAGTTCTTATCTGAGGAAGGATGGAAAATCACACTAATTTCACCAACAGTTCTCAAGTTAAGCAGTTACTTTTAGAGATCTGCAAAAACAAAAGGATAAACAAAGTTGCCAACCTCATGCTCGATTCAGATTTTGCACTCTCACTGCATTTCAATTAACCTGCCACAGATTGCAGGGCTGACATATTTGATTCAGATAGTAAAGAAAACACTCTTAAAAAAACCCCAGGTCTGAATCCTTTCATGAGTGATCATACAATCCATATCAAAATACACATTTAAGTCTCAGTCACCGCACATTTCATGATCTGCATCATTAACACTGTCTGGTTTGAGGGATTTTGATAATCTCTTTGACAATCTATAGCAGTTCTTTATCTCCAAGGCACTGATGCCTTTTAACCAATGATCATTATTTAGGTATGCTTTGTGCCTGTAGCCTTCCCTGCAATGTTAATCTCCATAATTCAAGAGGCTGCTCTTTTATAAACTGCTGCCATACTCCCCCTGTTTCCTTCCACTGATGAACCCCAAAATCAGGCATGTTTCCTTTAGCATTTGGCTGAGCACACCAGCCGCGCTGACATGGGGAAATTTAAGCACAGCTGAGCAATTCTATGGAAAGTTCTTCCAAAGGCCAAGAGAAGAGAATTGTATCAATGGATGGAGTCCCTTTTCTCTGGATAAATCACTATTGATTGCACTGAACCCAAACCCACCCTGCCGTAACCTTTTCCTCCTATTTCTACATTTATTAATCAACTCACACATCAAAAGCATAAGCTGCAGTCTGCACTTTTTTCTCAAGCTTGACCAGAAGTTTTATGTTTTAAATGAATTCTCAGCCTTTGACAGCTGGAGAAGAGGTTTCACCTCCCTGCCACAGAGCTGGAGTCCAGCAGCTGCCTTGGCTGCAGGGATCAGCAAGGATCTCTCCCCAGATCTCTGCATGCTGAGTAATGAGCCACATAATCCCAAAAACCTATTTGTTGGCATTAAAAAACAAAAACTGTCTTGGTTTATTTTGTAGCATTTAAGCAGAGGTATGTCCTATCCTTAGGGAAAAAAAAACAAAAACAAAACAAAAAAAAAAACCAAAAAAACCCACATATAAATTCAGGGAGGCTTCTAGTAGCACCCTAATTGCAAAGAGTAGAGCTTGAATGAGCAATGAAGGCAAACCAACATTTAAATGTCATTTAGAGTGACCAAAGACACTGAAATATGTTTACAATTAAGAGCATTCTCTAGATGAAGGACGGGGTAAAGTAAAGCATGACTGCCAGACAATAGTAAAATAAAATGTAATTTAGCAAAGCACATTTTGTCATTGGCCCAGCCTGGAGCATGCTCATTGTTCCTACAACAGAAACAGTGACTCATTTAGCAAAGCACAATTTTAACAAACCCCTATAACATCACTGCTAGAGCTGCATCTGTAGCACAGCTATGCTCAAGCTCACCTGGCTCAGGATTTTACTGACAACCTGGAGCTCTCCACTGCTTTCAGAAACTTCCCTGTTAACTCAGCCTTCCCCAGAGCAGCTCAGAGTGTGTCATCCACCCCAATCCCCACCTGCCTCTGTCATCCCTCCAGAGGAGTCCCAGCTATCTTCATCAAAAAGCTGAAAAACTCCTCCTGTCCATTCCTTCTCTCTTCCCCTTCTCCCAAAAACACAGCACAGAGGACTCAGGGCCAATTCTTTTCTTTGAATTTTCTTCTGCAAAGGCCAAAATCTTCCACTACCTAAACCCCAGCCCCAGCTAAGTATGGGACATCACTGAAAGTCACTGAATCTATCAATCAGTTTTAATTTTTAATTATTTTTTCTTATTATTGTTGTTTTTATTTTAAAGTAAGAAGGTGCTCACATTTTCCTTTCAAATGCAAAAGGATAAGGTTTTCCACTCTGGGTACATCCTCTGGGTATCTGAGATGTGTTTCACCAAAATCCAGCATATTCTCTGAGTCCCTTTCACTACACCACATCCAATCCTCACGTAAAACAGCAGTCAACAAAAATGTACAACATCTTTTCCCAGTTCCTCACAGTTAACACATTAAGTGGCAATAAAGGGTGCAATGACTTTCCAAGGGCATGTACCTGTTTAATTATTCAAAAGAAAATTGACTCAGGCACCATGGTATGAAACACTAAAATATGCAAACGAAGTAAATTATGGGGGAAAGCAACAAAAGAGGAAAAAAAGGGATCATGGTGAGAGGAACATATGGGGGCAGATTCTGATCATCTTGTGTCTCTGAGTTTCTCTATATGGGTGTGTATAAGAAGGAAAACTTGTGAAGTGACAGAAATTATTATTTACTCATCTCAGTACTCTGACCAGGGTCTTGAAACAATCTAACCATGCCTAGAATTTCCTAAGAGAGTGTTATTTTCACCTATATACATGAAGCAATTTCAGGAAAAGGAATGTTTACACCTTTCTAGACAATCAAATCTTACTGCTGGGAAAACACTTGTTTCAACACAGGCTGTATAGAACAGAAGAAAAGATGCAGGACCTGATCCATGAGTAGATCTCATTTATTCTAAATTAAGGGTCTGAAATAGCTCACTAAAGTAATAAGACCAGGTTAACAGAAAGGTATCATACCACCAATTCTAGCTATTTGTCCATAAAACATGAATATCCCATTAAAACAAAGAGCATTTCATTTTACCTTGGACCAGAGCAAATGTCTTTCCAATCAAGACATCCAGTGAATTGAATGTCTTTTGTAAGCAGGTGCTACTGTGTTATATTTTCATGCAAACTGCTGAGAATAAGCTAGAAGAAAATGACAAAGTAAATTGAACAAGAAAGTGTCTGATCTTGATGAATAATTCAATGATGCAATGCAACAAATACTGATTTTTTTTCCTGGTAAAGGAAGTTTACAACTGTCTTTTGGTTAGAAAAATGACCTTCTGATGGTAATTATACTTTTGTCTTTAGGCATTGGATGACAGTCTTGGTAATGCTTGTGATTCCAGTTCACAGCTCTGCTTCTGATCTCCAAGCACTCCATTCCTGCTATATCATCTAATCCTTTTTTAATAACAAAATCTAGCTGCTGAAGAACTTCAACTATAATATCAGGCACACTGGTCACTGACCATTCTTTAAGTATTCTGGTCACTCTTCTGAAGTCCTAAAAGGCACCAGAGAGCCACAGAGCCCCAGCACCATTCCCATTGCCTGAGGAACAGCTTGGATAACAGCGTGGAGAAAGCCATCCCTCTGCCACCCCAGAGCCAGCACAGACAGAAGGGAGCCTGGCAGTGTTAGGCTGTGACACACCAGGGCTGGGCTTGCTGCAAGAAAAGGTTTTGGTAGTCAGGATAGCAAGACACAGGAATAGGTTCATCACCATTCCCATTCCCTGAGGAACTCCTTGACTGCGTGGATGACAATGGTGCAGACACAGAAAACTTTCACTCTGCCATGGCAGAAAAGTCACTCTGCAGCCAGGACTGCCAGAGCCACAGCTCCAGAACAGCCATGGCCATACAGTCCAATGAACACAGAATTCACCAGGAAAGGGCTGAGCTGGATGCCACTCTCTGTGTCTCTGTCCCCAGCAGTGTGTGTTTTATACCAACAATTAAAAAAGGCAAATGAGAATTCACCTGTAGCATCCAGAATAAAGACCGTGTTGGAAGAGCCCCATCACTGGGGAGATGAGCTCAGCCTGGTGATAACCAGAGAGCCAGAGAAATCTTCCCTAGGGCTGTGGTACAGCACAGTGTATTCAAGTATTTCTGTAAGCCATTCATCCCATATCAATGTTAAAAAAGAGACTTAATCACTAGAAGATCATGACTGAGAAAGGCTCATTTTGCCTTTTCTCATTTATTCTTCATTCACTGGGCTCTACATCTCTTCCTTGGTGCACAGTCTTATTATGACAAAAACATAATAATAAAACAAAAGCAAATAATACAGTCTACACTAGGTTATCAGTACAGCCACAAAAACAACAAAACAAAACAGCCACAAAAACAACAAAATTAAGAAAAAATTAACCCTACTAAAATCTGTCACACTTGACATAAACAGGACTGTCTTAAATACAAGGACACAGGCACTCAGGTGCCTCTTTTCTCTCCTGCAATATTTCAGCATTTCTTGTTCATGAATACTCAGATTACATTTGGCAAGTTGGCAGCACTTCTTAGCACCTAACAATCTAATAAAAGTTCTTTTTTTTTCTCTGTGCTAGACAAATCTGCCCACCTTCAACCTCTGCTACCCATAAAACAATTTATTCAAGTACCTTTACTCTGAGCACAGTTAACCTTTGCAATGTACAAAAGCTTCTGTGCCTCATAATTGAACAAAGAGCTCCTAATGAACAAAAAATACTTTCCTGACTAAAAGCTTAATATTAATTCTGGGAATACAAAGTATAATATTACTACACATATATTGTACATAATACAGTATATATCTCATGCATCTTCTTTTAAAAGGTTTCTGTTTTCAAATTACCATTGTATAAGATTTCTATACACCACAAGGATCCTTTAGGTTACTGCAGGTTTACACTGGGAATCAGAGAAAGAATGATCATGAAAAAGAAAAAGCCCACTTGCACTAGTTAAAAAGCCAAGGGATGAATGTAAGAGGAAAACAAGATTAATTTTGTTTTCTTCATTTCAAGGTTAAACCTCAAGGAACCTTAACATCTCACACATGGGCGTAAGTTTTCAGTGCATGGTCCATGAACTCCTGGCAGCCCATAATGTAAGAGAAACACATTGGTTGCCAAGGAGACTTGAACTTACCATGCAAGAAGTCCAGTCTCATACTGAAAAATTTACAGACCCTAGAAATTTTAAGTTTGAAAATCAATGATCAAGAGGAAAGAAAGTGGCATGTGAGAGGTTTTCATCCTCCTTTCCCCAGTTTCTTACAGAGATGAAGGATCAGAACTGGACTGGAAGTATTGAATTCACCAGTGTCACACTTCTCTGTGGAGACATTTTACATTAAAGCAAGTGCTGGCTTTAGTTCTGTATTTTTAGCTGTATTTTAAATGAAAACTGCACTAACTTCTTCAGTAACGCAACTGTTGATCACACTCCGTTTTGTAACAGAAGTCCTGTCAGATATTTAGCCTTAGTTACTAAAAACTATCTTCAGGGAGTACAAACATTTCCCCTCTGGCATCCTGTCAGTCACAGCAAATCTGTAAATAAACTGTCAAACTCCATTCCAATCATTCCTGAATCTGCAAGGGAAAAAAAGTAGTAAAATTGGTGCAGCTGGTTGTAGTCCCTGTAGAGCAGGGCTGATTTCACAGCTTTAGTATGGTTCACTACTTCACAGCCAGTCCAATCTGATATACAGCATGCAGAAATGAGTGACACCTTTGCTAATCATTTTCTTAAACTTATCACATGTGGAGGTTATAACAGATGCAATGACTTTTCAAGGGCATGGACTGGTTAATTTTTCAACAGCAAATCGACTCAAGTTCTGCAAAATTAAAAATCCACTAAGACATACTGTCAAGCTATCTAAATTATAGAAAATCACACAAAAAGGGAAAAACAAAGGTCTGGTCATGAGAGAGACAGTGTTAGACCCTCTCCTTATACAGTCTTATGCAAAGTAGGAATATAACAGCAGCAAACAAGCCAAAAATCTAAGAGGGGTGCTGACTTCAGCAAAGACTGACTAAATAAAATGAGAAACCCTATGTACTATTACCTGGAACATATTAGCACCTTTGCTCTTTAACTCATAACTTATTAAGTAATCCTGAAGGAGCTGGTCAAGAGTTTTTCTGCCAGATATGTTTTGTTGGACCAGAACAGCTAAGTGAGGAGTTTTTCAAGGCCACGTTGGAAAATGATCTACTCAAGGAAGATCAAAAAGGCAGTAAATAAACACTATCACCTTGCTGCCAATGGACTCAGTTAGGACATAAATCCCCTGATTTAGAGCAGGGACAGAAGTTGAATCGGGATCTGCTTTATCCTGCAGATTTTCCTTCACCATCAAGTTACACAAAGTCACTGTCTCTCTGGATTGGTGAATATTTCATAAGAGGCAGAATAGCCCCAAGCAGAAGACAGACTGACTCAAAACCCAACAGCAAAGACACTGGCTTGGTTTATGTTAAATTTAGGTTCAAGGTTCATTTCTGTTATCACTCAAAAAAGGGAACTCAGTCTCCTAAAGGAGATGCATCCTTCATGTTTCCTCACAAAAGCCACCTAAAACATGACTTTAACCATGAGACAGTTTGAACAGAAATTTTGAAAGCACATAATTTCCTATGAAACAAAACCACAAGTGTTTGATTGTAAATGCTCCCTCAGTCTCCCTGCTCAGGAAAGCAAAGAGCACTGAGGTCACCATGACTGCATTAAGTTTGAAGGTGGAAAAAACTAACATCACCCCCTTAATTAGGGTTGCCATATGGTCAGATTTCTGCTTTCATGTTTCTTTTCTGAAGCTCAAATTTTGACTGGCTGGAAAGGGAGGAATCCAAAATGCATCAAGGTTTACCATATGGGCACTGGTCTCCTGTGCACTGCATGTGTCAGAGATCTGACATATCAAAGCCATCATGCTCACCATGCAAAGGCTCCATGGCCTATCAGCTGCCATTTCCTTCCACAAATTCCCAGAAGAAACCATGGGAGCCCTACCAAGCATCTTCCATTTTCCTACCACACAGAAATGCAAACCATATGCTTCAAAGTTTGCAGAAGCACCAACTGCTGCTCTCCAGAACTGAGTGTCAACCTGGTTTGTTCTCCTCTGCTTGTACACAAACATCTCATCCAAGCTGCAAATAACCCTCTGTGAACCTGAAAATTTCAGTGATCCAGGTCTGGACCCTTGCACATGTTGGTGTTCAGGGTCCTCAGCAGAGCTTTCATCTGAGAATTAGGCACTAAAAAAAGAAATTGAGGGTCTGAATCTCATTTCCCATTTAACAACTGAAGGAGTTGATAATCCCAGTCTAAAAATAGTCAATTCGTGCTCAGAACACCCTTGACAGATAGGAATTATTAGCATCCTGATTTCAAATGTGAGAAAAATAGAATATATTCATCTAGATGAACTAGGACTGCAAGCCAAGTCTCCCGAGGGTCAAAGCAGCACTGAAATCACCCCACATTTTCACTGTGAACTACAGCCATGGCTCTGCTTGGCAATCAGTGAGACATAAAAATCCAGCCTCTACACTTCTTTCCATCCAAAAAAAGCAACATTATTTCAATTTCCAATAAGAAAGAACACGGTTTATTGGATTGTCCTTCCAGTATTAAAAAAAAAAAATTACTTTGCATACAGAAATTTCAGCCCTAGAAAAGTTCACAGTGAAATACATCCCTCTGTGGCAGACAGCACAGCACAGCAACTCCTGACATGAAATGAACCCTAAGATAACACCTGACAAAAAGGGGAGTTCAAGTAAAAAGAATGCAATTATCCCAATGGGAATTGCTCCAGGGCACCTGTGTTAACCCCCCTGCCAAAAGTATTTTGAACTCTTTAATGGCTACAGATGATAAGAAAAGTTATGATGAGAGAAAGTCTGTGAGGCAACACCTGCAAAGTGAAATATTTTTAAGAAAAATGCTTCAGATACAGAGACGGAAGTAATTAAAAACCCAAAGAAAAACGTGTACTGCTGTCTTTGTTTTCACCCAAGCTGAACTTCCCCTGGAATTGAATCACTGGCTCACTGGGGCAGCTGGCTGACATCCTGAGCCACGAACAGGAAAAGCTTGTCTGGGAAATCAGCACAAAACTCCGGCTTGTTTGTTTGGAAAGGAGCCCACGAGTAAACACACACACAGAGACACAGAGCAAGTCTGCAGCACACACAGACAGGGAATAGGACTGGCTGACAAAGGACCAGAACCCTCCGTGCTGACTTTGCCTCAGTCTGATTTGCTTTCAGGAATGGCAGGTCCATGAGGGAAATCCAGAGCAGAGAAAACTCTCAATGGAACAGACCAGGTTAGGGAATATTTATATAAACTGAATGCACAGAAGTCCATGGGACCTCATGGGCTGCACCCCTGAATGCTGAGGCAGTTGGCTGACATAATTGTGAGACCACTTTTCTGTCTTTGAAAGGTCATGGCAATTCAGGGAGGCTCCTCAGGACTGGAGGAAAGCAAATGTCACTTCTGTCTTCAATAATGGCAAAGAGGAGGACACCAGGATTTACAGGTCAGTCAGTCTCACCTGCTTCCTTGGGATGAGGGAGCAAAACCTCCTGGAAAACATTTCCAAACATATGAAGGATAGAAAGATGACTGGCATTAGTCAGCACAGCTTTCTAAGATGAGATGACTGGTTTGATGGATGAGGAGAAAGCAGGGGATGTTGTTTATCTCTATTTTAGCAAGCTTTTGACACTGTCTCCCACAAGATCTTCACTGACAAGCTGATGAAGTACAGACTAGATACATGGACAGTGAAGTGGACTAAAAATTGGCTAAACTGCTGGACTCAAAGGTTGTGAACAGTGGTACAAAGTCCAGCTAGAGGCAACTCACTAGTGGTGTATCCCAAGGGTCAGCACTGGTCTGAGACTGTTCGATATTAACAACCCAGATGATGGGACAAGGTGTGTCCTCAGCAGGTTTGCAGGTGACACAAAACTGAGGGGAGTGCTGATACACAAGAGGCTTGTGCTGCCATCAACAGGACCTCAGCAGGCTGGAGGAACAGACCAGGAACCTCAACAGGAACCCCATCTAGCTTAATAAATGGAAGTGAAAAGTCCTGCAACCAGGGAGGAAACACCCCCTGCACCAACCGGCTGAAGATCAGCTGGGAAGCAGCTTAGCAGAAAAACATCTGAGGATCCTGGAGTACAGGAAGGCAAACGAGATCCAGCCATGTGTCCTTGCAGGAAAGGCAGCCAACAGCAGCCTGGGTGGCACTAGAGAGAAAACAGGATGAGGAGCTGCCCAGGACACGGGACAAACATCAGCAGTGCTGGGTCCAGGCTGGGCAGGAGAGTGCAAGGACATGGACACACTGGAGTGAGCCCAGTGAAGGAATGTGCAGATGATTAAGGGACTTGAACATCTGGCATCCAAGAAAAGGCTGAGAGAGCTGGCACTGCCCAGCCTGGAGCAGAAAAGACTCACAGGGAATCTTATCAACAAGCATAAATACTTGATGAGGGAGAGTAAGACCAGAGATTTTTCTCTGTACTGTCCAGCGATAGAACAAGAGGCAAAGGGCACAAACTGAAATAGAAAAAAAAATCCTTTCAAACATAAACTTTTTTTTTTTTAAATTGTACACATGATCAAATACTGCAGCAGGTTTCCCAGAGAGGCTCTGGACCCTCCACCCTTGGAAACAAAGGGTAGGTTTAGATTAGCTATGAAGAAAAAATGCTTTACTGTGAGGGCATCAAGACACCCTCTGGTTGCCCAGAAGACTTGTGAGTGCCCCATCCCTGGAAGTGTTCAAGGCCAGGTTGGCTGGGGCTTGGAGCAACCTGAAAGAATGGAAGGTGTCCCTGCCCATGGCAGGGAGGTGGAATGAAATGACCTTTAAGATCCCTTCCAACCCAAACCATTCTGTTATTTTGTAATTTAAACGCAGATTGGACACCGTTCTGGGCCATCTCTCCAACTCTGACTAGGTGAGCTCCTGAGATCATTTCCCTCCTCTTCCACACTGTGATTTGAATTACTCTGAGTATAACACTACATGTAACTGCAAACAGTGCAAAATATCCTAAAAGACTACTTTGCAAAATCAGTCTGGGTGAGATATTAATGTACAAAGATCCATTCTTCATCATCTTATGCTTCAGCCTGTACAGACAAAAATACTAAGCTGCATGTAAGGACCTACTTTGAAATATATAGAATCTAAATAGCTGGGGAGCAAGGAGTTAGAGCAAAACAGAAATGTGGTCATATGCCTCTAATTTAAAGTGCATCTTCAGTAGACTTAATGAAATCAGGAGAGAACAAGCTCAAGATGACAAAATTACTTAAGAAAGCACCATTATAAAGGTAATTTTTTGGAATAGTAAGTAATGACACTCTTGAGGACATCACAGCTATTTTGGAGAGCAAAAGTTTGTGAAAGTAGTCATCTCTGCTTTGCAGGAGCCTCTGATTCCAACCAAGTCAACTTGATTTCAGTGGGAATTGGGTGGGACCACAGCAACACAGTGCAACTTTGCAAGCTGTGATGATCTAGTCCTAAAGACTTCAACAAGAACCAAACATGTTTAGAGCTGAAGACCTTGAAGACAGCTAATTTACATTTTGAGATCATACAATTGAGATAATTTTCTATCCCCCATTAGAAGCAGGGAACTCTTGATCATTTTCAAGGTCCTCAGACATTTCATCAGAAAAACAAGTGCTACATCCCAGCATACATAATACTATGGTTTTTAAGTGAGAAAAAGGACAGAATATGTATAAAGGACGTGACTAAATTAATTTTCAGAACCTCCTGACTTGGAAGTGCCTGGTATTGAACACTGTGATAACTCCAGGGGGGAGAATGGTCCATAGCTTTGTAAGGAGGAAACAAAAGGAAGCGCTTGGACGCTGCGCGGAGACAGACAGACGGACACATTTACTTGACACGCTCCCTAGAAGCCCTGCAGACTTCATCAGCTGTACTTGTAGAGCCTTTGAAGTGTGGCTGTTGCACAGCTTGTAAGTCCCTTCCTCTGGAGCTCGGGAGCTTGTGGTGTTATAAGCTACTTAAGCTCCTTAGTCCAGATCTAAGCAAACAGCTTGACGCACTTACAAGCTTCACTCCCTCTTATTCTGAAGATGTTAAGCTGCTTAGATTACTTCAACTTTCAAATTCCTACAACCAAATCCTACCCACATACCATGAATCTGCCTTTTTTTAGCCTGATTCTCCCCTCTGCTGAAGATTCTGAATGTCTTTTGCCAAGTCACCGGTAGAACAAAATGTTCTTTTATAGCTTAGTTCTTCCAAAGTCATGGCCAACCCCTGAATGTCCATTGCTTTGGTAATTACCAATCTGCATTTCCAGTATCCACAGATCACTGTATATCAACCACATTCACCTGTTCTAGCAAATCTCTTTCCATTAAGAAAGTCTGTCAAATATTTCAGTTAGTATTAAAAAAACAAAAAACTCCATACTGGAGTAACTCTCTCCTCGTTTCTACTACGAACTTTTGTTTCAGTAGGAACTGCAGAAACTTTTGGAAAAAATTCTGCTTATACATAAAAGATGGTTTTCATTCAAATCAAACTGGTACCAAACTACCAGCATTCACAATTAATAATCTTACAAGAGAATCCTTAAACTTAGAAGTCCAGTAAGGCTGGCACAAATGGACACGACACATTTTCTAGAGCTGAAATCATTAAAACTTTGTATCTATAAATAAAAGATAGGGCAGACATTAATGAATCTTAACAAGTAACCACAAAGAAGACACAATTCCATTTTAATCATAGCACAAAAATAAGCTACTGAGCCAAGTGTGGAAGTGCTGTTATATTGATACTAGAAATGTAAAAAAATAATATAGAAAGGCTTAAAATGCCTCATTTTCACTGAGGATATTGATAGAAGCAACACACTGGTGAAAGGCAGGTAATCATTACATGCTGTAAAACAAAAGAACAAATTATATTGCAAAGATATAGGAAAACCACAGCAGTGAGTGTTGCTATACACTAATGAAAACCTGAAGCCAGAGCAGACAAAGCAGTTATTTGTACCAACTTGTAATATAATCCATATGGTCTGAATATCACATCAATACCAGGACCATACAACAGCCCTCTTGCCCAGGATGATGGCAATGGACAAAACACACAAAAAGAAATCTCACAGAATGCCTGGACAGCCAAAACAGGAACCAGGATACACTACAGTAGTCCCTATATTAGAATAAACTAATAAACTAATAATTTTTAGGCTAAACATCATGCTCATATCTGCTTCATGCTACAACTTCTCGAGAGCCCTAGGGAAAAAAACTCAAGCAGCTCTTAAGCACAAAATCCATGGGTTCAGGAGGTCAACAAGGGATGTTTGGAACAAATCATATGTTACCCATGCAAAAGTTGTGTACAAAAGGAGTTCCCAATCATTATAATGTTACCTGTGGAAAATATAAATGCTTTACACAAGCATGAATTTCTAACAGGCATTTAGATGAGGTCCTTCACCAAAGTTTCTTGTAGAAAGAAGGCTGCCACAAGACAAGAAGGGAAGTGGGCTCACAAATTAATGATCATTTTTAAAAAGACATGACACAAAGAGTAGAAGTAAGTGATCAGTTTTAACAGCTGCCAGTAAAAGGTAATCTGGGAAAAAGCAGAGAATTAGACAACAACACAAACCCAACACTGAAGAGACTTAAATTTGCACACCCAACAAGCCCTGAAGTATTATCTTTGAGTAAAGCATGATAAATTGTAAAAATTTTATGAAAACACCAGATCAATACTCAAAAAATGGAAAAAGCAAGTACATTAAAAACTTTTATAGAAAGAATAAAGCCAGAAACAGCAGTATGCCACCAGTTAAATAAAAACTGAGTCTCTGTTTAAATACTCGGTGCAGCACCACTCTTACATCTCAAAAAGAACACAGCAGAAATGGAAACAATATAGAGAGACACAACAAGGCTGATCAAAGGTGGGACAGCTTTCAACAAGACATGACTAAGTCCTGATTACAATTATTCAGCCAAGAAAAGAAGTGGCTGAGGGGATACCAGGAGGAGGCCAGCAGAGCACAGGAAGTCAGAGACGATAAATACAGAATAACTATTCCCTGTTTCTCGTAGTACAAATCCTACCAAGGTGCAAATGAAGTTATCAAGTGACATCCTTAACACAAACAAAAAATAGGGACATCTCACACAATGCACAGCTCAGGTGAAGCTCTCAGTGCTGCAGGGTACAATGGGTGCCAAAAAACTACATGCTTTTAAAAAGTGATTAAAGAAATCATGGGGAAATGTCTGTCAACAAAATGTTGCATAAAAAAACCTGAGGTTTGCTAAGCTGCAGACCAGGAGGATGTTCAAGCCCTGCTTGTGTGTTAGAGACTGGCCACAATCAGAGGAAGACTTTGGCCTGGCTGTGCCTTCAGCCTGACTCAGGATAACCATTTTTGCCCTCACAAACAGCAGCAAAACTATTTCATCTTTGAGCACGTTTGAAAGAACCTCTCATTAATTCTCCTTTGAACAAAAGCCTGCAAATCAGGCCAAGCCAGAGGTGATCCAAAAGACTTTTCAGCTGGGAAGACACAGCTTGCAGAGTTTTCCTTTCCCTGCCCCAAAATACATTAAGGTATTTTATACTAGGTGTTTAAAAAATTCACTATCAAGCCAACAAATAAGGCACCTTCAAACCTTGCAAAGGAATATTTGAGTGCAGCCACCCCCCTCAATAATTTTCTTTCAAAAGTTATAAAAAGACAAAAGTCTTACAACCTTAATTATATTTATCATAATTCTGGAGATTGCAACAATCTTGACCTTTTTAACCATGTGCTAATGCAACTTCACATTAATCTTCTCTGTTTAGCAGGAGTTATCAAATGCCATATAGCATGTAAACTACATCTTGATTGCTGAGAAAACATCTCTTTGCCAAACATTATTTAGGCAGGCACTGAAATTTCATTGACTTGCATCAGAAATATCTAATCCTGACAGCACTGAGCCAACTGGAGCCAAAACTCTGGACTTCAACCCCAAAACTTTGGTCCATAATATCCCACCCAAAGGGTGGCTGGTCAAGATGCTGCTTTGCCTTCTTCCACAATCATGAAGGGTATAACACAATGCAGATAGAAGAGAAAGCATTCTCTGTCAGAAATAATTAAACTTGTCACTGACTTTCTGTAAAACTCAAAAGCCATCAGGGAAAAGAGCAGTATGTTTCCACATCCATGTGAGTGACAAGGTCAGAGCACCCCTCACTTCCTTGGTTGCATCTCCATCACTGACTGTTCATCATGCTGTAAATTAATCCATAAAAATTTGGATGGAATACCCACTGTAATTAGCTCTTTCTGTCCAAAGAAGGCAAAATGAGATGGGGTGGCAGCTGAGGGATCTAATTGGCTCATGGCTGCAGAGTGACAGAACCAGGTCAATATTCCAGCTTTATTCAGAAGGAGGACAACACAAAATTAGCCTTGTCGTGTTACATTTCCCAAAGAAGCTTTCAAGACCTTCAGTTAGCAAGAGCCCACTAATAAAATGTTTTATATTTATGCTCCTCCCTGTGATCTTTTTTTAATGTATCTCATTAAAAACTCTCCTCTATCAGTTTATGGACATTGTCTCACCTTTTCCTGCTATGTACCTCAGACAAAAGCACCTCAACAAGCTCCCATCAGGCCTCTCTAAAGCCTCCTGCTCTTCAGGCTGAGCGAGACCAGCTCCTCCAGCCTCTCTGCCCAGGGCAGGTCCTCCAGCCACAAGGCATTTTGGTGGCTCCCACTACACTTGGTGCAGTTTGTCAATAAATTTCTTACATTAAGAGGCCCCAAGCCAGGCACAGCACTCCAGATGTCATCTGCTGGGCTGCTGAATAAAGGACAATAATTCTTCTCCCTCAGCTCCCTGGCTGTGCTTCTGTTGGTTCAGCCTGCACGTTCTCAGCCTTCCTTGCTGCAAGAACGTGCTGCTGGCTCATTTTAGACCTCCCACGTCCTTTTCAGCTGAGCTTTCTCCCAGATTCTTATCAAGGCAGGGAGTCCACGTGCCCCAGGTGCAAGACTTGACATTTTTCCTTGTTGAATTTGATGAGGCTCCCAACGGGCCATTCCTCTGTTTAACATGCAGCTTCCATGATTTATTCAAGGCACAAGCATGAGCTTCTCATCATCACAGCAGAGGATAAGCCTGGAGATAGAGCTGAATGTGTAAGACAGGATTAGGTGTACTGGGTGGAGAAGTGTGTTGCACAGCTCACCTCTTTGGCCTTTTCTCATTATACCCCAAGACCCCTCTCAATGTTTAAACTCACAGTGACTGGCACACTGGGGGTCTCCCTGCTGAAAGTTCTCTGTTCTGAGAGATTCATGTCCCTGTTTGAGGGATTTCTGCCAGAAATTGCTAAGCACACATTGGCTCACAAATGACATGACTCAGTTTTCTTGGTGGCTTTCAGGAGGAGGTGAAAAATTCAAGTTAGGAACTTAGGAAACTGCTTCAGAACATGCTTAAACACAAGCAGTATCATAAGTATCAACAAGTCAATGAGATGACAATGTCTCTACCTAAACCTAGGTTCACAATAAAAATAAAAAAAAGGCCAGACTAGAGGAAAAGTCAATTTTTATAAAGATATGTACATTTTCTTCTAAAGGTGCTTCCTTAAGTCACAGCTGCAATTGAAGGGTAGGGAAGCTTTCACTGCTACTGGCCCCACAGAATCTATTCTGCAACTAAAGAAGCAGCTGAATTTCCACCAACAATCCTGCAGAAAGTGTGTTCCCTCTTGGTTTTGTTTGCCTACTAAATTTTCTGTGAACCTTGAAAACATCTCGGGAGTGGCCGTCTGAACTTGTAATGGCAAAAGAAATAATACAGGAGACCCACACAATTAAGTGTGAGGGAGAAGCTGCCACCACACTGACAAGTCAAGAAGTGCATGTATTTGTATTTATGTAAACCCATGGATACTTATGGGTATCAACCAAATGTGTCACAAGGTAAAATAATTTCTGCTGCTAAGGTCAGAATAGCAGGGATAGCTGTGTGATTTTAAAAACAGTTTCAAGATATCTAAAGACTGCCTTTCTACCAAAATACACATCCCTAAATAACTTCCAGGGACTGTTTACTAGAATTATTGGTAACATTCATACACCTGGGCATTTCCTTTGCATCATTGTCAAGACTAACACATCAGATAACTGCTGTGCTTGCAACCTAGAAGCACTTGGGCATTTCATGCATGAGCAGCACTAGGTCAGGAAGAGGTTAATGTGTGGAAACACAAAATGAATTTGGCAAGAAGGAAGAAGATGAAACAGTGCACTTCAGCAGAAGAATATGACATTTCAGCACATGAGGATATGAAAACATCAGCTATTTTCTTTCTAGGCAACAAGGGATGTGCACCACTATATGCTCCATATCTTGGCAAACTGAGTGAGTGCTACAATTTTCAGAGAACATGGAAGGGAATAACAGAATAATTTCTCAATACAGTGTGGGATTTGGAGAGCTGGTATCCACTAAGGATCTGGAAATGTCCTTTTTATCTCTCAGTCACAAAACAATTTGAAACATGGTGGGGAGGAGCCAGTTATTCCCTTCCTGTTCTGTAGCTGAACCTAAATCAAGACCTGAAGTGTCAATTTACCCTCTAGAATCTTTTGTTGCAGTTTAATTTACTTTTCCTCCAATGTAATCCTGGTGTCACCTTACTGTTTAATATTGAAAGCTATTGACAATGAAAATGCTGATTCATGAAAGTGAGATTTTGCTCTAATGTATTCATGTGAAAACAAATGAGCCTCTACTGCTACACGGTTCTTCCTCTTGCTCACATTTCATTTCAGCCCTGATAGAATTTCAGATGGGGTGAGTGAATCCTTCACAAATGCTGCAGCAAGTTTTTCTCAGCTGTGGGCCAACAAACAGAGCTGAGCAGTGGAACAGCTGCCCAGGGTGGTAGTGGAGTCTCTGCCCCTGAAGACATTCCAAACCCACCTGGACACATTCCTGTGCCACCTGCTCCAGGTGACCCTGCCTTGGCAGGAGAGTCAGACTGGATGATCTCCAGAGGTCCCTTGCAACCCAAACAGTTCTGCAATTCTGTGAACAAATTTGATTTCAAAGAAAAGCCTCACATCCAGTGAAATAAGAATGCTCCTTGGAATGTAAAAGGGCATGACCACTTGCAGACTGAATCAGAGCTGTCTCTGAACTGACAGAATCTGTTTATCCAGCTTGTTCCCTATTCATACAGCACGTTCTGCTTCATAGATACATATTTGCTCAGGCTTAATCCTGATTAAGATTTATATTCTAATCCAGCACTACTTCCCCTCACTGTTCATGGCAGCTGCACTATTCATAACCCAGTGCTTTCATTGATACTGATTTGCAGGAGGAAGCAGCACCAGCCCCTGTTGTGCAGCACGGTCAAACCATAAAGGTCAGCACCAACCAGGCTTCCTCTCTGCCAGTGCCTCCAGGGCTTCTCCAGAACTGATTCCCATTTAACAGCATGCATGGAAAATAACCACTGTTCGCTCTGCCTGCGTGCTGAGATCCTCATTCCTCGCAGGCTGCTGGTGCCACACCATTCAATTCAGTTCAAGTACAAGATGATGCCATGGCAACATGATCCTAGAAAGCCAGAGGATCATTCTGGAAGTCTAGCTATCCTCTGACAGCAGTGTGGTAAAAAGGCCCCTAAGCCTGGAAGAAATACCTGAAAACATCTGTGTAAGAGCATATTCAAAAATCTTCGAAAGGAATAGGCCAAGCAATGTCAACCTCAAAACCACAAGACATCTCCTGGAAGGTAAAGATCTCTGTCTCCAACCCAGAAACTCTCTCTGCACACCACCACTGTGAGGAGACACTCACTAGCTGCCACCACCCTCAGCAACAAAGCCAGCATCACATCCAGGAGGTTTTTCATCCAGAATGGTCTCATCTCTATTCCCAGCACAGATCAGGGATGACCATGGGAATCATATGAGATGAATGGACTACACTGACAGATGAAAGCATTTCAGAGACTCATTCTGCAGCCACACTCTGTGGATTTGTGCAATGAGGAGCATTGGAGGAAACCAAGAAGTAGAAGCATTTTGTTAATTGTATGGTAGCAGTTATTGAGCATTCAAATGCACAAAACAAAGCAACATGGCAAATATCCTTAGGGTCCTCATCATGATGCAGAAAACAGTTAATTTTTTCCAGTAATAAGACATTATGGTGTGTTTTAGTGCCTTCACAGAACCCTTTGAATGGCTCTGGATACAGGGTGATTCAGAATTCTGAGAAACTAAAACAAGAGGAGGAGGACAGAGACAGTATGGGAAAAGGATTGGGTTTCAATATTTGGAGTACAATGGGCAAAAATTTCTCTGGTAACTGGGAAGAAGGCTCACAAAACATGCTCAGTACTCAATGTCTTGTCCTACTCTGCCATATGTGATGGTGTAGACATGAACATAACAAACAACTAAATTCCAGCATTGGAACCTCATCTCCCAAAGCCAGCCAGCACTTTGAACACACTAGCTGTGCCCACCACATTAAAATAGAGCAGCAAGCACCTCACAAGCCTCTATCACATCAATTCCAACAGTTATTCTGCCAGGAAAAGGTTAAGCACTGACTGAAGCTGAATCAGTTGTACTCACATGATTATGGAGCTCCTTGCACTGCTTACCTCATACACTGGGAGAAAAAAGAGATGTATGTACAGTGAAACCAGAGCAACTGCTGCAAACATCAGCTGTCACCACTGCTCTGCCAGCATCCTGCCTGCATGCATTCCCAAATGCAACAGTGCTTTCCAGAAGGTCAAAAAACAGTGATGGGGTCTCATGTTTTTTGTCTCTGCACCCTGCTGTCAATGCAGAGCAGCCAGAGCAGAGGCAGCTCCTCCACCAGGGCTGGACACGTGCCTTGACACCACCAGAGTAAATTGAACTGAGGAGCACACTGAGCTGAAAGTGTTTTTTATCACTATACTGACGAGCTAAGAACACTTCTACATGGGGGCTCAACAGGACAGGCAAGTTCTTCCACGATGTATAATAATGTGTATAATAATGATTCTTCTCTCAGCTCAAACAGGAGCTCTGGAGAGCACTTGAGAAGCCCCATCACCTGATCCAGAGCCATGCAGCACCAGGACAGATGCAGAGGCACAGGCACAAGCCTGGCACAGCTCAGGAATGTGGATCCCACCACGTGTGCCCGGCTCACGCAGCCATGCAGCCAAACCTGCCCCTGGTTGTGGTGTCCTCTCTCTACATGGGACTGTCACAGGGTAGCCACAGGGAGGTTTGGCAGCTGGAGTGCTCCATTTCGCCCTCCTGAACAGCTTCCAAGGAAAACAGCAGCTTAAAAATGAAAAATGAGCTTTTACACAAGCGAGTACCTTGGCTGTGCACAAAGCAGGCAAGCCCAAAATGGCACACACATTTTCCTCTTTCCTCCCTGGGTTCCTACTGATTCCAGTCAGTGTTTTATAAATACAAAAATTATTTTAAAAATATAAACCAAAGGATAAAGAACAACTTGGATCAATCCAGTTCTGATACGTGGAGGCACGCTTCATTTATTTTGGATGTTTTAATCATAGAGAGAGATATATCATGTGAAACGAGCATTTTCCTCGCTAGCTACCAGTATTTAAAGTTAGCAAAACAGAAGCCACTGAACATTTATTCAGGTGAACTCATGTATGTAATGGAGTTGCCTTCAGCAACTCTCCCTCGCTCCTGGGCCTCCTGTGACTGTGCTACCAACATTTATCTTCCTTTGATGATCACAGCTGGGCAGGATTTTCAAACCTTAAACTAGAAGCCTTGAAGCCTGCATTATACACAGTGCTAACAGCCCAAACAAAGAGGCAAGAGCAGCAAGAGGTTTATTGTAATAGTGGTATTTTCCAAGCTCTTATCGAACAAAGCATTTAATCTAATGTATTACACTTAATGAAGAGTCAGGAACTTGTACTGCAAATAACAGATCAGATATAATTGGAATTTGCTCCGCACCACTAGCCTACATATATCAATAAAAACAATAACCACATTGGATTTTGGGCTCACTTCATTTGCATTTCTTAATTTAGTGTTTAACTAATTTAACAATAGTAATGATTTAATTCAAATTACAATCTTAGGAAAATAATTTTTAAAAGCCATTAAAGATTTCATTAAGTTCCATCTAAATTAATATTAGCTTTCTTAATATTTTCAGTAAATGATTTTTTTTCTCTCACCATTGAAACAAACATGAAGTTTCCTTTGTGCAGTGAAGCTTTAGACAAACCTTGTTAGATTTATTGGTATTATTTCAAGTAATTAATTAATATACATTAGAGTTATTTAGAGGAAAAGCACAAAAAATGGCAGGAAAATGGATGAAGCTGTTTTTAAAACACTGCATTCAACTTAGGTAATTGTTCTCTGAGCCTTTTATGTGAAGCTCTTAGGTACACACCATCCCTTAGATCACTTTTTTCATACTTTTGTGGCATTGATCCAAAGCATCAGATGCACGTGATTATTAAAGGAGTTTTACTTGCAGTTTGCTTATAAACAGAGTTCCACATTTTCAAATAAATATGCCAGCAATTTCTTACTCTAACGTGTCATATTTAAAAACAATGGTTTCAGATGTTCACCTCCATTTCAGCAGGTACCAGGCCTTTGTGTTGACAAAATTAAGTACCCAATACGAGCTTTGTATCACTTTCTCTGTAGCAAAACTGTTCATTTGCAGGTAACCTTAAGTCTTTTAACTAGAAGTGCACTTAATTTGAAGAGATTAGTCAAGCAGCTCTTCACTTGTACATTTGTATTGCCATTATAATTAGAACTACTTCAAAATAACAAAAAGTTCATTTTTGACCAGAATAAACACAGGGAAAAAAAAATATCAAGAGCACCTTAAGTGAAGAGAATGGATGCTTTTGAAAACATCCTTCAAAATCCCTCAGGCTCTGTGACCAGTGACCACCTTCATCCCAATACTACTCACAGGGCTGCTGCCACACAGGATAAAATAGATGACATTTCTGTATGTTTTAAGCTTCCCACCAAGAAAATGGCTATGTGCAGACAAATTCTGACATCCACCCCACTCAGTGACAGACGTTGGCAATGGAGAGGGAAGGAGCTGAGTGACCACTCCTGGAAACACAAAGAAGGAGCCAGGGATGTGAAATGGCTACAAAAGTGATACTGCTGAAAATAAGACATAAGAACACCCTGAGGGAAGCTGCTAAATGATGGAGTACCTTGGCCAGACAGACAAGCACACTGAAGCTTTGGCTACCAACTTTAGAAACTGAGAGTGTTTACAAGTCAGTTCATTTGCTAGTGTAACTGCAAAAGTGGAAATAGAAAAGATTTATATTTGTGGAAGATGCATCTGATTTCTACACCCAGGAGCTAAGTGAACTTTGATCCCCCAGAACTTCTGAAAATGTCTAATAAATATGCATTTCAGAAGAATCCATGGAAATAGGCACAACCAGAGGTGAAACATTAAGTGCTAAGGCTCACTTTAGGAACATTTCAGATAAATATTGACAAGTGCAGTTATCTGCAGTAGAGGTATCCTCTAAAGAACTAATTCACTTTGAGACACTATGAAAAAATAAAACCATCACAAACCCACCCTTTGCTTGTATGTATATACATACTTCTATTTTTAATTTCAAATTTCCAGCTTTCAGAGATTTCTTGACATTTCTTATTAATCTTCAGATATTGTCAAATGGAACACAAATACTTTAAAACCAACAGAAGTGGTAGAGAAGTGGCCATTTTTAAACTCACTTTCTACTTGTGTAGTAATTGATGTACAGTGCTCAGCAGGTACTCCTGAGTTTAGTTTTACTTTGTCTGATGCTGTACAATCACTCTAACTGCAGTCAGAAAAAGACAATTTCAGATTCAAGCAAACTTTCTTTGTGCTCTTTTATCCATTCTTTGGAATTTCCAGCTAGGAGAGTTATAGTGCTGACAAGCTGGAGGTCACTGCAAGACACTTCAAGTCCAGCCTTTTGAACATCAAAGAGAAAAATTTTATCACTGTCCAGAAGCTGGAATCAGGAATTTCAAGTCATCAAGGGACTTAATTCTGTGGATGCTCTAAATCTCACTCTTCCACATACCTGATTCTCCTCCTTGGGTTGGTCCTGTCACTGATCCCAAATTCCAGCCTCCAAGTGCAAATGTAACACATTTCTGATCTTACCTCAGAGGGAGAACTGGAGAAGGACACACTGCACTTGAAGGTTGGTTTTCATTACCTTTCCACCTTTTGCCATCTTTTACACTTGGACTGAACTGATGTTGTGAAAGCCTTGAGGCTGAGATCTGTCCTTTTACATACCCCACACACACCTGTGCTCGTGCATAAGTTAGACACATCACATCCAGGTTAAATAACATTGTAGTTGAAAGAATAACCCTTCATGTGTGTTCTTGAAAACCACGGGCCAGAAATAAGAAAAATTAAAAAGTTGCCCAAATTAATTCCTCATGTCTGAAGAGAATTGAATGCAAGTAAAAAGCAAAATAACTCTTGTCCACAATTGTGTGAACTTTACTTGGGTCTCACTTAAACATGAAATGTGGGAGGTGGTTGGCTATTTTTTTCTTGAGATAATCTGGGTAAGCACAGAGTAGCTGTCCTCTGGAAATCAAAGTCTGAATGGAAACAAAGCTTTAGATATCCAAAATTGGTTTTGAAATTTAGGCAGTAATCTCTTTTTAAGTAAGGGAAAATTGCCTTGCCTAATTTCATGCAGCAATCACAGCTAAAAATCACTGTATATGGAGGAAAATAGAGGAAGCAGGGAAAGAATGACTTGTCTAGTAGGAACTCCTGTTAACACTGAAAATCTCAAGTGTGGGTTGATGCAGCTGAAAGCATTGAGACACTCAATGCTCAGGAGTGATGCATAACCTGAGATGTGTAAAAGAAGCTGAATAACCTTAAACCAGAGGAAAAAAAAAAAAAAAAAAAGGAAAAACTGCTGGAACTGCTGGAAGGACTAAGAAAGTCTTGGGAGAGCTGATTAGAGTTTACTAGCAGGAATGTCACATTTGAGCAAAAAAATGAAAATACAGGAACACATCAGGAGAAAGATTTTAAAGTAATAAATATGTAGCATTTCACTGTGTCAACAAAGGTAAATGTAGTATTTTACAAGCAGAATGATTGTGAAAACAGGACTTCATTTACAGTGATACCAGAAGCTGCTGTGGGTATAAATGATTACCACACAGCAGTGTTATATAGCTATGAATCAGATTAACTTCCTAGCAATGCCATTTCTTACAGATTGCCATGTGTCCAAGATGGAATGGACAACTCTCATCTTTTAAACTCTCTCTTCTGTAACATAAATGATCTCTTTAGACCAGAGCACCTAGTTTTAGGGGGAGAAAAAAAAAATCTTGTTCTTAAAATTGCCAGTGCTAAAGAATTCACTACACCACTGTCAATTGCTGGAGTTTGATTTCAGTTCCTGTTAAAAATCTGCACCTTCCTTGCCATTTGAGGTTTGCCTGCTTTCAGCTTCCAGTTATTGAACCATAATGTTTCTGCCTGTAAGGCCCAAGAGTCCTATACTACCAAGTTTCCTTTCCCCAAGAAGGTACTTATGGACTGCAGTCATGTCATTCCCTTACTAATCTAATTGGATTTAAAACTGTAGATCAGTCTCAAAAAACAAGCAATAAAAGGAGATTTAGTAGATAACCCAACTGATCCCCAGGTCCCCAGCTTCCAGAGATCCTCAAAGCTCTAACAAACCCAGCAAATTGACAGCTTGACTATTTTTCTGAATACTGAAGGAACAGTACATCCACTGACAGAGCCATAAACAATCTCTGCTAACATCAGGGCACAGGAATTGAACCATTTACATACTTGGTCTTTTGCTGACCAAACATTAAAAGCAATTGTTCAAACAATGACAACATTTTATCATTGTGTCAGAAAAGAAAGACAGATAGTACCCTTTCCAATCTTTTTTATTAACTCTTCAGATTTTCTGTCTTCATTGTGTTTCCTGTATATGTATGACAACAATAAAGCAAAATAAAAGCAAGCCAATAGGCCACTGCATGAAAAATTCTGGAGCACGTACACAGCTTCCTTATAGCACATGAGGTCATTTCCTTCAGAGGCATTTTATCTAACCCTTTAAAAATTAGTTAAACTAATACTTGACTCTCCTGAGCCAAGCAATACTAAAAAGCTATTTTTTGTTAAATACTTGGTCAGGGAATTGGTAATGAGCTAACCAACCTTTCCAGATCACTGGCTTAAAACCAAGCCTTGCTTGATCATGCCTTGAAGACTCAGCTACATGATAAAAGTCTGATGCTCAGTGAAAAATAAAAGGGGATAGAGTCAAGTTCTTGGCAAGCTATTGCCCATCTCACACTGGCACTCTTATCAGCCAGAAGTTTCATCAGAAAATACAAATATCCTCTGCAGCAGAATGACTGGCTTATCTGGGAGGAAGATCCTGCCTCTGATGAATTTCAAAGTACTTTTTGAGCCAACACTCCTCCCTCAAAAATACAGGTTTAAGATGTAATGGCAAGGCATTTCTGTTTGTACTGCATGCCAAGCAGCACACTCTGCCCCATCTCTGTTCCATGTTTCAGTCTGGCTGTTACCACTATTCACTATTGCTTCAAAAAGAAAACTTCAACCTGTCGCTGTCCTCTAATAATTTTTAAACTGTTTTCACAAGCTTGCTGAAGCAAAAGGCCCCTAACAAAGCCAGCACCCTCATGCTGCTGAAACACCATCAGCACTCTCAGCAGCAAACAGCGAGAGACAAGCACGAAACCAACACAACATTTTAGTATTGATTTCTCTAAGAAATTTAAATCCCGCGGGGCATAAACATCAATTTAATCTGTATGCAACTACAAAATGGCCTCACTCCCAGTGTTCCTTATTTCAGCCAAAACACTGCTACAACTGGATAAACACACACTCAGCAGTGCAGGCAAAGGCTGACAGAACAAGTATCCCCATGTTCCCAGTAATGCACAAGAGTTTTGGAGAGCACAGTCACAAATGCCAGACAGTCAAGGACAACCACCAGCAGGAAAATCTGTCTCACAGCCAGACACAAAGACATCCCTGAATCATCCCAAGGACCAGTGGCATCCTGCCCTGCTAAGCAGGAGAGCCACTTCATCCTCCAATGAACCCAACACTTTGTTGTGGAGTAACAGCGGCATGTCTCACCTTTGGGTTTCTGTGCCTCCACGTGGCAACAGGAACAATGAAACACAACTGCTCCATGTTGTACTAACTGATAGTTTGGAACAAGGGAAGTGGTGGGGTCACTACCCCTGGAAGTGTTCAGAAAACATGTAGGTGTGGCATTTCATAACATGTCTTAGTGGGCTCGGCAGTGTTAGGTCAAATGTTGGATGTGATGATCTTGGAAGTCTTTTCCAACCTTAATGATTCCTTCATTCTATTTTCTGAGCATCCCTGACTCCATCAGACTGCCTTCCCTACAAGCAAAAAGCCACACATTGCTGCTACCTCCAGCCTGCTGAGAGAAGCATCAGAAGAAAACACCACCTGAAGAAAAAGAAAATTTGTCAACTTGGAGTTTGTCCTCATGTAATCTTAAGCTGAGTTCTCCAGAAATGAAAGTCCCCCCTCTAATCACTGAGAAATCAGGCCCAGCATGGTCTGACATTCCTCTTTATCTCTTTAGCACTGCAAGACTGCTATTTTTTTTTCAAGAATGCACCCCATTGAAAAAAATCATTCTTACAGTTGTGCAAAGCCCCAGGCATGTCACCATCACCCCAGCCAGCACTTAAGCACCAATACAGTCTCTAGAATTCAAGGCACCAACATTATTTGTGAGTGATGGATTTATGTATATAAGAAACTCTAAATTACACAATAATCACAGACACAGGGTTTTATGGACAAAGCCTGCACTCATAAAATGTGGCACCTTCTATCCACCTGCCCCTGCTGATGACAATTAGGTGGCAGAATCAGATTCCTAAAGGTATAAAGGTGACAGAACAGCACATTGGGCAATTGGAGTATTATCACTGATAGGCACAAAAACATGAGGACAGAAAGCCCTGTCCAAAGTTAACAGCTTCAACACAGACCCCACCCCAGATATTCAGCCTTCCTACAATGGCAGGACTTACTAATTACTGCTGCAGTCCCACAAAACCTTACTAAACACAGCTCTAGCACTCACCTGATCCAACATGTATTGACAGGGCTCAGATCACCACTGACAGGAAGGTTCCTACACTCTAGAGCAGAATGAAATTTAAATATCTATTGGCTACATGGGTGATCAACACAGAGCCCCTGCCTGTGTGCTATTTGTGCTAATTTCCTCCAGCACATGTAACATACATCATGCCATATTTACTTCACATATCAATAAAGAGGGGGATGGATTTTGCTCCCAAAATTAATCAGTTCTGTGGGTCTTCACCAGGACAGCCTCACTAGGTCCAAGCAAGGACCATGGCAACATTCTCCAATGTTGGAGAATTTTAAAACAATTTTAGGATGAACTTTAGGATTGCTTGGTCAGGAATAGAAGGAACTCTGAAGTGATCATCAAGATTATTGAAGTATATACTGGCAGATCAGTCTGTACCACTGACAGCTTTACAGCTGCTGTGATCACCTGTGTCACTGAGCTGCAGACACTGTCATTCCTCCACAAAGTTACCATGGTTTTGACTTCAGAGAGTCCCCTAATCATGCAGCAAGAATGGCTCTAAGTCCAGCCTCTGAACTCCAGTTGTGAGCTTGGCTTTCCAACGGGGATGGCTGCAGCAATAAAAGGAAGTGAAAAAATAGGTGTTTATGATACAATCAAAATTCAGGAAAATAAAGGCAGAACAGCAAACCTTCACCTTATCTTCATAAATCTCTGAATGGGAGGATGTAAACAACAGGGACAGACCAAACTTCACTTGTTTGTTTCTAGATTCAACACTCAGTCCACCCCTTAAGCACATAAGCAAAACAGGATACAGGGTGTTACTGAATGATTTCCTCTGAAACCTGATTGAGAAAGATTAGAGCAATTAGAACAGAGTGACACACACTTTGAAAGGCCTTAAATCACAATTAATATAAGGTTTAACCTTTCTCCTAAGGATCATCTGGTGACTGTGTGCCATTTTCAGAACAAGGCTGACACGTCCCAGCCTCAGAGACAAAATTCATGAGGCAGAATCCCCTGCCCTCTACTGGCACCAAAGCTGCACTGAAATCTGAGCTCATGTCACAGGCAGCACAAACAGCACCTGAGGAGCTCTTTTAAGGGGCAGTTTAAACTATTTTTTGTAATTTATATCAGATCTATAATGTGCTGGACACATCCAACTGTGAACAAAAGCTCACATATAAAAAACTCTTTCAGCATCATCGCCCTCCTTCCCACAGCACCAGCAAGACTGAGGATTCAAAATACTGCTCCTTGCAAGATAATACATTCATTAACTGGAAGCTAATTCTAAGGGATTATCTAATGTTTGTCATGTTCACAGTGCATAACCAAGAACTCTATATGGCAGGTTTTTATTTGTTTGTTTTTACAAAATCCTCTCTCACGTACGTTGTTGCTTTTCTGATTGCAGCCATCCAAACTGCATTTGGCCCAGGAACAGAGAGGCAGGTTCAGAGCTGCCAAAATCATTTTCTAGCACCTTGGTGCCAGAGAGCTAGGGAAATTCTTAGCCAGCTTTCTGACTCATGTGCACCACACCAACCTCAGGGCACCCCAGCAAAGCATTTGTTGTCACTGACTGTGTCACGTGTTTCTCTTACACATTGATTTAATAGGTGTCATCATAGAACCTTCCAGATCCTCTGAGCACTTCTTACTGTATTCTCCCATCCGTGCAAAAAACAGCAAAAAGAAAAAAAAAAAAAGGCAAGATTTACCCTGCTGTGATTATATTTCTGAATGTAAATCAGTTTGATTCCTGGAAATATCAAAGTAAATCCCCCACATAGGGAAGGCCTAAAAGGAATTGAATAAACACAAGGGTCTCGACTGCATATTTAATCCAAAAAATAAATAAGCTTTTAAATCACATTAAAAGGAAGTGGGGAAAAAAAAAAAAACAGCAACCTGAGAAACAGCAGCTATTAAACAAGAGAAAGTCTGGCAATGCTGGAGTAATTCCCACAATGCTCATCCATACCTGAAACACACTGAGAGCACACCCTGTTTTCAGAGCTGTCACACAACAAATGCAGATGTGAGCCTGCCATCACTACACAAACAACAGAGTATGACATTTAAATAATACCACTAAGGAGAAGTGGGAGATGCACACAGCCTACACTATGTACAGCAGTTCTTTTTTTTTAAAGCAACTCATCTGTTAAGTTACCAAATAGCTAAAAGGCCCTAGGGATGCAACAAAACAAAAGTGTCTAATATTACAAAGAATCCATAGGAATATAATCCAATTACACTTTTCTCCTTTTCATTGTAGGCATCTACAGCATTTAAAAAAATACTAATGAAGAATTCTTAAATCTTATTAAGCCACATCCTAAAACTATTTGGATTTTTGGCTGTCCTACTCAGCCTAAATGTATTTACAGATAATTTATCCCCATTTGTTCATGTGTCAGGGTTGTCTGATATCTCAAATAGTTCTTCTCACACTCTGGTGGTTGTCTAACCCCTGACATTTACAGAGTGCAAAAGTGTCCTCAGCCATGAGATTTCTAGGCTATATAAGCCAAGATTTTGGTGCAGCAAAATCTAAGAATGAAGAATAAAAAGGTATTTTAAATACAGTCTATTTGAAACTCTGCCTGTCTCCATAAATAACCTCCACAAATAAATACAGTTTCAACTATATGAGAAAATATATAACACAAAAACCTTTACAGCGTAAATTTATGAGGTGGTGTTGTCAAGCCTTGTGATTTGTTCCAGTATCTCTGCATTTTCTCAACTTTCAGCTCCTGGAGTTCTCTCTTAAAAATAAGCAATAAAAATATTCTGTCCTTCATGATTATTGATAAAAGCTTGAGGATAGGAGTCAAGCAATGACTTGTGAAGAAGGAGGTCAGGATGTAAATAAAAATAATATGATTTTTTAAAATAAAATATTTATTTAAAATCCTCCAGATGAGTTAATTCAGTATGTTTAAGATACCACTGGCTGATACACTGACAGAAAACGTCAATAAAAATCTTACAGGCTTGCCTGTATTGTTTTTGTAGAATTGTACACTTAGTAATGATCTGAACCCACTTCTCTAGGTAAAATACTGGCTGACTTTGCTGTTCCAATGGGCTAAAAACTATTCATATCATAAATTCTAGGAAGCTGGATCTCTGGCTTTCAAAACCACAACAGAAAGGGCTTCTGCTTTATTAACAGAAAACTGAGGTAAAGAGGTATGTGACCAGCTTATAGCAGATCCAAGAACTGAACATAGATTTCAGATTTTCTGAGTTACAGTCTTGTGCTTCAGGCAGAAAGCTGGTCTTCCTTTCACTTAACAAGCTATCAAAGGCCAAACTCTTATTTAAAAATGGACAATGCAGCTCAGAAACAATGAAACAGCAAGAACACTTGAAAAAGAAGTCTTCTTAAAGTTAAGCCTCCTTGGTCCTTCTAATGCTAACATCTGCAAAAACTTGCACCCAACACACATCAATAATTTTTGCAAGAGTCCAGATTCAGAATTCATACCAGTTTCTGATCCAGAATTCATACCAGTTTGTGTACCCATCAGGCAGGACAGGAATCACAGCTGTGACACTGCTGCCTTTGGCCTCCAGTGCCATTAGTTCTCATCATACTTACAGACTTTGTATCCCAGCTTTTCAGCATGAATCCTCTTGGCCATGAACTGCCCTTCAATCAATGCTCGTATTTCTACTTCCTTTGGAAACCTTGAAACCTGTGCCACAGAGGGAATGGATTAACAACACCTTACCCAGCATACAATGCCCAGCTGCAGAGTGGTTAAAAACACAAGACAGGTTTATAGTTGGTTATCTTTGTCTGCTCTCACCCAGGGCCAGTTCTGCACTCATACACACAAGATGAGTGACTCATGACAGAGAACACAACCCATATCCTCAGTGTTGTTGGCAAATACATCAAACTAGAAGGTGATGCACAACAGGAAGAAGTTTAGGGCAAGTTGTAAACTTTTCCCTAAGCATTTCCCATCACCAAAAGCTGCTTAGGAATCAATATCTCAAAAATATAAAATTAAAGCAATTATATAAAATTCAGATTAATTAAGCAATGTCACAGAAATTAAAATCTATTTCTGTCTACACAAAAGTGAAACCCTGTAATATTTTCATTAATTTATTTAGTTTCTATCTATAACATTTTTCTGTCCTTTCATCAATGAGACAGGCAACAGAAGCAGGAGAATATTGAACTGCAAACAAATAGAGGGAATCCTTCACATGAAGTTGAGTTTCTCCATGCACTGCAGTAAGTGCCTACATTTGTGTAACAGCTAGAAGTGATTAAGCATTCATTTAACAGCCAACACTTAAGAGAGTAGAGCTGCACTGCAAACACCAGATAGCATCAATCTCTGTTCACCTACGTGAGGTCTAATCGACTGGGAGTCATGATTGATCAAAGACATCTCCTGAGTTTCAGTACCACCCACAAAGCCAGGCATTTAAACAACAGCCATTCCTCAAAAAAAAAGAAAAAAAAAAAAAAAAGAGAGAGAAAGATACAAAGAAAGAACTTCCTACAACTTAATTTCTATTTCATTCCATTTGGACTTGAGCTTGTGCTTATTTAAATACCACTACATGGTTTGTAGGTTACTCCAAGTCATACAGGACAGCAAAATGTGGTTTTTAGTTCACACACATACAGATAAAATATTACAGCCCAAAGTTTCAACACACCCTTATCTATGAGTCTAAAACTTAAAAAACAAGGACTAAGTCATGTACATGTACTAAGTTCTCAGTAAGCTTAAAGTTAATCCTGTCTCAAAGACAGTGTTGGTTTCAGCAAATCCACATTTTCCAGTAATGAAAATGTATCATTAAAAAATACCATATAAATTCTAGTTCAGACATTGCTCTGTAGATGCTCTCAAGCTACAGACCAAACACTTCCTTATGAAAATTGTTCCAGGGACTTGCATTAATAAATGAAACTGGAAAGCAAATATTTCAGACAGAAAGAAAAAAAATGTATAATGGCAAAGATTCGAAGCCTTGACAGCCTTCCTTCAAAGTTTGAGACATTAACTGGATTATTACTACCTTTTGGTTGTCTCTGTTGAATCTGTGAATCCCAACTGCTTCAGGAGTAATTTCCATCACATCAAAGTAGAAACCTGCATCAAGGAACATTAAAGTGTGTCATGTTTGCTCCCAGGCCCAAAGTTGAAATGTTATTTCTGCACACAGCTAAAATGATAATAGATGTTTATCATGTATTTGGACATATGAGCCACCACACAGCCTGTTTCTTTACTAATTTCAGTCCACAAATCAACTTCTTAACAATGTTCTGAGCCATGTGGTGGGATTCTTGGGGCTCTCCTGTGCAGAGCCAGGAGTTGGACTTTAATGATCCCAGTGGGTCCTTTCCAACTCAGGATATTGGATAATTCTATGATTCTCTCAGTTTACAAGATGTGAATCATAAACATGCCAAACAATGTAATAAACACCAAGCCTACAAAAGAGGATACATCCACCACAATACACACATTTGCAGGTAACACAAGTAATACATATCACAAATACTAGAAATAGTCTGAGTAGGTCATAGGCAAGGGTGAAAGGAGAAAAAAAACACAAACACAGAAAAAATGGCAAGATGGTAAGAAGAGTACAGGAATACTGGAACATTTCATACCCTGGATTAGATTTCATGAGCTTATTAGAGAACATCAGATATTTTAAGTCATGAATCAGAGCTGGTCTCTGAATAGTTTTGATGAGATCTGAGGAAATGCTGTAATGCTTTGTAGACAGCTAGACAAAGATTTCTTTGGGTTGGTCAGAAAAGATATTCAAGAAAGGAGAGCAAAAAAAATGAGGACAGAAAAACTGAACAGAATAGCTAAGAAACTAAGGAGAGTTTCTGAGGTTCTAACCTTGGAACAAAACTGTGCTGCCCTAGCAGACCTGTGATTACTGGCAAAATAAAACCCAAAATAATACTGTGCTTTAGCACACATAACCTTTATGGTTAAACATTCTGCAAAGTTGCCAATAAGCAACTCTGTGTGCCACAGATCTCCAGGCCCTGTCAGGGGAATCACATCCCAACATTCCAGTTCTGACCTCCACACCTCTGCAGAGGCACCTCCCACACAGCAGGGAGAGCAGGGAACCAGGAATAAAAGGGGGAATATTTAACCAGCTATGCCTTTGCTTTGCTTCCCCCAGGCACTCAAATTATGGGGATTTCTACACTTTTTACAGATATATCCAGAGGTTATTCTAGTACATAGATTATTGAGGATGACTTCCATGGAACACCCATTTTATAGAGTGAGATATTCAAGTGAATATACCATAACACAAACTTTAAAACTTAAAGGCACTGTCCTGGTTCAGTAATAATATTTTCATCAACTTCCAATTTTTTTAATATTGTCTAAACTGGCTGACTTGGGGGTTTTAGAATAATTTCTTCCCATTTTCTAAAACACTAGAATTGGTTTGTCTTCTAGTGAAAAGAGATTCCCGGTCATTTTAATACCCCACGGAGACTGGATTTGACAGACAACATAACAGAGCTTCTAAAAATGAAAAATCTAATCTCACAGTGTCAAGAGGCTCTATCTTGAATTTACTTTGCTAAGGAGTGAAGTCTTCTATGGCTTAAATATCTACATTTTAAAACTTTGCTGCCTATAATTTTTATATTAATTTTACCTATATCAATTCACACCTGAGATGATGGTGATGATTTCATACCCTGCTCTGCAATGGGTCCATTTTAATCTTGATTAGACATCACTTTTCAACTGCTTATTTCAGACCTACATATTTAACTTGTAAAATGTTAAACTGCGGGAGAGAAAATAATTTAAAACTTCAAATCCATAAGTTTAATAGTATTTTTTAAATATTTCCATCATCAGAATTTTGTTATATTTCATTCACTAACCATAACAGGGGGTAAAAAACAGGGATGAAATGATTCTGTGGCACACACTAGGGAAAATGCAGGAAATCTGAACATCCCTTGATATCACTGCTTTGTACACATGCATGAACAAGATTCTAGAGTAATGACTGAGAAACAAATAATATGGAGGTTCTTAATTCACTTGGTTTGAGCCTTCAGAAAAAGAAATAAACTTTAATGAAAGCCTCCCTCAGAAATTACTAGTTTTAAACATTCTACAGCTCAGATGTTACTAACACCCTTCCAATGACCAAAGGAGATCCATAAATGTCATTTTCTTAGTCAGTGAATATTGAAGGAAAACACTGTGATGACACTTAGGCTGTCAACACAGCATTTCCAAGTACACATCAGGAATTTCTCTTGCTCTAGTTAACTTAATTCTTGACCTTTATGATGCCCCAGGTAAAAAGCAGGTACAACACCTACTGCAGTGTCTAAGCAAACCCTCAAAGTCTCAGCCCTGCTAAGGTTCATACCCAAGTTTCCACTGTTTCCAGCAACAGTTGATGATAAGGCTTTGGAGAATTCATCCCAGGAGCCTGAAGCACAGTCATCTCTGATCCTCTCTCTCATCAGAGAACCATTCTTAAAACTGAAACACACAAACACACCATATGCATTTTCCAAAACGTTTAGATTTTTAGAGCATCTTGTTCCTTTACTTGATATTGTTGTTTAGTTTATCAGCTGAATAAAGCTGGTCAAGTTAAAAGATACAAACACTTCATTATGGAAAGAGATAGAGAAGGAAGGGCAAGATAAGAGAAAGCAATTTTACAGGAGGTGCAGGGGGCCACAGGGCAGGGCTGGGGGTATGCATTTCTCCTGTGAGTCAGGTTAGGTCCTGGCAGGCCATGCCAAACCCAGGCTAGCTCTGAACAGCTGAGACATCTCCTCAGAGAAGTGTCCTGCCACCACTCACTCTGAGATGACTCTGCAAGGAGCAGCAGGAGTGTCTCCAGGCTGCATTTATGATTTCAGGAACATGGTACCTGTATGGAACCAGCTTGGGTCCAACAAGGCTAGTGATGAGGTCTGGCTCTGTGCCAGGATCTGGCAAAGGAAAGCACCACAGCCAGTAAACAAACCATGCAGTAAAATATGCATCTCTTCATTTTTTATGGTCTTTGCACACTTCACACTGTCATCTTCTTTGTGAATATCACACTCCTGCAAAATACTGCAGCACTGGACTGTGTCCAGGGGAAAGCAGTTTGAACGTTCTCCAGGACAGAGTTATCAGAGCAACCCAGCAGAAGAGGCACAGAAATATCAGAAATGAGGGCAAGGAAATCATTGAACTTGCTCAGTAGCACCAGCTGAAGCTATTTGGGTTTTCTATACAAATACCCTGTCTGGTAGCTCAGGCATTCATTTTCTACTGAGAGTCTCCTATTAACTCTGATATTCTAGAAATAAAGATGCCTTGGTGCCAAAGGGGCAGGGTCAGCTCAGAAATGACTACACAGAAGGAGCAGGAAGGATTAACTCAGCACTGCCACCACCAAACCACATGTTAAGCTGCAGTGAAAGAACAGCAATGTAACATTTATTCAGAAAAATGCCTCAATGTCTGCTTTCCTATTACAAGCAGGTTGTTTATATAACTCTTTTACACAGCAAAATAAAGAAAACATTGGCTAGAAGAAAAACTCAAATGTAAATTAAAAACAAAGCAAACAAAAAGAAACCACAAAACAAAACAAACAAAACCTGCTGGGAAATCACAAAACAAAACTCAGTAATTTACAATTGACATCATGTTTTTGAACTCAATTTCATGAAGATTGTTCCCACTGTCATCTACTATTGTACAGGTGGGATTCAACACTACAGCTTCAGGACAGACCTGAGCTTTGCTGAAGTTCTGAATTACAAGCATCTACAATCCAGGGGATTTAGACACAAAATTTATCTGTATATTACTTGTAAATACTTGCCAAAACACTATGACCTGGATTGGAAACTTTAATCCAGAATACAGTGGTTCAGTGTGGGCAAACACAGCTCCATTCCACCTACTTGGCTGGCAAGGGGCCAAACTACTCCCAGATCACAGCAGCCAAAAGCTACCATGAGGATCATTTTCTCAGCTGGGTTTCTTGAGATCTCGATATTTTCCTCAAGCACAGCCCTAACACATCCCTGAACAGCACTGATTCTGCTCCTCTCTGGAAAGGGAATCTTCACCTACTCCATTATGACCCTGCTGGAGCACAGAAGTTTCACAGCCTGGTCAGGCTTCACACATTTCACATTCTACCTCAGCAGATTTGTTATTCCTGCACATTAAATGTATTGCCTGAGATACACAGTGAACTGGCTCTATCCATACGCCGAAATAATTTCAGCTTTTTATTGCCATGAGAATTTATCCTCCACAACTCTGCAGTTTCAGTTCCTCAGATTAAACAATAGGAATGCTATAACGTTGATGGAAATGTTTCAGCAGTAGATTGCCATATACCGTGGAGAATGCTGAATGTTCTATTCATTATCATTTCACAAAAGAAATAAAAAGCACTAACACGGAGAAAGAAATATATGTTATCGATCCCAGATGTAAAAAAAATAAATGATATTACCATAAAAGTGCCATATATGTTTGAGAATCAACAGGATTGCAGAGAATATGACCTTCTAAGGCAGGAGTTGGCTCTTGGATCCACAGGAACAATGTGTCACTTGTGCCAAGGCTAATCTGGAGGGGAAAAAAATAATTGAAGCCTTATCACAATGTGCATGGAAAGCAATACAGAAATTAAATTAAAACCATTTGTTATTACCACTAATTGTTTTTAAATTACACATAAAGTCAATTGGATTCGTGTTGAAGCTAGCTCTGACTTAGGCTGTCATGCCAGTGAAATACATACTAGATGGAGACTTAGGTTTTAATGTCTGGAGTATTAGTTAAAAATAGTCACAAGAGTTTACTCAAAATCTTTCAGGCAGCTTACAGATTGATAGAAATAGAACAAGCATAAATCCAAAAAGCAGCAGATCAACACTAGCAGGTATATTTAACTGGCAACCTGCAGCTATTTACATTTCAAGTATTTCAAGCATCCAAGGACACGACACTTTTCAGGAGAGTGTTTTGACTTACTGCAATGTCCCCTTCTTGGAGTCTCATTCCTGCCAGTGATGCTGAAAGAAAAGAATTCCAGGTACAAAGGTAGTTCCTTGACTCAATTACAGCCTGTTACCTGAGACATCATAGGACATTGCAAACACCATCTCAAAGTACAATATAAATGGTCAATATGCTCTTGCTGGCCTTGGGCTATCCACCATAAAAGATGGGCAAAACTTTTGGGTGAGGGTGTGATTTTTTAATAAAATCAAAATGCTCAAGACAAAAGATTACAGAACAACATGATTTTTCTAATGGTTGATGTATTCAGGTTTTTTACACAGTGGACCCTTGATTAACAGCACACTTTAAAGGAGGAACATTCCCACTTCCATTAGATTAATCACATATTTATTGGACTAAGTTGAATTTGGGTCTCTAGAAGAAAAGATTGGACTTATGGGAAATGCAGAGTTTACCCAACTCCCAGAATAAGAATGTAAAATATGTCATAGTGAAGCTTCTATCATGATTCAAACCTGCATAAGCAACTGTAATATGGGAAATATTTTATTTTCACAGTCTTGAGAAACAGAAACATTTGCTTTACACTGAAACAGTCTCCAGGATTCAAAAAACTGATCCTAAATTAACACCTTCTCTTGTACTGAGATCTATCAGTCTGACAAAAGGACAGCTCTAATTCTTTGAGAAAGCCAAATAGGTCCATCTCCAGCTTTTTGTTGAAAAGATACAAGAGCATTTTTTAAATTCTTATTTTCTAAGCTAAAATGTTAGCAGTTGATAGCAGGGATAGTTTCTCATAGGCAGACAAACAAAAACTGAAGTTATCAAGAGGCAAATGAATTCACCTCTGATTACTTGGCAAAAGAGAATTAATTCGTCATACACAGCCTATCCAAGACATCTCTATCTCAAAAGAATCAGTGATGGAAGGGTGTTGGAAAGAGGAATTAATGCTGATAAAACCAATATTCTTTCATTTTATAGGCAGCATCTGAGAACCAATAAGATAGATTTAGAATTTCAGTACATACATAATCATATCCACTGAATCTTGCACAGTTAATCATCTCACCTGGATTGTCTCCTGTAAATGCTACTATTTTACAGTCTGGGCTAAACCCATAACGCTGACTATAATACAGAGAAATGGGCCCCTAAGGAAAGAAAGAAAGAGAGGGAAAAAAGCTCAAAAAAATGGAATGCAATCTTGCAATATATGACATAATGCATTGTAACATAGAACTGAAAAACCCTAGAGCAGCTACAAGAATAATTTCTGAACATTTAAGGTATAAATGAATATTTTAAAAATTTTTAATGCACTTTTTTTCATTGTAGTTGTCGAGAACCTCACAGGAATACCCTCAGATTAGATTTGGAAATAGGCTAGTAAATAGCAGCATTTTAGCTTTGGGTCTTTCTTCAGTTATTCACATCAAGTAACATAAACACATCTATCTGTTTTGCACATATACATGAATATTAATAGCTAGAAATTAGAAATTCAATGCAAACATAAGAGGAAACACAACATTAATATACATCACAGCATCAAATGCTGGAATATGACCCCTATTATTTTAGAGGTCAAGGACCATTTTCTTTTAAGCCACATTTGATAGCCATAGAGAAAAACCAGAAGAAAACTATCCAGAAAAAAAACACAAGGACATCTATAAGGATTTTTTAATATGTTCCTCTCCATTACAGATCAGCAGTAAATTCAGAGGGCTCAGGTGATGAGTATCTCACATGTGCACAGCTAAAGAATAGCTGGTTTTGTGCTGGGTGGTAAGACTAAACTCATTTACTCAGGAGATGTGAGGCTTGATTTGATTTCACCATTATGCTACATGAACTGAGGAGCTTTAAATATCCCAAATTATTCACAAAGATTACCTCATTAACTCTACAAACAGCTTAAAACAAGATCTCTGTTGAGAAATGCAAATGTTGGGTTCTGTTTCTGCAGCAATAAGCACCCATACACAGCCCTGCAGTGACCAGGTGCTCTGGGGCATGGGAGAGGACCCCAAAACTTCTTATCATTGGAGCATCTACCAAAAAGTCTCTCACACAGCCCAGGGCATGCAAGAATCCAAGGAGACCAAAGCTATGGGTGCCAGTTTCCAAAGATGTCTGTATTTGCTTTGAAAAACACCTTCACAACTCAGCTGGAAATATTAAACCAGCAGCACTGCACACACAAACACACTCCAAGTGCCATTAGCAGAACTCCCAGTGAAGCCCCAGGTGTTGCTTACAGCTCTTCTGGCCAGGCACATACCAGGACTGAGTGGGATGGTACAGGACATCCCAGTCTCTCCTCTAATCCAGGGGCACAAGCATCAAGGCAGGACTTGGACCATGTCTTTTCCCAAATCTGCAGCAAGTTCATACCAGAGCCTACAAGACAGATCAAAAGAGGAAGTGCACAGGATTAAGCAAAGACCAGAAAATTCCAACAACAGAAAATTTACAGATGTATGTTTTCCATTTAAAGAGAACAGTTTCAGCTCTTCTAAAAATAAAGAATACTGATAATTTAGCCTCTGGAGAGCTTTCACCTGCAAAAGTAGCTGAAAATATTTCTCTGATGTACAATGCACTAGGCAATTCAGTCATTCACAAATTAGGAGTAAAGACAAGAATCTCAGTGCCTCCCCAACTGCCCCCCAAATCTTCCACCTTAGACAAGAACTTCATACAAGTAACTAAAAGTGATGGAGCAATGTCCCTTGAAGATGTGTTGTGCTCAGCAGAGAGCTAAAAGTGAAAAAATTCCCCCCTCAGTGGGATGGCTTTACATAGCTCCTACCTTTGAGCAGAGTATCCTCTAAGGATCCAAATCCATGCTGACTAATCTTCCTCCACATCAATGTTTCCCTTTTCAATTTTCCAAATAAAGCCTCTAATTTTGAGGATAATTTGGTATCCAGTTTAGAATACCAAAGCCATGATTTTCAGGAATGCTGAGCAGCCCAATTGAAATCTGCAACACCTGCAAGCGTGCAAACCTCTTAAGGCCAGATTCTGTGAAATTATTTACAGGATGCAAAAAACCTAAATAACTGATTTGGTCACCTGTTTTCTCACCAGAACTATCACTAGATTTAAGAAAGGCCTTTGCAGTTTTGATTTGGTTTCTCAATGCTCTTTTCACACTGTTTTATTGCTGGTTTTAAAGTTAATTGAAGTTGGTTAGTGGCCAAATCTATCTAACACACTGAGCACTTCACACCCCTGGCTTATGATTCTTAGATGCCTTTAATTGCACTTTTCATTAGACTTGAAAATCTGTATGTATTTCTGGTTAGTGCTGCTCAGGGACATGGTAGTCTTATTCTAGATTAATACCAATTTCATTTCAAATACAGTTTAGCCCACAATTTATTTATCTCAGAAATGCAGCAACATCCTCAGTTGAGCACAGTGGAAAAACTGGTATTTCCTTCCATTCAATACATTTTTATGCTTTTTAAACCATAAAGATGGTGAAGTTGATGCCACATGCAATGCCTGTGGAACAAGACTTTGCTTGCAGTGCTGGGATGCAGAGGAAGAAAAGGATTCAAGCCCCATCTCAGACAGCACATCAAGGCTCCAGCTGAGCTCTGCTCTGAGAAAGGGCCTTCAACACACTCCATGCACACTCTGCTGCTGCTTACACAAGCACAAATGAGCCCACCCTATCAACTCCCAGCAGACTTTTTCATACAGGCTTAAAATGGGTTTAATAGCATTTATAAACAAACTTTATATTTATCAGTACAATCCTAAGTACCCCCAGTGTTGTCTGGACCTAGTGCTCCACACGGTGTTATAAACAGAAAGTGCTGCACACTCGAGCTGAGACACTGGAATAACCCAAGCCAAACAGCAGGATATTTGGATTATACTTAATAATATAAAAATAGAATTAATTTTATCCAAATCAATTAATCAATCCCATTTCAGGCAAATTAAACAGATTTAAAATATTTGGCCTACGATGAAACAGCAGGAATTTGACAGAGCATGAAGTGCAACAACCCTCCCATAGGCAAAGGATCCCTTTTTCTGCTATCAAAATCACCACTACACACCCAGGAAAGGAAAGATGGCAAGATTTACTCCAGCTTTTCTCAGGTCTCTATGAGAGATCACTCTTAAATCCAGCCATGCCCTCCTTCCCAGTGCAAACTGCCCTGACAAGGTAAACTCAGCCCAGAGTCACCACCTGCTCTTTTCAGAGGTAGAGGGTGTGAGTTCCATGCTCTCAGGCATAACAGGACTTTCTACAAGGAAATACATAAATCTATAAATTTTCCTGGAAAAGTCCATGATCTAAAAGGCCAAGAACCTCTTCACTAAACTAAAGCAGTGAGGAACAGAATCTTTCAATAAATAGGAATTTTCTACAGAAAGATTAGCTGTTGTTTTCTGCAGGTTTGGGTTTTTTTGGTTTTTTTTTTTTTAATCCTTCTTGGACCACACCCCACAAGTCTAGAGAAACATTTCACCAGAATCCTCCAATGCAATTTTACAAGACATTAGGGCAGCCTTCAGTGTTTCCTGCATAAAGCAGAAAAGCCTTTAATCTTCATAACTGAATATTTACATTATGCAGAAACAACACTTCAGTTTATTGATTGGTAGATGCAGTGGCACAAAGACTTTCATAGGCCCTGAGAAAAGAGAGAAACTCGTCTAAAAAATGTGAAACAACTGTTTTAGAAGAACTGTCAGTCTGTTGGGCTGGATTCACCCTGTCCAGCTGTGGGCATGGGAGTCTCTAGTTACTGGAAAATAAAAAATTTTTTAAAAAATTAAAAATCAGAGCTGAACGCTCTTCTGATTATACAAGGAGTGATGCACACTGAGTTCCTAACCCTAGGACATCTGCTCATGATCTATCTCACAAAGGTTAACATACAAAATCAGTAATAATCTGAGGAGCAAGGGGAGAAAACAAACAAAAATCAAAGGCAGCGCTTTGACTTGTGACCCCATCAACAGTGAAGGTCAACAGCCAAGGCCATGGCACAGTAAGAACTGAGGAAAAAGTCAAACATGGATTAATAGATTTCCATATTTCACTGCAAACATCACTGACTTTTAGCACAGAACGAGCAGGAGCACAATCAGGACTTGCTAATATTTACTACAAATACAAAAGTGTAAGTGCTTGAACACTTGGGGGGAAAGGTGAGAATACAAACACTTTCATTACAATGACCCAGCGATGCAGACTAACTGGTTTTATTAATCAACAAAGTAAAGATCAATATTTGCATATGTTTGTAAGCAGTTAAGTGCATCTGTTTCTGCATCACAGCCCTCTGGATTGCCTTTTCAGTGAGCTAAAGCCATGAGAAGTGTAACTGCTGACACCACACAAGCTACAGGAGGAGTAAATTCAGCCCACCACACTCCTTTTGAAAAGGCTTCAGTCCAACACATCCTTTTTTGATACAAGAAACAAGTATGCTAAGCTATAATTTGCCTAAGGCTCTTAGAAAAGCATTTCAAAAGATAAAGCTTCTCTAGGTCAAGAGCTGAATTGCTGTTCTTTAAGGTGTCTTCTAAAAGAAACAATGCCCCAAGTGTTCAACTTCTTTAGGTCCCAGATGTATCTTACTTTTAACATCTGCACAATATAAATAAAATCAATCTTCATTCCACTAGAAGGTAATTCCTTTTTTTTTTAAATCAATCACTCAGGGTGCTCAGCCATTCCAAGCGATCTGAACCTTAAAAGATTGCACCTTTAAGAAGAAAAGGAAAAAATCTTGAAACTGAATAGCACATTTCCCACAATAACCTGCAAATTTAGAGAGATAAGTTATTGTGTAGAGCTAAACAATTTGACAGGGTCTTTTAAAGACAGTATGACCTAAAGTTAAACCTACAGAAATGAAGAATAGGTCTATTATCTGAATATTATTTTGAGACATGCATTTTAAACTACAATACACAGGTGCTGAGTAAAAGATCAAGTGAATTGCAAGAAATTGTAAATGACAAGAAAACAATTTTTTCAGCTGCATCCAAATAACTACTGCATCCACTATACTTATATTTTATTACTGGAATTAGCATTCTCTCTCATTATATTAACAGAAGAAAGGAATGAATGAGGCAAAATATAGCTTACAATGCCAAAAAATCTTTTGTCTTGTAAAGAGAACTGTAACATCCTGCTTAGTTCTCTTATCTTTTCTCACACAAAGATTTAATAGTCTTACATGCTCTGAACAGCACATAACATTAGGTTCTGTAAATATCCATAGATGTAACAGAACAGGCTCTACTGGAGCTCTTTGAAAAATGTGACTCGTTTTCTAAGAAAATTTTCCAATTAAGGAAATTTTAATTTTCTTTGCTTTAAAATATTTTGTTTTTCAACAATTTTTTGTGTTCTGAAATTACAGAAGCATGGCTTTCCTCCACTCGCTTCCAAGCCGAAAAGTAAAAAGTAACATTATCAAAAAATAAAAAAACAAACCCAAACCAGAGATATTTTTAATGCTTATAATTTTAAACATTTGAATCAAAAGTAACACTTCACTCTCATTGAAAAATAAAAAATCAATATGTTTCTTTATCAGAAAAATCACCTAAAGATCTCACTATCTCTCTTTAAAATACAGGAGGTGGCTGAACAGCTCAAGTGCTCAGTATTTGGACCTGCTGAGGAGCAAAGTGCAAATCTCCAAAGTTATTGTTGCCAATAATACACAAAAAACCCAAAATTCAGCTGTGAAACACTTGGCTAAAAGGACAGGACCAGAAAACAGATATAATAATCTCACAAGTGTTATGAAATAAGAGTGGATTGCCTCGCCATTTCTGAGGTCTCGAGTATAACTGGAAGCTCTGATAGCAAGTAAGTTATCCATTAACTAAAATTGAGGTGCCTTGTCTTTCCCTGTAAGATTTGATGGAATAACAAAGGAGGAAAAATGAATTGGTCTTTAACATATGGGTGTCAACCACATCTCTGTAATGCAAAAAATTCTGTTGAGAGCCTTGTTATCTAACCTTTCAGCTCTGAAATATATCTTCTCTTAGTTTCAGAGCAGAAATCAGAAATGATTTTTAGAAATAACAGCAGAGCTCCCAGGAAAATGCTTTCCTTTGTAATTGCCATTTAAAATTGCCATTTAAAAGCTGGATAACTGAGATAACACACAACAGAAAAGAGAGACAGTAGTCTTGTCACATTTTTGTCTTTGTTATGATGAATGGAGAGATATGGAAGATTTCTTTTTTTTTGAGTGGGTTTAGTACATTTTGCTTTATTTATGCTTTTTTCCAGGTTCATTTTGAAAATATACTTCTGTTGTAGATCCATACTCCAGTTAGGTGGGGCAAAAATCCTCACAATATTCATCATGTTCACATCCTGTGCACCTCTGAGCTAAACCAGCAAAACCAAAGAACAAGTATCAGAACTCTGAAGTTCAGTTTAAGATTTCACAACTTTGTGATGCCTCTAAAAAATCTTTCACCACTCCTTTATACATCACAAAATAATGAAAAATAATTACATTTAAGAATCTTTTCTGTGGATCCATCTGGTAGAAGTGGGAATCAGTATGATGGGGATAGATAAGCATAGCAAACAACAAACTGAAAGGAGTAACTTAGCTTAAAATCTAATATACTTGTCATTAATATTTAAAGATTGAAAACAAATACCAGAGACCTCATCTATGTAATGTGGAGATGTGAAGGAAAATTTCTTTGTTAAACTGTTACTATGAGAAAAGCCCACACTTACCATCACTGTAATCAATGGGTGCATAAGTTCCTAGGAAAAGGGAAGCTGCAAAGCTACTGACCAAAGAGATTCTCTGAGGAAAAAAAAAAAAAAAAAAAAAAGAAAAAAAAAGAAAAAAAAGTGAGAAATAGTGAGTCACATCAGTATCCACTTCAAAGAAAATAAACAAAGTAGTTGGATGCAGGAAATGTTAATAGATGCTTAAGGTTAGGACCAGAAAGCACACAAAAATACACCTAGAAGGATTATTCAGCTCTGACCATCACAGTAATACACCACATATCAATCTAAAAGTAACCCCATGATAAAAGCTGTTAATAGCTCTGCCTTCTGAACCATGCAAAACACACCTAGTATGTTATCATACTCTGTGTTAGCATGGATCCACAACTTCAGTCTAGCACAGTCTCATTTTCAGAGAAAAACACTTCCTAAGAAAAAAAAAAAACCACACACACTCCAAAAAAACAACAACAAAAAAAACCAGACCTGTGTGTTGATGACAGGGGAAATGCTCAGAACCATGCTCTGCCCCACCCACAGCACAGATCTGTAAGCTTTTAGAAGCTCTGGCAAAGCTCTGTGAGCACCTTTAGCACCTCTGTGTGACCCTTGCCTTCCTTCCTTTCAGCTGAGACCCCAGACCTCCCTGGAGTTACTCCCAGAGCTGGTAATAATCAGCTTTGAGCTGAGCCACTGCCTCCTGCAGCTCTGCCTCAGGGCATGCTCCAGCTGCATGAAACCAGCTGTAGGGCTGGCCAAAAAATGTCCCATGTGCCACAAGATTGATCCACCTTGAACCTGCTTCCTCCTCACATCTGCTGTGTGAGCTACCAAGGTAACCAGCCCCAGCAGGCTTCCTGCATGACATTGTCTGCTCCCAAGAAGCTGGCACAAAAGCAGACAAATTCCTCTTTCTGTGCTGTGGCTCCTCAGAAGAAATATGGTTGTCACCCAATAACTAAACAGAATCAAACCTCTACTGTGGAGCGAGCCAGAAATGACAGGTTTTTATTAATGATCACAAAACCACAGCTTCACAGCATTCAATAGCCAGAGATCTAGGAGGTGGTTGGAATGGCCAGGAAATTTAATGATGCACTTGCTCTTTGTGCATCTCTCCCCAAGAATATATCACATTGTGCTCAGATAACAAAGGCCTACCTTCTGTGGTGCCCCAGTGGGCACTAGCTGCCTGAAATGGAAGGAAAAAAGGATGAAGTTAAACTGTGAATCAGCCAGCCAGTTTAGCAAGCTGACCTACAGAAGCAAAGACATCCACCTTCCATATGTCATTGAGACTGCCAAGCTGTTAAGTTCTCCTTGAGGGTCCCCAAGAGCAGCTCTGGCAGAGAGATATTTTGTGCTTGAACACATCTTGCATAAGCTTTATTGCTAAAAGTTGCCATCAGTTCAAACAGCCCTCAAAGTCTGAAATTGGTCTGACTAGTTCTCAGTTCCAGGGACCCTCTTCCTCCCAGTAACATATTTTTCTCTAAATTTAGTCTTAAGCTTTTGATCAGACTGTATTAGTGTTCTGTTTCATCTCATACCTCACTAGTTACAATGAGAATGTAAAAGAAAATAAGGAAAATAAACTGAAAATTAAGCATTCTCCAGCAAAATAGAGAGTCAGTGTTGGAACTCACTTTCTCATGAAATGAACTGTTTCATACAGGGGTGAGATTAAAAAAAAATTTAAAAAAAAATAATGCTCTCAAGAACTGAAGTAATGGAAAACCAGGTCTTCCTTACTCCCCTTTGTAAAAATGGGGCCTGTTTCTCCTTTTCCAGTCAGTGGGAACTTCACCAGACTGTCACAACTTCTTAAATATGATGGATAGTGGCTTAGCCATTTCATCCACCAGTTCCCTCCTTCCCATGAAAGTATCTCATCAGGTTTTGTGCAGCTTCAGGTTCCTTAATTGGTCTTGAACTTGATCTTCTCCTACACGGGGTGGTTCTGCATTGTCCCAGTCCCTGCCTTTGCCTGTTGTGACTCAGGTGCTGTGGCTGGAACTTGCCAGTGAAGGCCAAGACAAAAAAGTCCTTGAGTACCTGGCCCTCTTCACAGCCTGGGTAACCAGGTCTCCCATTTCCTTTGGAGAGGGCCTAATTTTTCAGTCTTCCTTTTATCACTGACATATCTATAAACGCTTTTCTTGTTGCTTTTGATGTCCCTGGCCAGATTTAATTTTGTCAGGGTTTTAGCTTCCCTAACCTGATCCCTAAGTGCTCAGAGAGCCTCTCTGTATTCCTGCCAGGCTACTGCCTTTATTTCCACCTTCTGGAAGCTTCCCTCTTGTGTTTGAGTTTTTCCAGGAGCAATTTGTTCATGCACACATCCTTGGGCCATTTGTTCATCCACACAGGCCTCCTGCTGGTTTTCACTGACTTAATCTCAGTTGGGATGCATTACTTCAGAGCTTGGAGGAGGTGATCCTTGAATATGAACCAGCTTAGGAGAGCCTGTATCCTTCCATTCCAACACTCCAGGAGACATTCCAGCATGTCTCCATGATGCCAAAAGGATCATAACCCCCTAACTCCTGTTTGTTCCCAGTGCCAGGTGTGTTTGCCCAGGCATTTAATCTGGGCTGCCCATAAAGGTGACTCCACTGGCTGCTGCTGTCCTTCAGGTGCTCTCCTGCTGACCTGCCACCCCTCTCCAGGCTCTGGGCATCTCCTTCTGGCACTGGCACCAACCTGACAGGAGTGGGATGGACTGAGGTTCTCCTCCTGCAACAACTTCAGTTTAAAGCTCTATTCACCAGCTTGAGAAATATAACACTCAAAGTAGAACTAAAGTCAGACTTTTATCTGCCTAACTACTAATAATTTAACAAAATTTTTTTAAAAAATTCAATTTTCATCTTAAATTCAAACATAAGAAACAGAATAATCTTTAGCAAAAAGGTCTGTAAAAACATCTGCACAAAATTAATTTTAAAAGATTTTCAACCATGTTTTTCAATAAAGGAATTGAAGTTAAGCCAACCTCAGTTTGCTTGTAGACCTCAGGATTCTGGCTGTAAATCTTTGCTATCTGGTTTCCTGTAAAACGCTGAGAAAGAAATGCAAATGCTTAGAAACACAAACCCAAAATGGAGTCAATAATCATTAACTCTGTGTAATGAGTTCAGAACATTGCACTTTGGATATTTAATTTGCCTGATGCATGATGAAAGTCAGTGCACAGCAGGCAATCTGCACTAAACAGGGTATAACACATAGTCTCATTATGAGAATTTTGTTCACCTTTTGAAAAAAAGGCATGTAGAAAAGCATTACTATCCATAATTTACATTTCAGAAATGACAGTTCAATGGAATGAATCACACTTATTCTGTGCACAGGAACCAGCACAATTCAAATGCTGCCTTCAAATCCTTGAAAAGATTTAAGCTACACAATCTAGGTACGTGCCTGTGAGGCAGGTGAATTGAAATTAAAGCAGGAAGTTTCATACTCAAAGCAGAAACTCCAGCACAGGCTAAAAACAGCTGTAAGAATATTTATTTTTCATCCATGTGTTATGTCAGATAACCAAAAAACCTTCTAACACTGAAACCTTAACATTTAACAAGTAAAAAACAAACTGTTAATGGTATGCAAAGTCGGATTTCAGCATTGGCCAAAAACCTTGCATGATTTAAATTAAAAATTTATTAAATTGTTCAGAAGGATTTGGGCTATTTCTGTCCAGGTACAGAGCTGGCATCTTGCTTCTTCAAGCTCCATACCCAAAAGTGCAAGAATGCCAGAAAATGTTTAACAAATCAGAGAGACAGCAATTCTTTACATCATAGGTTGAGAAAAGCAAACCACATCTCCCATATCAGGAGACAGGCAAAGGAATGAATTTTGTCCTTGAAACACACACACACAGGGATTTGAAATCTGCAGAGAAAAAGAGCTTTCTCATGGAACAAAAACTCAGCAAGTTTGCATCCAAGAAACTTATAAAATGCCCAAGTGACCAACCTGGCTCTGAGACTTTAAGCATGGCCACCCAACACTGTATTTGGGAACCACTGGCCAAATGCTCCAACTGCCTCCTGCAGCAAAATTTCCAGTGTTTCATTTCAGTGTAAAATTTCCATCTCTTCCTTTGTGAGACTAATGCAAAGCACAGTACGGGCAGAGTTTCTCCAAAAGCTGTGTCTTTCATAGTTAATGGCTGATGGTTACCTGCTGCAGTTCCTTGGGGTGGCAGAATTGTTTCTAGCACAGGATTCTGCTGGGAGCTTTCTCCCCACCCATTCCTTACCTCGTAGGCTCTGGAGCCAGTGACACTGGCCAGGTGCTGGGCTCCCCCCACGGCTTTCTCCAGCTCTCTGCACTGGGAGGCTGTGCTGGAATCCATCCAGATGGGGCTGTTACTGACTGAAAAACAGCCCTGTAGTGGAGAACACCCTTTATTAGCAAGTCTGATCTCTGAGAAGTCCCTGCTGGAGTAATAAAAACACGGCAGCCACATGTATCAGCTCACAGCTCAATTCTCTGACGTGCCTTCTGCCCTTCTCTCAGCAATTCCAGAAAGCAGATATTGGGTGGAATGTTGGCCAGTGGTGAAAAGTTCAACTCAAATTTTGCATCAGAGGGATGCAACATTCTTTTTCTGCTGTCACTTCACAGCCCCTGCAGCAGGATGTCTCAGTGCATCTTCTGGTAGCCACAACCCCAACCTCTTTTAGAACTCCTCTGCAAACCACAGGTTTACTAACACATTTCTCTTTAATGTGTGGCATAACCACCTGGAAATACAACTGAGGCCTAATACACCATTTATTCCAGCATTTTAATACCATTTCCATGAGTTTTGCACAGATGGGACAGTTACAAAACTAATGATTTAGCACAATTAACACAAAAGTCTCCCTTTCAACACATATCTGTCCTTTCTGAAGTAAGGGAAGAAGGGTCTCCAGAGGAAAGCTGAGTCCTCCCAATTTTTCTTTTTAAATAAAAGCTTGTCAAGTCCATGTTCAAAGTTTACCAGTCACACACATACAAAATGTTGAGGTTCAACAAGGTACTTTGTTAGGGTTCCAAGTCCACACAGCATTACACCTATATTCTTCCAGAGGAAAGTGTAAACTGGTCTTTTTTTAAATAGATATATTTTCTTATGAAATCACTTGCACATCCTGCAAGGAAACTCAGGTACAGCAGTCCTTTTCACTACAATTTTCTTGTTAATATAAATATATTAAAAATGTAAAATATTTACAGATTGTTTACAAAATATAACATTTTCTAGAAGAACAAAGAGGCTGTTACTCTGACACAGAAAGATTCTGGGACACCCACTGGCACCTGTAAGTTTTTAAAGCAGAACATACTGTCATTCAGGAGAAAATGAAATGTCAAAAGCCCTGCAACTGAAGGAATAACTACTACATTTCGTTTGTGCTGCAGGGGCTTGCAGCCCAGCCAAACAAGAAGAAGAAGAAAAGCAATGTGTAAGAATCAGAAAAAGGACAGTGTAGCCCTCCCTTCAGAGCTTTTGTGCACCTTACCTTTAGTGATTGATGTAAAGGCAGCTCAGATGATGCATTCTTTAAAATCTGGATGCTTCCTTTTTTCCAGTACACACTCCCATGTTGCTGTAAGAAATACAGAAACAGGAGTTGGAGATGCCTTCCCAAGCTTAAAAGTTCATATCCTGATCTTACATTCTAAGGAGCAAAAGAACTCTCTCCAAACTAGGACCAAATGGGCCAAAAAAATGGCCCATTTCGAATCCAGGGTATCATAAAAATCTCTTATTTAAGACTGAGCAAAGCAGACAGTAAAACAGCACATTATTTTGAACTACAGCATTTTCTAGTGGGAACAATTATTGTGTTGCTAATGGCATTAGATACTTATTTGAGGGCTCTTTGAGCTGTAGCCAGGGCTCCACAGTCACAATTTAGTTCTGTGCTACTTCAGCACTGCCCCTGATCCAGCAGTTACAAGCCTGTCCCCCCTTGCTGGAGGGGGGCAAAATAAAGGGAATATGGGCAGTGTGGAAATGCCCTCCCTTTTTTCACTTGAGTGAGGTGGGGTTTCTTGGCAGTCCCCAGCTTGTGCTCCACTGAAGAATTCATAACAGAGCCTTGATACCAGCTCTGATTTCCAGACACTTTGCTCAGACTTTCAACTGCAATCAATGAAACATGGAGATAAAAGCAAGGGTTTTGATTAATTAGTCCCAGATACATCAAGATGAATAATCCAAACCTCACATGTCAGAATTAGCTATTGCTTTGGTGCTGTCTTCACCCTAAATATCATCTGTGAAAATCATAAAAGCCTCTGTTGATTCATTGGAGTACTAGGAGGAGACTGGTTAACTGCCTAAATGTCAGGGTGGGTTTTATAAACTTTCAAAAAAAGGCATTATGCACTACAGGCTAAATCATGGCAGCATTTCTATAATTTCTGCATCATTTGGGGTTTGTATTTTCTGTCCTAGCCAACAAAAACTGCTCAGTGGGGATGTTATTCTGCTTTTAGCAAACTGTGCTCCTCGCTGTTCTTCCTACCCCATTTTCCACAAGCACCTGGATCTGCTGAAATTCAAAATGAACAAAGAATTAAAGCAACATGAAGCCAAGCAGTTCTGCACTATGCTGATCTAAACAATTGCACTGCAAACCTCATCCTCCACTCCCACTATCTTCTAGTGATTGCTCTGTGTCCTTCAGGTGTCCAGCTCCCCTGAGGAATGTCTGAAGATGCTCATGTAGAAGTTTGGATCTTATTTTATGCCATTACAGTCTTCTGCCATACAGTTGTTTAAATTCATCACTCTGCCTAATACTCCATCAAAGAAATGTAGTAAAACTGAACTTTTCTTTATAAACTAACCTGGCCAGCACCAGACAAAGCTCTGATTTGAGAGAAGTTAAAGCCTGCAGACTTCATCTTTTCCAAGATCATATCCAGAGCCTACAACAACAAACAGAATAAAGAATGACAGTAACGAGCTATCAAATTATGCATGCTAACAATCTGGAATTAAACAGTAAATTCATGTCATCACTGATAAGAGTTCATTGGCAGAAAATGAAAAATTAGCTAATGACTATGGACTTCTCAAAAATCTGCATAAATTAATTTATTGAGAGTCCATAAAAGAAAAGTTGAGTCACACAGGGGAAAAAATAAGATCTTTAAAGAAGCTGAATCACAAAGATCCATTCTTTGAATCCTAAATAAGAGGCAAAAATTAAAGAATTCCAATTCATTAAAAAGCACTTTAAGAGTGCTAGATACAAAGCCAGATTATCTTTTTCTGTTCTTACTTTTGAAAATCTATGGAATCTTTATAGGGTACACCCTGCACCCCACCCTACAAGACATTAGGTCAGCTCAATACCAGTGCCCCCAGTGTCAAAAATACCAGTGCCCCCAGATTCTTTAATAGAAGCATAATTCAAGTGATTTTAGCACTTCAAGGACCTAGGTGAATTTTGTTCTTGACACATTCTCCTGAAGTTTAAAACCAAAAATTAATCTATCTTTAAGTAGTTTAATTTAGATCAGCATTTCCCAGACACTCTTGAAAAATGGACTACTGCAAGACTTCCAAAGAAACATCATATATACCTATATCATCATATTATTAATTTAATAAGTACAACAGTTCTTCTTCATTATGGTTCAAAAAACCAACTGCAAGCAAATTTACCAAACCTTTGTCAGCTACTATGGATCACCAGCTGGGGGTTCTGTGACCTTTCAAATATTTTAACCATTCAAATCCCTCTAGTAAGACAAATTTACATAGTACCATGTAAGTGTTGCAGAATCTGAACAGAAGTAAGGAAGGCCTTATTTTAAAATAGAAAAAAAAATGCTGTATTTCAAAACAAACATCAGCCAAAGTTACTGGGAACCAGTGAATAAATTGCCCTTTTACCACTTACCAGTTGCAACATCAATTGGTAAGCAAAGCTTATTCTAAACAAAATAGTTTAAGTAACCTGGGTGCTACAAAAACACAGATTTAAGCAAGGCAAAGTGACAGCTGCCTCATTTGTGTATGAGGGGAAAAAAACAGTCTTTTTTTCAAATGAAGGAAAGTCAGGAAGGAATTTCTCACACATAGAATGCTGTAATAGTAGAGAGTAAAGAAACAAACAAAAAACCCATCAAAATGTTAGAAATTTCCACTATGTTTGTTGATAGCATTACTATTTGCATACCAAAGACACAGCACAACACTTCAAATAAACAGAATGTAAGCAAAAGGTCTGTGTTTATTTGAGTGATGGGTTCTACTACTGCTCACAATAAACTTTCATTCCTGTACCAGCAAGGAAAAAGTTGATCCATAAAAAGTTTGTTCATACCTTGACCCACATAAGCACTGGTGAAGTGACTGTCAGTCTGTCACTGTGAATATAGGCTCCACCTTGAGTCCTGCAGAAAAACAGGATTTTCTCTTGGTAAATTCAGCAATTTTTCTCCCTGCCTAGCAGAGTTCTTCAAGTTTATTAATGACCGAAGAGAATTTGCAATTTGCTTTTATGCTAAAAGCAAAGGTGTTTGAAACATGAAAAAGTAAAAGGCAGCTCCTAGGAGGTGACATGTTTGACCCAAGTGCAAAGTGATTTTCAAGAAAAGGCCCTGATCCTAAAGTAAGATCTGTGATAGAATCCATTGCTGATATTGCTCATTGGCTCCATGTAATTCATAGTAATTCATAATTTCTGTCACAATTAGTGACTTGAACTTCAAAGATGAAGTTCAATTTTTGCTGGTAAACTATCAAGTAAATAAATGTGTTTTATTGAAAACTTGTGGCTGGAGGATGACATTTGTTGATTCTAGTGTATTGTTTAAGTAAACAAATGCTGGCATCCTACATCTTAACAACTGAATTTATCTCCAAATGCCTTTTAGACGTTCCCCTCATACAATTTACATGCTTTTCTGAGAGTACCCCACCCAGTCATGTCCACAAGTCTGAAGTTCCAAAAGAAAAAGAATGGTTTATTTATATGTAATATTTTGGGGTATATTTACTTAATTTATTTCCTCTGGGAGCTCTTGATATATTTACATTCAAGGAAGGCAAGAGCATATTCTACCCTTGCAGGGTGGGAAACATGAACATGGCATGAATTTTTCTATGCCTCCATACATATCAGTGAGACCAAATAGGCCAACAGTCCCCTCATCCCAATCTCCAAAGCTTTAAATTACATTATCTAAGTAAAACATAAAATATAAAAATCCTTACTTAAATTCCGGAAGGTCCTTATCAAAATGAACATTATCCTCATAAATGACCCTCAGCTGCTCATCAATAGCAATGACTTTCAACTAGAAGATATAAAACAGGAAGTTAACAAAATCTAGCAATAATTGAATAGCACTGATGACTCATTTATAATAATTTAATTCCCACAGACAAAATGAAAAAAAAAATCACCCCAACCCATACAACTCACTGAAAGTAGGGCATAATTTTACATTAAACAATTTATTATGTGAATTTCCAGCACGTTACCTATTCAGCAACATGTGGGTTTGTATGTATTTTCTTTCTCCTGTAATGCACAAGATAAGGCTACAGGCATGTGCTAATAAACAGCAAACACATTACCAGGTTCATGGCTTGCATCACAGTAGCCAGTTTTTTCCAATTCCTCCAAAGAATACAGTGTCTTAGATTAAAGATGTCAGTCACCTTCTTTTTTTGTCACCTCCTTTTTTTTTGCCTCATCTTACCAAGGAACCTCACAGACCCTTTAGGGTACCTTGAACACCTTTCCTGCCCCCCAGATGGTGAGCAAACCAAACTCTGCCCATTTGGCAAAACTCACAGGGCATTACACAAGTGTATTTTGAGCTACTGCAGCAGAAAGCAACATCCCCAACTCCATAAAGCTGAGCCTTCTTGTAAGCACAAATTAGAAGGGTACCACAACCTTTCTTCATCTATCTTCACTTCAGTTCACCTAGTTCTGAAGAAAGACAGTAAGAGCTGAGAAGAAAAGCAAGAAGGAAGCTCACATTCTGTGCCTATTTCAACCAGGGGGAGACTGCAAACTGCTGCTAAAGGAACTGATTTTAAAAAACCTACAAAGACTGTCATCTCTAGGAGCTGCATTCAAATAACAAGACCATCCCCATTTTTGCCATAGTAGTGTAGAGCCATTATCTGTGCCCTGGCACAACTCATTACCAGCCTGCACTCGCTTAAAAATGGCTCTGACCCACTGCAGCCTAATTGGCTCTCTGCTTGCAGCATGTCCCATAAAAACACTTGATCAACCTAACCTGGATGTGTCTTTTCCAGCTCCCAAACTTCAGCATAACCATAATGGTGATTTATGCTCCTATTTTTAACATATTCAGGCCTCTGCACAACTTCAACTCTGCAAAACTTCTATTCGCAGTGCAGCAATACCCGGCTGTGCCGATAAATCGGAATTTCCAGCAGAAACCTGAGCATCTATCCAGGTTCACAGTCTTGATTCACACAAGGACACTGGGAAGCTGGGTTTGGGTGCAAATCCCAGCTCCTAGAGCAGCAGGCAGAGGGGCCTTTGTGCAGCCTGCACATGGAGAAGGGCCACAGCACTCCTCCAGGATTTGACCCATCGGAAGCAGGGCACATTCAGAAATACATCCCACTGCTTCAGATGGGGCAAACAGAAAATGATAAGGTGAAGGGGATATGAGAACAACCAGGTACATGCACTGTGTGCAGGCCATGGACATCTTAAAACACACAAGTCACTCGGAATTATTACAACCATAAGCTAAAACACAGGAAGTTCGCCTTCAAAATGAGGAAGAACTTAGTTACATTGATTGTGGCAGAGCACTGGAACAGGATGCCCAGGGAGGACATGGAGTCTCCCTCTCTGGAGACATTCCAAACCCCCCTGGACATATTCCTGTGTCACCTGCTTTAGGTGACCCTGCCTTGACGGGAGGTTTGAACTGGATGATCTCCAGAGGTCCCTTCCACTGACTCACAGACTCGGTCAGTGAATGATCCGCTCCAACCTCCCTGCTCTAGGAGATCCGTCCCGAAGCACAGGGCACATGATTCTGTGCAGACACCTATTGACTACCTCCAGTGCCGGAGACTCCAAAACCTCTCTGAGCAATCCAACCCTAAGGATTGCGTGATTCCGTGAATAATTTGGCATCAGCCGTGTCGGGCTGCAGCGGCTGCGAGCCCCGGGCAGGGAGCACCGCCCCGCTCCCCGCAGCCCCGGCCGGGCCCGGGGACCGCGAGCATCCCCGCACGGCAAAGCCGCCGCGGGAAGGAGGGGAGCGGGGACGGAAGGCGCTGGGAGGGGACGGAAGCGGCGACAGAAGGAAGGCCTGGCCCCGATCTCGCTCGGTGGCGGTGAGGAGCGCCGAGCTCATCCCCCGCATCCCGCCGGGGCAGCCCCCGTTCCCCGCACGGGCAGGACCCGCAGCCCCCGTTCCCCGTGCCGGGCAGCGCAGCTCGGAGCGGGCAGGACCCGCAGCAACCGGGGCGGCCCCGGCCCCGCAGAGGGAGGGGAGAGCAGGGGAGGGGCGGGGGAGGCGGCGCGGTACCTGCTGCGTGCTGAAATCCCAGCCCAGGTAGCAGGGAGCGGCCATGGCACGGCTCGGCCCTCGGCCTCACCCGGGAGCCGGGCAGGGACCGGGAAGGGGGTGGCTCTGCTGGCCCGGCCCCCCCGGGCAGGAGCCGCCGGCCCGGCCCAGCGGAGCGGCAGCACCGCGGTTAATGAGTGCTCAGGGAGCGGGCCGAGCTCGCACGGAGGGGCTGGGAAGAGCTCTGGGGGTGATGTGGTGTGGATCGAGGCCATGGTGGGGTGATGCTGCGGTGGGATTGTCCCGAACACGGGCCCGTTCCCCGCTGCGCAGCCCCAATTCACACACCGGGGCCAGGTGATGCTGTCCCTTCATTCCAGTTTGCGCAAAGTAGGGAGCTGGGGGTAACCCACAAAGGCTGACGCGCAGGTCATCAAAGCTTTACATTGTTTATACATTTTAACAAAGGCGTCGGCTTTCATTGGTTACAAATTACGCGACTTATGCCTGCATTTGAGTCCGTTTTGAGTAGGCGGTCCATGAGTTGATGGTCGTGATTACTCACTGCTGTAATCACTTTTCTCCCAGTTCCCGCTCAGTTCTGGTGAATTCACTCTTGGTGGCTCTTGTCCGGCCCATTCATCTTGGGACTGTCTTCCCTTTTCCTTAAAACAACAGATTCAAAGATACGGAATTCCCAATGCAGTTGCTAAATCCTGATTGTCCAGCTACAGCTACCGGTTAGCAACTAAAAAAAAACCACCTGCAAAGTTTGACAGACCCTTGTTCAGATCTTGAGGGCTTGGGATCAGGATGATGGACGGTGGGATGATGTGATGGTGGGTCACACTGTGCCAGGGTGGTGCATGAGGCAGCTGAACATGGATAACCAGCACCCACACACGGGGATCCCCAGCAGCAGCACCCAGGCCAGTGAGAGAACACCAGAGCTGCCATGCAGGAGCCACCCAGGAACCAAAACCTAATCAAAATGAGCAACCTCTAGCCACAGTCCTAAGGAATTAATTTAATTTTAATATCCTGTTACTGTGATTAATATCCCACAGCCCTGGTGTGGTATCACACTCTAATCACCACAAACACACTCAGCATTCCATTAAAAAACACACTATTGTTATTTTGGCTGAAGTATTGTTATATGTTTGCCTTTTTTCACTTGGGAGGGTTGGGGAGGTTTTAGGGTTCTGCATTATCTGCCTGTGACAAGCAAAGTGGTATTCCTTCATCAAAAGAAGACTCATCTAAAATACACTTCAATTCCACAATCAAGGCAGAATCTCAACAGAGCCTTAATGAAGTCAAATAGGTTTTGCATGCCCAAGAACTTAAACTATTTTTACAGTACAAACACTTAATTTGAGATAGTTCAGCTGGTCAGAGCGTGGTGCAAATAATGCCAAGGTTGTGGCTTTGATCCCTGTATCGGCCATTCACTTAATAGTTGAACTTGATGATCCCTATGGGTCTCTTCCAACTCAGAACATTCTGCGATTCTAATGATATAATATTCTGAAATTTTGTCATAGACTGAGCATTTTAAAATTTATCCAGCGATTTCTCAAAGCCCTAGCACCCATAGGTTTATACTTCCAATATTTCTAGTTACTGTTGCAAAGAACAACCTTCAGAACAGCGGCCACCAGGTAGTGGTGGAACTTCCCTGCCCCTGAAGAGCTCACGCTGCATGAACCTGTCCTGAGTAAAGGTCTCACTTAACCAGAGGCTGTGAAGGAAACAATGTTTTTGAAATGTTACCAAGAGCTGTTTCCTCGGTGAAATTTATACCAGAAAACAAAGGATCAAATAACACACAGAGGCTGGGTTTTTTTATTAATGCAGAATGTGGCTGGTGAGCCAGAGAGGAGAGGTTTGCTCAGCCCTTTCATTGGCTGCACAGTTCCTGTAAACAATGACAGAGTCAAAGGCTGAGGCTTGAAGCGCTGCAATTTTCAAAAGATTTGAAAAAAACAAAAAGAAACTGAAGTCTGTAAATCTGAAATCAAGAACGACGAATGACTCCTGAAAAAGAGTAATTAGTGGATTTTAATTTTTTAAAGGAGATATTGGCTACTAGAAAGGGAACAAGAGTTTATAAATAAAAAAAAATCTTGTGAGGATGTAAGGATCAGTTATATTCTTCAGCAATGAGGTTAGAATACTCTCAAAAAACCAAGAAATCACTTGACTTGAACAGCACAGAAAAGCTGGGACTGGAATAACCTCCCTTGCATTATCAATCTCCTTAATTAGGGATAAGAAGTCAAGACAAGTCAGGAGGAGAATCCACTGAAGGACAAAGTGGGAATGTTATTGTTTCTACTTTCACTGTTCATGTTTCTCAAAAGAAAGTAAGGAAGTTTGTAGGATCAATGCTTCACCCAGTCACTGTTGCCCATCTTTTCATCAAGGCAGCATTGCCTCAATTTTATTGTTTGAGTATGGAAAATGTGCATTGTTGCTGTTCTTTCTGGACTCAAATTCATGCTAACAGACACTGCCATAGCCTCGAAAAATGTTTCCTGAAAGCAAAGAAGGTTTAGCTGTGCATTTATCAGTGAAGTTGCATTCATGTACTAGTGATGTTTTAGCACTGACAAATCCAGAATTTCCACAGGGGATGGACAAAATGCCGTTTATAATTGAAATGTCACCACTGCAGATTAACAGCTTGAGGCAAAGCACAGATTAATCACTCAAGACTCGTGGAGCAGAGTAAAGGGAAAAGCAAGTTTATTCCCCCTTTCCTATTAACTAGTTTCTGACCTGATGGAGAAGCAATACTTCCATGCTTTCCTAGGCCCCTGGCTGTTTAGATAAGTTACAACTAGAATGCCAATTAAAGCTATTTTTTCTTACCCCACTGTCAGTTAACTGCAACTGAACATTTATATCAATTCATTGCAAACCATAAATTAACTGTATTCCACATTCCTACATACTGAGATTTCTCACTTTTTATTCTGACTTCCAGTATCAAAACCTGCCTCTGATCTCAGCTGCACCCTGATATGAACTTAGATTTAACTGCCCTCTTCAGCTTTGCACAGGGGAACTCCTTCAAAAACTGTGATAGCCTAAATCCCAGGCTTCATTATCATCACATCATCTGAGACATGCCAAGCTGGAGAGCAGATAGACCAGGCCTTTGCTATAAATTGGGGTAATGTATTGACAGCAGCCCAGCTAACCTGATTTATACCAGCTACATAATTTAATGGGATGTGGAAGGACTCACACCTTCACAGGAAGCCCATGGGCAACTACAAAGCTAACAATCCTCCCGCTTCCAGAAGTAGATTTTGGGCACCTAACTAGTTATTTTAAGTAGCAGTGCAGCCAAGTGTTTCTCAGCCCCAAGCAGGTATTCCACACTGGTGGATCAGCACAGGTGGGCCCAGCAGATGCCATGGGACAGGTAAGAGTCACTGCAAACACACTGAAGTTACAAACATGCAATAAAGCACAGCAGCCCGTGTTACAACAAGCACTGTTAGGTCTGCCAGCACAACTATCCTTTACCCAATAAGAAATCTTGTGGCTCTTTAATTAGCCTGAGAAACATTAAACATAGTAAGAGGGGTCAGATGCAAGACAACCTTTTTGCCAAGTAACCTGAGTGAGGTGCACTGCTGCTAATGAGCTGTGAGATGTTTACAATGTTAAGCTCCAAGTAGCACAACAGTAACACATTAACACATCACCTTAAAAAAAGAAATCGCCGCAGCCTGAGCACTAGACCTACCCGCTAGAACAAAATCTGAACAATGGCAATGCTCTAGAGGTCATTCCCTTTCTGCTTGGCATTGCAAGTACTCTTATTACAAAATCTCCAGCAATGTTTCACCAAGTACTGAAAATATAAAATACCACAGTACCGTAAATTAAAAGATTAAGTTTCTGTTCTTTTTATTGAGATGGCATTATAACACCAAAAGTGTTTTTCTTTCCCTAAATATGTGCTTATCTGTTGAAGTTATTTTTGCACATGATCTTGTGGTTACCATTATGTTTGTCCATACTTCCCAATGCAGTGGAAAGTCTCATTATTCACTCTGTAAGAATAAGAACTTGATGTTTAAAAGCAATGGATTGAGCTGGCTGGTTTTTTAGTGACTGTAGTGTGAACTTTGAGCTTTGTTGCTGTGCAGGCTGCCCAGAGTGGTTGTGGAGTTGTGGAGTCTCCCTCACTGGAGGCATTCCAGGACCACCTAAACACAATTCTATGCAATGTGCCCTAGGACAGCCCTTGACGAGGGATGTTGGCCCAGGTGTCCCACTGTGGTCCCTTCCAACCTGACCCACTCTGTGATTCCATGAAGGCATTACAAAGATCCAGCAAAATCCCTGTGAATGAATCCCACAAGAGGAAGCCTAGAGCACAGTTGCTGCATAGAGACTAAAAATGTAGATTATTTAAGTATAGTAATTACTCCACAAACTTACTGGCTGATTTAATTTTTTGACGTGCATATTCAATATGTCAGGTGTGGTACTGCATTAACCAGTTAAGGCCCTTTACAGAGAACTCATGAGGAATTGGTGCAAGATTCCACATAAAAGCACATATGAGCACACAAATAATGGGTACAAGAAAAGAATTTAAATGATGGCTCAACTACATAATCTCAACTATATCATCAGTTTCATGGGTATTGGTCAATTTGCAGCTTTTATTTGATCATGTACATAAAATCCTCCAATTTCACTTGTATTGAATTCAGCAGAACATGTTTTGACTTCAGTGGGTACTGAATCGGGCGCTGTGGAATTGTATCTGGTTTTACATATTCTAGTTTTACAGATGTAATTTCCTTGACTCAATTAGGCTACCAGTGATTATGAAGTGCAGTACAAAGTCCTCATGAGATTTCTGCATGGAAGCAAAGTAAAGGATGCTTCTGAATAACAAATTATTGTTAGGATACTTTCCTCCTCTGCACAGACTTCAAGTCCACGTTCATTCTCACAACAGTAACAGTACTTAACCATCCTCTTTGGAGGACTATCCTAACTACAGCCATTTGCAAGGCTTATTAAAGTTAACTTATGCACCCAGCAGAGTTTCTTGAAGATGAATACCAAAGTGGTTTGTGTTCTAGTGCTCAAAAGCAAATATCTCAGAAGCAAGATTGTGTCATACAGATAAAACTTTTCACGCTGTTCTTGATTCTTATCAAACTTCACTTACAGAGAAGTACATCTTATTGATTAAAAGCAATCAAAGAAACTCATTCCTACTCAAACAACGCCTGAATTGTAAACTAATAAGGGACAAACCTTGCTCTTTTCTTTTCAGCACCATTCTGCAAGGACCAAAAATCTTCCTGCAATCAAGAGTGAGTCAAAATTCTGTGGTTTTTAGGTGGAAAAGTTATATAGCGTATACAATTTGTTTCAGACCCTGCTTGAAATTCCCACAGAATTCCTATATGCCTATTATGTTTCCTGGGAGAAGAAACAACCACAGGCTGTTGTCACCTCCCAGAACTGTAACCTTCATAACTCCATGGATAGGAAACAGTCAGAAAAGTAGTTGGTATGGAAGAGAAGGAGGCCAGGGGAACTGTGAGGGAAGATGTCAAAAGTTCACTTGTTTAAAATCTCTAACTGGTAAATATGTCCAGTTTCTTCTTAAACTTGCCTCTGCACATTGTCACTTCTAAAAAGGAATTTCAGAAGCTCTTGGTGGGCAAGGATGGCAGAGCTGTAAAATTAACAACTCCTGACCCTTGGTTTTGGAGGCTGGTTGTTTGCCCAGGAAAGATTCCAGTCCTATCAATGAGACAACCAACAGAGGGAGCAGCCTTCTAACAAAGCAAATTTTAGCATTTTAGTTCACTTTTTGTAGCAACTAGCACTCCAAATGAATATTATTTAATCCTCAGCAAGTCAAGACAGAAGAACACAGGTTTTAAAATGCTGCTTATGTCATACATAACACTACAGAAAATCTGCTGCATTTAACTCCTCATGAGCAGCACAACTGAATTTGACATGTAGGAATACAGTAACTTCTGTTTGACTACCATTTACCATTCACAAAAAGAAAAAAAAAAAAAAAAAGAATGTGATTCTGCAAAGGAGACTGGATAGCACCACGCTCCTGACACCTGCAAAGCCAGAGAAGTGAGTATTAAATCATAGAATCACAGGATACCAGGTTGGAAGGGACCTCAAGGAGCAGCTGGCCCAACTGTTCTTGGCAAAAGCATGTAAAGCATATTTGGTATGAAACTCTCAGTGCTAACTTCGTGTGCTTGATTTCAGCCTTTAACACCTAGGCAGAGTACAGGATCAGAGATATTTGGTACATGCTTACCTACACACATAATTCACCTAAAGACACAAGGAATAAAACAGGTATTTAGAATACTATCAAGGAAATGTGAAGATGGACTACATGCAACCCAAGCTCATCAAACTTTCAGAGGGACCTGAAGAACAGTTGGTCCCTTCCTCGAATCTTTTAGGTCTGAAAGCACTGGAAAGATTAGATCAGAGTATTGCTGTTGTCTTGCACAAGGGGTTTCCAATTGTCTTGGTTGTTTCCCCCTGTTGGAATCCAGGGCACAGAGAATGTCTCTCTGCCTGTTTTAGGAATCCCTGACCCTCAGCAGAACACAGCTTTTAACCTTCATCCCTGGAAAAAGTTACCAAAGCTTTGGGATGTTAGAGCACACAAGTGTGAATTAGATAGTAATATGTAGTAGTAGTAGTAGTAGTAATATTAGTAGTAGTAATATTAGTAGTAGTTGTAGTAGTAGTAGTAGTAGTAGTAGTAGTAGTTTGTCACAGGGTGAAGAATTTAAGGTTTTAGGATTTTAGTATGAGAGTGAATAGGAGACAAGATGGAGGTTTTTGGGTGTTGTCCCTTCTTCCTTCTTGTCCCTCTTCAGCTCCATTTTCTGTAGTACTGGTGGCACAAAGTTATTGGTTAGAGAAAGCAGTAATATGGATGTTACATGAATAGATTAGCAGAAGTTATTGGTAGAAAAGTAGAAACAAAATACATGTTAGAAAGTAATTGGACTAAACAGTTTTAAAAGGCCTTGGTTTTGGGTGTTTGGGGTCCATTTTGTGTCTTGCTTCTCACATGCTGAGTCTGGTGTGCAGACGGTGCTGAACTTAAGATAAGAGAAAAATAAACAATGTCCTGAAGACCGAGAAATTAAGAGTCCTGCTTGTCCTTCATCCTTGGCAAAAAACTCAGCAGGGGAACCCCTTCCAAAGGGCCCAAGGGGTGGGTTCCCACTCTTGCCAGGACCACCAAAAACCTGGCACCCCCTGTGCATAAAGACTTTGACTCCAGGTATCAGAAGGCTTAAGATAGTTTTATTATATTTGGCTCCATGTTCCAGGCCTGAGGCTTAATGCCTGGTACAGTGCAGCCTGGTATGAGAATTCTCTACAGAGCTTAGTTTCAGAATGCTTCTGTACAGAGCTTTGGTGCAATTCTTAATACATGCTTTCTTCCCCATGCCTCATACAAGAATTGCCCTTATCTCCCATGTTATGGAAACAGGGTAGAAAACAGCAGGTGTTATTTTGAGAATACAGAAAATGTTTCTAGAACTGCTGGTGGGAAAAATCATCTTTTCCCTTGGAAAGAAGAACCTAGCAGGTGTGCTGCTAGGAAATTCAGAAAACCCAAAATCATAATCACCACATCAGAGGAAACATCTCAAGATCATTTTGAAAACTTCCATTGTAGAATCCTTCACCCCATTAGCAAGGACACACAGAGAGCACCAGAAATAATCTTGCACCATCAGAAATTCCTGTGCTCCACACACAACACGCCGTAGCTGGGGCATGCTTTAAGGTTGTGCTTTCAAACAATAGAAATGTGTGTGCTCTTATCAAAAATCTCACTAAAAAGGTAAACAATTACTATTGATTCTACTAATACTGTCTGGAATCCAAATAATAGCAGCCACCTTGTTTCTATCTTTCTTTGTGCTATTACATTTTCTAACAATAAAATAGTCACTTTCTTACACTTCAAGACTGCACTTCAATAAAAATTTAAAAAGCTCTATAGAGAGCTAGAGAAAGGGGATTATCACAGTAACTTTGATTTTCCTTCTCAGTGCCAGTTAAAATCTACAGACATTTGTATTGTCTTTTTAACCCCCATGAACAGTGCTGAACATGTCTATAATTCAGCACACGAATATCATGAATAATATACCTCTAGTCTCAGGTGTGCAGTAAAACCCAGTGTTACAGGAAGTGCATTCAGTCAGTTAACCATTATGAGCATTTTTAATTATCTTTAAATCAACAATTATTCCTAAAAGGTCCTCCAAACAATTTTTAATAAAAAACTAATTTACTACACACAAATTAATTAGTACGAGACAAAATTAGTTGCATCTTTTTAAATGAGATTTTGCAACCAAGGTCAAGGGCAGCAATAAACATCTACTTCAGGTTCTAAAAACCACAGCTCTTGGACTATGAAGTATTATCTTTTCTTTTCTTTTCTTTTTTTTTTTTTTGCCTCGTGTAAATGAAGAATTGGTTCTATTGTGATGGAAGAGAAGACTTAAGGGAAATAGGGCACTTCAGACTTCAGTGGATAATCAAGTGAAAACCACTCAGATGATGTTTTGATCAGGAATCTGTTCAATTAAAAAAGAACAAGTTTTGACACAAACCTAATCATGGCAATAAATTTTGCAAACCCATAGTGCTGTTCAGAGGTACGTGTGCCAGTGTTAGAAAATGGCTTGGCTGCTTACACTCCTCAGCAACCTGGAGCAACCCAAATGGAGATCTCAGACGTTTCAGTCTCAGGCAAACACAGTCACGCCACTCCAATAGTGCCACCTGCTGCACACTGCGAAAGTGTACAGGGCTCTGGAGCTCCAGGTAACTCAATTTAAAGATTGATCGTGCCTGTATGACAATAGGAATTTATTTTTATTTATTAGTAATACCTAAACAGGCAATACCTAAAAGGAAGTTGTTCCATTATGATTTAACAACAGAACCCGTGGGTAATCAGTTTTCAAGTTTATCCCAGTGGCATAACAAAGATTAGCTACATCAGCTCACTACACATCAAAGTCACAATTAACCTCATGTACTTTCTGATTTCATGCAGATTAGAGCTGCAATTCATTTTATTAATCATATCCTTGTTGCAAATTATTCACAAAAACCACACACACATGTATATGTGTGTGTGTGTGTGTGTGTGTGTATACAGACACAGAGACATGGCAAAGTGTACCTGCACAAACACACAAACACACAAACACACAAACCCATACACACCTCCAGAGACTGATTCAGTCACATCTCAAATCCTGTGTGCAGTTTTGGGCCTCTCAAGGCAAGAAAGGCATTGCTGGGGTGTGTCCAGAGCAGAGCAACTGAACTGGGAATGGAACTGAAGCACGAGTCTGATGAGGAGCAGCTGATGGAGCTGTGGGGGCTCAGTCTGGAGAAAAAGAGGCTCAGGGAGGAGCTTCTTACTCTCTACAACTCCCTGACAGGAGGTCGTAGTAGGGTTGGGGTCGGTCTCTTCTCCTGGGTAACAAACAGCAGGATGAGAGGAAATGGCCTCACATTGCACCAGAAGAGGTTCAGATTGGATTTTAGGACAATTTTTTCATGGAAAGGGTTATGAAGCATTGAAACAGGCTGCCCGGGGAAGTGGCAGAGTAATCATCCCCAGAAGTATTCAAAAAACACTTGGGGCATGGCACCTGAGAAGATGGTTTAATGGTGAACACGATGGTGCTGGGCTGACTTGCTGATCTTAAAGGTTTCTTCCAGCCTAAGCAACTCTGTGAAGACTCTGTTCACAAGTTTTCCCTGAAAAACAAACAAACTGCGATGTCTGTGGGACTGGCTGAGCTAATCCTGTTTGCAGCTCCTCCTCTCTGCTGCACCACCTGGACTCATTCCCTTCATTTCATCGGCCATCTGGCTCCTTTACCTGTTTGTGGTTCTGCTGCTTACCTGTGCACCTGCTTGGGAAGGGACTGACTTTTAAAAACCATTTCAAGTGACTACATGTGATGGCTTTTCCATGATCCCGAGAGAATGGCACAGCACAAAAAATTAATACTAATTTCTGATCAGATACAAACCCATTACATGTTAAATGCTCTTCTAATGAGAAGTGAAGCCCACATCTCTGAAGACAGAGCCTACGTTTCAGGTTTAAGCATGCTATCCCAGTTATTCCTCCTGCCACACACAGGCAGGCTGCACAAGACACTTCCACAGGAGGTCAGAGACTCAAATAGTGTGACTGGAATTTTAAAAAGGTTGGGTAACTTTTATGACCATTATAATAATATTTGTATTGAATGCCAGCTCAAACTGTAACGAGGTTAATTAAATCTCCTGTCCCAATGTATAATATAAGCCAATTGCCTGAAGGTCCAGAGGCAGACTCCATGTGACAAAAACTCAGAACACTGGACAAACAAGGCAATTGAGGCACTGCTTGCTAGAGAGCACCAGCTCTTTGTCAGTGCTGAAGGCAGAGTATCAAAGCAGATCTAACAAAGGCATGATACATCAGAACAATTCTAACGTGATATGTGCTTTTTCTGAGGTAGAGAGAAGCCAACTTCAAGAGTCCCCGCAGTGTCTGACAGAGTATTATGTTTACTGTTCTGTCTGTGGCTAAGGCAGGAAAGGACTGCAACTGAGGTGGGCAACACACCTGTAACACACAAGCATATTGGGAAGGCAGCAGTAATTATTAACAAGTCAGCTCCAGCAGATTTACACATGTGAGCCTGCTGAGCCTTCCCAGAACTCTGCACACTGTGCATCTATAGTCTTGTCACCTGCAGACACAGAACTTCCAAGGGGATTCCCAAGATCTGCAGGATTTCAGCCTGATTCAGTCAATGATTTATGTGCAACCCAAGGAACATGAAGGAACAAGTGAACTGTCTGAGCTCAGGCAACTGGGAAGCTCAAGCGTGTTGAACAGTCTCAGCAAAGAGAACGGCTGCAGCATTTCAAACTCCTGCCAAAAGCCCCCTCTGAAATCTGCCACTGCAGCACTTTGGGCACATCAGCAGATTTCTGCTACAAAATGCATGCCAGCCTGCAACAAACTGAACTTTTACCCTTACACAAATCGAAAAAGGCCCAGAATTTCTGGAGCAGCAAGGAGGCTTGGGTTATATGTCTTACGATCCAGTAACAGCTAAAACTTAGTCAAAAACTTGACTAAAACTTAAAATAGCAAAGTAGTCTTCCTAGTTATATGGGTCAACCTGCTGAGGGTTTACAACTTTTATTAGCTACAGGAGATTGTGACTATGTAATTTTTAATATCTTTATAACTTTTAAAATCAATTAATACAACCTCTGCTCATTTCTGTTTTTGTTTAGTGGGTCTTAGTAAATGGCATCTTTTTCTTATATATTAATTTTATAATAACATATTGTTGCTTCCCAACTACCCCCAGTATTTTAGTAGGAAACAAAATTTGGAATTTATTACTCAGTTCCCTGATACCGTGTAACAACACACCTTCCTTACCAGAGTGTAACTCATCTTTCTGTTCTTACCATGTGTGCACAAAGGGAATGTTACCATTTCAGCTACACAGATGTAACTGTAGTAGCACAACTGATTTTTATAGAGAGGATTTAACATCTTGCCTGGTGAAGAGAAGGTTGGGAGGGACCCTTCATCAGGATATGTAGTGACAGGACAAGGAGCAATAGGTACAACTTGATAGAGGGGAAGTTTAGGCTGGATATTAGGAAGAAATTCTTTACTGTGAGGGTGGTGAGATATTGGAACAGGTTGCCCAGGGAGGCTGTGGATTTCCCAACCCTGGCAGTGTTAAAGGCCAGGTTGGATAATTCCTTGAGCAACCTGATCTAGTGGGAAGTGTCCCAGCCCATGGCAGGGGGAGTTGGAGCAAGATGGTCTTTAAGGTCTCTTTTAACCCTTAACATTCCATGATTCTATGAAATTCTCTTGTGCCACAACAGCACCACAAACCTGTGCAAGTTTTCAGAAGTGAGTGGTTATTACTGGTCTAACAGCTGTGGTTTATGTCCTTCTAGACACAAACTCTTCTCAGCCAGAAAAATAAAACATCCCCTCACAAGGTATCTTGAAAAGAGACCAATGGATAAATAAAAGCCTATTGTCAAAGCGACAGGAGTGTTACCCATTTCTAAGAGAAACTACAATTTTCTTTCACTCAAGGCAACTTCAAACCATTAATCTTCCCTACAAGTCCACTGACTTTAACTCAGTGGGTAAAAGCATGGTGCTAACAACACCAAGGTTGTGGGTTTGATCCCTGTATGGACCATTCACTTCAGACTTGATGATCCCTGTGTGTCGCCCTGATTTGCAACTTTCTTGTTGTTTTCATTTCTGTAATAGAGTTTCTCACGCTAGTTTATGTAAACACAGCACATGTTTTGTTAACTGTCTTTTTGTTTTCATCCCTTCCTCCTGAGCAAAGAAGGTTTGATAGACCTTCTCACTGACCAGTGTGGTTAGAGAAGTGGTAACCTCATCCTCCAATCCACGGTCATTCCCAAAACCCTATATCACTAAATGTAAATAAAACCTGACTTTTTTCCTGCCTCAGAGGAGCGGTGTCTGTGTGGTTCTTGTCGTGCTCTAGTGCAACACCTGTGGATTCCTCACAATTCAGGAGAATCTGTGATTCTGTGAAGGATATTCTTGATGAAGGATACCACATCTGGAGATGTTTGCACAGACCCATCTGAGCCAACATTTCCAGCGCAGGAGATTCTAAGTGTATCACAGGACTTGAAGCCCACAAAACCAGAAAAAGCCATCGTGGAACCCACTGCTATTTCCTCTGGCCATACATCACATTGCCCATTGTGACAAGTGCCCACCTGGCTCCCGTGTCCCCGGGTTCCATCGGAACCTGCCGCTGCTGTGCCTGCGGCCCCCGCCTTGCTCCCAGGAAGGAGCTCAGGGAGCAGCCGGCTGGATCCTGGAGCATCCCCCGGGGGCTGTGCTGATCCCATGGGATGCAGGTGGGTGCCTGGAGCTGCTGCAGGGCAGTCCCAACTCAGGGGCATGCACAGGACGCTGCTTTGGTGCCTCTGCTCCCCCAGCCAGGAGGGATGTGTCAGAGCTGTGCCCTGTGCCTTTCCTACTTGTCTTTAGGGATAATTAATGCTGCTTTATTAGCCTGCATTTATTGGCCAGCCATTCTGACAATTCTCTGCCCCTTCCATCAACAGTTTGGCTTTCAAGCCTTATTTTTCTGCTTGGTTTGTGCCACACAAAAGGTAAATTGTCTGTAGAGGATGACATTTTAGTTACAAAACCTCAGCCTTGCATTCAAAGTGGCTCTTAGGAAATACCCGACTGTTTACCCAAATTAGTTTTGAGATAGTCCTTTTAAACTCTTACCAAAAATGTGTCACTGCATGAAAACGAGCAGATGCACAATTGTATTAAAACTACAGTTTAACTGCATATTTTTTTTCACATACTACTGTTTTGGGCCCTTGATAGACCTATTTCAGGGACAAAAACTTGCAATACACAGCCCAGGCAAAGCTTTATGCTTTACCTGATATGATCAAAAGCCACATGTTTTTCAAATTTTTGCCTCATTGTGAGATAATACTGTTAACATTAAGTTTTAAAATTCAACTTACCATGCATTTTAAGAGTTTGCTCGGCTCTCATTAACAAAATTCTTTTTTCCGTAGTTTATTTCATTTTATAGACAGCAGAAGTCCTGAATGAGTCAGAGTAAGGCGTTCCTGTCTCCAGCCTCCCAATTCCAAGTGCTGTTGGCCCATATTTTTCTGACTCTGCACCCAGGCCTGAATACTTTTAACATCTTATTTGAAAAGCAACAATAAGCACAAAATATGAAAGCTTGATAAATCCTCCCCTCCCACCCCACTGCCCCAAGAAGTGTCAGCAAGAATGTAACTGAAAGTTAAAGATGGGAGAGGTGGAGGGGTGGAAAGACACAAAATACACAGGAAAAAAAAAATATTTCCCAGGTGGAACTCCTGTCTGGGGATGCCTCCACAACAGCATGCCTTTAAGAATTAGCATTGCTACATTAACCAGTATTACCCAGCCTTTTCTGCACTTGGCTGTGTTCAAAAGGGTTTGTACTGTTGTTTTTGGCAAAGGTTCATATGCTCACAACCTTAAGTAAACATTAAATCCAGCTATGCAGTCCTGATCCTGAACTCTTGTATGCAGGAGCTCCGGGCACTCAGCATGAAAACAACCTGAGTGATATCCTCAGCTCCAGCGCAGACCAGGCAACTCCTGACACAAACCACCCGTGCTTGGAAGAAAGTTACTCCCTCATTTAGGAAGATCTCAGATGTTTTGCACTTGATTTGCCTTTTTTTTTTGCCAGCACAATGAAGGAAATATCCTGCTTCTGCTTGACTTTTTCTTCCTTGTTGGAACAGATGGTGAAGGCTTACAAATACGTGACTGGTATTTTTTCAGTGACTCATAGCTCAGAGCCACAGGTTTCAGATGGTAATAAGAAGCTCACCAAGATGGATGTAAGCATACTTGAGGAGCAGTATGACCACATAAAACAGAAGCAAAAACTGCAACCACACATTATTGTATATAAAACAGGTACGCTTCTATTCGTAGAAAAAGAAAATGTATATGTAATGCAAAGATTATTTCTTTAAATCTTTAATAACACCTAGTTTGTTCTTTTTGTGTTCAGCTTCTATAGACGTAGAAGTAAATTCCTTTTCTGTCATTTTGGGGTTTAATTTGTTTTGCTGAAAGGTGGTTTTATATTTATATCAAAAAGCTTCATGTCAGAGAAATATTATTATGTATTTGACACAGATGAACGTATTTGAGGTAAGGTTTTACAGGCTTTATATCAGTAAAATAAAGTTCTAAACATAAATAGTAACCCTCACAGTAACCATGTTCTTCATGTCTATAAGTGTATTTGTGCAATGTATTCTGTAATATTTCTGCTCTCTTGAGTGCTTCCATCAGAACCAGCAGTTCTGGGACATCTGAATCTTTTTCCTTTCTCAATCTGTGTAAAGAAAGACTACAGGAAGCAATGGCAAATATCAAGTTACAAGCACAAGCTGGGGTTTTGTTAAAATATAACTTGAATTAAAAGTCATAGCAGGTAGCTAAGATACAAGCTTTGAACAAAAGGTCCTGTTTTGAAAGTATTTTCAGTGCATATTGCTTGGAAAGTGCATAAATTAAAAAAAAAAACAAGTAAAATATGTATCACTGTAAGAATATGTATCACTACCTGCCATGTCAAATAGATTTTATATAAGAAACTTGCAATTATTTTAAAGCTTTTAGTTTAGTTTTTAGACTACTGCTGACAATACTACACTGATACATTAGCTTTCCAAATTAAAGTGATATTGACAATATTAAGACAACTAATGAAGTTGTCTTCTGAATTTAATTTTAATATAAAACCCATGCTTCATTCACCTCTCATACTAGTATTTAGGTCAAGTGTAGAACTTAGGTTATTTCATTCTTTACATTTTCCTCTATGTTTTTCCAGCAGTTTTAGCATTTGGCTGTGTCAGATTTCACAACCAAAACAATCAGAAAACAACATGTAATTATGAACCATACAACAGATTTGCTTCTTCAATATTCTTTCACTCAAATGTTTTGAAATTCTCATGTTAAAATAATTAAAAATTCTGTGAGGAAGAAAAAAATATATATATAAGCTTATTTTATCAGGTATCAACAAGCAGCTAACTGGAAGACAAAACAGCCCATCTAATCAGTTATAGCAAAAATATGTTAGTTAAGGAAAGGGAGCAGAAGCCTTTATTCAGATTAATTCAAATGAAGTTTCAGATATAATGAATGTAATTAGAGCAGGTTTTTTGCGAGGCCATTTGAAGAATAAAATATGTAAGAAAGTAGAACTGCACAGTTTCTGGGGAGTTTAAAATGTAGTAGGGCTAAAAATCCCCATATGAATATTTTTATACACGTGCACATTCCCCAAAACATTCACAAAACCACATAACCTGCTGCACTTAAGTTCTATATTCAAACAACCTGCATGGAGAGAATTCATGTCACTGTTAGAAGCAGTTGGAATTTGGGCATTTTTTGTTATGCTGAGTTCTCAAAGTCCTAAAAGTTTAACTTATATATTCCTGTGGAAGCTGGGAAAGCCTTTTACATGGCTCAGCTCTTTGCACCTGTTACACACACCAGTTTTCAGGAATATGTGGAGCAGAAATGAACATTGCCATATCAGGACTGCCCTACACTATCCCAAAATTCCAGGTAGTCCCACAAGGCAGTCCATGTATGTATCAGTGATTTGTGCTGACAGCAAATTGTTTCCCTGCCTAGAGGGTAAAAATATGGCTGTGCTGGGAAAGGGGTGACAACAACAGCACACCACAAACCCACACATACACACAAACCTCAAAGGCCAGACACACAAACCCTCATAGAAGGAGAGCACCTTCAGTCCCTTGTGGTCTTAAAAGTTCCTGCCACAGGTCTTTGTTCTCACCAGTAAAACCCCTGCTTCACTCCTGCCTGTCTTTCCATGTAACCACGGGGATTCTGAGCACTGTAGGTTTGTTACACCACAGCTGGAACAGTAATTCCAAGTTTTCTGGAGGACTTTTAGCTTTGTATGTACTTGCTGTCTGCAGGAGTCATGAAATTGTGGACCTTTAAACAGAACTTAAGACCCTCTAACTTCTCTATTTTTTTTTGACAGAGGGGTTAGTAACCAAGAAGTCACCTGAAAACAACTTTGTTCTTTTTCTTCCATAATACACACAGCCACATTCATGCTTCTGCCCACTCCTGATTACTTGAGAACAAAGATCATGACAAGATTTGAAAGGCACCAGTTGGGGTATAATGCAGCAGTGTATTCATTATTTATTGGCCAAGAAGCTGAAAAACAGTATTAACTTTAGGAATTAAGTGGGAGTATTCAGCACATGCAGTCACAACAAAATAAACACTGGGGCTCTGACTGCAGAAATCTCTTCCAAGTATTTCCCAAGCTAACTTGAGATAAGATTAACTTCTGCCACTCTGGAACCTTAAAAGTATCTATTAATGATGATAGCATATGGCCAGATGGTAAACAACTGTGCAACAAGGCTATAATACACAATTTACATGGAGAAAAAAGAGACAGAAAACCAGAAAGAAAGGTCTGTATAATTGAAGTTTACTTGAGAAGTTTGTACAGTGCTGGAGGTGTGTTAATTCAACACCCAGTGGTTCAGGATTATTGCATTTCTATCCAAGGTCATTGCTCAATTTTGTGTGCTGCACCTGTAGCCAAGCAAGGAATCAAATCCACCTTGAATGCAAAACCAATGCACACTATTAAAATTGGACTAGATTTGTCACTCTGAACTTTCTGATCAGCTCAAGACAGATCTTAATTATTCTGATGACCAGTTCACAAGGTTCTAGATGTTCTGATGTTGCCTATCAATGTCAGTCTGGCCAAAAGCACAGTTAACACCACAAAAACATGCAAAGGTGCTCCACCTCAGTCTCTCAGCTCCATTCTCTCTTGGTTTTTCTCTCCCATACAGAGAACAAGCCCTGGTTTTCACAGCTTGGTGCTACACTCTGCTGTTCTGCAGAACACACAGGGCTCTGATTTGCACCCAAAACCAAGGTCTTTTAAAGCTGTTTAAACCAATTGTATTCTAATATGTACTTAATTTCTACTTTTCTACCAAAAACATCTACTAATCTATACATGTAACTTCTACACTACTGCTTTCTCTAACCAATGACTTTCTGCCACCAGTACTACAGAAAATGGAGGTGAAGAGGGACAAGAAGGACGAAGGGACAACACCCAAAATCCTCCATCTTGTCTCCTATTCACTCTCATATTAAAATCCTAAAACCCTACGTTCTTCACCCTGTGATAAACTACCACTACTACATACTACTACCTGTGTGCTCTAACTCATCCCAAAGTTTTGGCAATTTTTTCACCAGGGACGAAGGTTAAAAGCAGTGTTCTGCTGAGGGTCAGATTTTCTTAAAACAGGCAGAGAAACATTCTCTGTGCCCTGGATTCCAACAGTTATCATTCAGGCAACACTAGTGTGATAATCTATTTACACAATTCATACTGACTGGAATAGTAAAATTGTAGTGAAATATTCAAATACAAGCCTATAATGTTAATGAACCCTCATTAAGAAAAAGAAGACATGCACAACTTGTTTCATCTGGAAATAGTCATAATATTATTAAGCTGTGAATACAAACTTCAAACAGTATCAAACAGAACATTTTTGTCTTTCAAATCACAGCACTTGCCAACACACTGAGCAAATCCCTACTCACCTTAAGAAGTTTTGCTTACAAGCAATTAATTACTGAAAGTCAATTCTCAATCTGTGCTGTTAATGAGTTTTAGAGTACCAGTCAGATCAATATTGTCTTGATAAATTTCCATTTTCATTTGACTAAAACTAGGATACCATTTATGCCCTCAGAACTGCAAAAGCAAGCATGAAGTAGTTCTACTTCTTAACCTGGCATCAAAAGAACTTGCACTACTCTCAGCCACTGAAAGAAAGAGCACACCTAAAACTCATGTGAAAGCTTTTCAGCTGAGTTTATGCTGCAGAAATCATACCCTTGATTTTTGTCACCGTAGTAACGCGCACAAATGCATTTCTCCCGCAGGTGGACATGAATCTGTTCTGCCAGAATCGATGGTCAACCCTGTCCTAATTAATAAGAAAGTGAAAAGATCAAAGTCATGTAGAGGAGATGTCCCTGTCAGAAAGGTCACACTGGAGACAATGAGCGGCGGCGACTCAGAAGGTGACTTGCTATGGCGCATCCACCTGGGAAATCACTGCCTGGGGCAGACCCTGGGACAAGGAGATTCCTGGGATCTTTCCCACTGCAACAGCACACCATGGAGTTTTGACAACCAGAGACTGATTTCAAAGGGAAATGGCACAGCACAGACCAAGGAATCAGCAGGAACAAGTGAACTGTCTGAGCTCAGGCAACTGGGAAGCTCAAGCGTGTTGAACAGTCTCAGCAAAGAGAACGGCTGCAGCATTTCAAACTCCTGCCAAAAGCCCCCTCTGAAATCTGCCACTGCAGCACTTTGGGCACATCAGCAGATTTCTGCTACAAAATGCATGCCAGCCTGCAACAAACTGAACTTTTACCCTTTCCCAAATAGGAAAGGGCCCAGAATTTCTGAAGCAGCAAGGAGGCTTGGGTTATATGTCTCACAATGAGGACATTCAGTAATAGCTAAAACTTAGTCAAAAGCTTGACTAAAACTTACAATAGCAAAGTAGTCCTTCTAGTTAGACAGATCAGCCTGCTGAGGCTTTACTACTTTTATTAGCCACTGAAGATTCTGACTACATAATCTTTAATATCTTTATAATTTTTAACACATGATTTCATCATTCACTTTCATGATATTCAAGATAATTTGTGATGTATTTTGTAAACCAATTAATAAAACCTCTGCTCATTTCTATTGTTGTAATGAGACTTAGTAAATATAATTTTTCTGATACATATATTTTATCATAATATATTTTTAGTTCCCATCTATCCCTAGTGTTTCATTAGAAAACTAATGAGGTCTCCCCTTCTGCAAGATCTTTAGAGGGAGGAGACCCTTTCTTGCAGGTGCTTTGCAATAACACAAAGAGGATCTATGTATCACCCACTTCTGGCTGCAAGTGTTCAGACAGGTCTCTTTTTCAAATGTAAGCCTTCACAAAAATTGGAGATGGGAAATGTCTCCCCATTTCACAAGGGGTAGCCATGGGACATCACAGTAACTGGGTATTTTTCTTCACCGTAGTTAAAGTATTTACAGAATGATTAGGAAGAAAAAAAAAGATAAAACATAGATACACCTAATAGATATAACAGGGAAAAGTACGACATAACAATTCATCCACATGAAACAAGAAATTACCTGGAAGGAAATACTTCAAAAACTTCATTGTCCTTTAATTGATTTAGATATCTTACTTAAACATGGACCTTGAAAACCTTGGTTTTAAAGTCAGTGCAAGTTTATGCATGGACTAAGTAACTAACTCCTTTGTAAACTCTTTCATACAAACGCTTCATCCTTTCCTCAGGCTTCTCTAGTATATTACTGTGCTTTGTACTGACTGGAACTAATTACAAAAGGCATTTTGCCTTTGGAGAATCTTCCCATTTAATTTCCAAGGACATTATGAAAGAGCATTTTCAGTACGATTTCATTTATTAGTGGAATAGTTTCAGTTATGAGAAAAGTTGCTATACTAACATTTCAAGAGACTGGAATATTACACACACACAATTGTCTAATGAGAAAATTAAGAGTTTTTTCCCTAAAGCAGCTGTAGTGAAAATGAAACAGAAAATTAAGAAAAAAGGCTAAAACTTCAAATACTAGAAAGTTCCATTTCTGAAGGGCACCTGATCTGCAAAACCTTTCCTGTTAACTTCTTCATGTTTGGCCATCATGGCTGGAGCTTTCATCACTGTTACCACAGATGTAGCCAAGTTTCAAGCATTGAACTCAAGACTGCCATAAAGCAAATTTACTCTGAGTCTATCAGTAGGCAAGCCTGACTGATTTATGCACATGAGTGAACATGGAATCCTGAAATTCCAGTTCAGTGTCTTGTCCACAAGCCCATGATCCCTCTGAGGTTCCCATTTCCAAAGCTGGAAATGGGACCCTGAGGGTAGTTTGCCTGACTTCCTAAGAAAAATGTTAGGACAGTCCTGCAGGTCCATTCATTTTAGAATAAATCGCACTGCTGAGCAATTATTTCAGTCACACATAAACAAAATAGAGTAAAATAGAATGAAATCCCTTTGCTGCTGGGACAGCATGCTGCTGGTCACATGAAAGAATTAGCCCACATGAGTTACTTGTAACTGGTGTCACCCATTAAATGAAAAGTTTGTCTTTTACAGGCACCAAAAACATTCCAGGAACAAGCCCACAAAACACAGTATCAAGCAGCCCATCTTTACAGCCAAATCCCTGAAGCTTTGCACCCTGCTCCCATTCCCAGACATTTTGGGAATAGAAGTGACACTGGAGCACTGCCTCAGCCTGAGGTGGTGTTTAGCACCAGGTGCTGTTTAGCACCAGGTTTTCCACACCCCTCATGTATTCTTCCAGCCCAGTCTCTGAACCCAGGCTAATTTCTGACAGCCCCACAACCAGGCAAGACCCTGCTCACTCCCACTGACGGGGAAATACAAACTCCCATGCTAAATCTCACCCCCAACACTGCTGCCGTCAAGAGACACAGAAAAAAACCCCAAACCTGCACACCTCTGCCTCATACACAAAGAGATGGCAGATGAGGGGTGGCTGCAGAACACTCCCCCCCAACCCAGACCCAGCCTTTCCTGGAGGGACAGCCCCTCAGGCAGCATTGGGGACCCCCACCATGTCCCAGGGATGAGCCATCAGATACTCTGGAGCCAGAAGGTCCTGCTGTTGTCACAGAACTGGATTCATTAACTGGTGTTAACAAGCCAATAATGACACACTTGAGAGAGACATTATTTATTTCAGAGTTTTACAAGCCTGGGTGCTGGTGGTCTTCTACAAATCAAGCACACCCACCATCAAAATTTTTTGCTATTTATACACTTTAGCAAATAAAGCCATTATTGTTCATCTGCTACAAGCTGGATAGTTCTTTCTTAATTAGTATTCTATCTTCTACTGGTTAGTGATTCTCTTGCTTCTTATGCTAATAAGCACCTTCTCATCTTTTGAGTCTGTGGGTTTCTTGGGTCAGTAGTTGGGATGTGTCTCTGCCAGAATTACCTTTCACCCAGTTGGAGCTGATTTCAGCACAGTTACTGAGTTGGTTTTATTTGTTTCTTCCTTATCTTGGGAGTTCTGCCAAATGTCCTTGTGGCCTGTAAATTCTGCATTCTTTGTGTCCACTATCACTAGTCGCTCCTTCTTCCCAAGCTCTGTAAACCTTCCCCAAGGTCTGAGATCATTGCAACATGTCGAGCCCTAAACCTTAACACGGCAATTCTACCAACAAATAATTTATTTTTCTAACATCTGGACACCACTTGGAATTTTTAAGTTGCTGTTTTAAGGGTTATGTTTCACAGAACCACAGAATGGGTCAAGTTGGAAGGGGCCACAGGTGTCATCTGGTCCCACCTTCCTGTTCCAGCAGGGCCATCCTAGAGCACATGGCACAGGATTGTGTCCAGATGGGTCTGGAATATCTCCAGTGAGGGAAACTCCTCAGCCTCTCTGGACAAACTGTTCAGTGCTCGGTCACGGCCTGGGGAAGAAGTTTTTCCTCATGTTTAGATGGAATTTCCCGTGCATCAGTTTCTGCCCGTTGGCTCTTTGCTCTATTGCTGGGCACCACCAAGAGCCTGGGCCATGCTCTCGGCACCCCTCTCTAGGCACTTACATTGATGGGGTAAATCTCCTCAGGGACAGGACGAGAGGACGTGGCCTTAAGCTGTGCCAGGGGGGCTTCGGTTGGATATTTGGAAGATGGAACTCTTCCATGGAAATGAAGATTAGGCACTGGAACAGGCAGCCCAGGGAGGCGGTGGAGTCAGTCTCTGGAGATGTTTTAGGAAAGACCGGGACATGCACTCAGCGCCATGGTCTGCTTGACACGGTGGTGTTCCGTCACATGTCAGACTCGATGACCTCAGAGCTCTTTTCCAGCCTAATTGGCGCTGTGATTCTGTGATTCCTTTCATTTTCGCTAGGCTTGAACGCACGCGGAGAGCAAACACCAGGGAACGCCCCGACTGAAGGGAATTCCGGCACACTGCGCGCCCGGCAGCGGCCACGCCCCGCGCCTCACAGTGAGGGCAGGGCGCGGACATGGCGGGCGGAGCGCGGCTTCACTCACGTCACGCCCGCCTCCCTGGGCCTTCCGGGCTGCCGTAGGAGCCGCTCCCGATCCTCTCCCTCAGAGACGGCGGCCCTCGCCTCCCTCCTCCCGGGAAGCAGCTCAGGGAGCAGCTGCCTCGGCCCCCGAGCTTCCCCCGGCGGCGGCTGTGCCGAGCCCTCGGGGCGCAGGTGGGTGCCCGGGGCCGGGGCCGGGCTGACACCGCCGCGGGGACAGCGGGGCACTGGCGGTACCGGCGCTGCCCTGGCACGGGAGGCACTGGATGTGCTCCTGGGGGGGGATGAGGGTGCCCGGGCCCGCTGGAATGGGGTTTCTGTCCCTGTGGGTTTGCTCCTGACGCTGCTTCAGCGCTTACCCTCCGCCTGCCGCGGAGAAATGTGTCAGAGCTGTGCTTGCCTCCTTTTTAGGGAAAATTGATGTGTCCTGCTTTATCATCCAACCATTCTGACAAACCCCTGTTCCTTCCATCAACAATTTGCCTTTTGAACCTGGTTGCTGCATCTTATGTCGCGCATCGTACTTCTCCACTTGTTTTATTTCACGTAAAAGGCAAACTGGCCTCAGGGGATGACATTTTATTTATTAAAGCTGAGTCTTGCATTCAGAGCGTGTTTCTGGGGAAATACCCCCCTTGTTTACTCTGAGAAAGTCCCATTAAACTCATACTGAAAGTGAAATTGCGTCAGGAGCGCTTTGTGGCGTTTCCTGGCTGATGGAAGAGTAAGTCACAAATGTTTTTGCTATGGATTCTAATGCAATTTAGTGATGGTGTGATGGAATTTATTGTAAGACTTAGAAATGTTACATATAAAGTCATAGGTTTTGTGTTAGTGAAAGCAAAAGTCAATTTTTTACATAGAGGGTTTGTTAGGATAAGTTTAATTGGAGACTGCAGTGGTGTTTTCTGTTTTGATAGCTTAATTAGAAATCACAAGCTTATCAAGCTATAGTATTGATAAACAGATGAATGACCAATTTATAAATAAAAATAATAGCAGCGGCATCCCAACAGGAAAAATAATTTGTGTTTGTCTCTGCTAGTTTTGACAGACACTGTGCAAATTACAGCAATCCAACTGGAAGGGTTGTTAAACCATCCACTTGGCCAGTTCATCCCTCTAACTCCAGTTTAGAGGAGACTGTTGTCAGTGCAGCTTCCAGGGAATTCTTTGTAGCTCAACAAAGCTGAGTTTGAGATAAGGCTGACTGGTAAACTTACCACATACTGAATATTTGCCCACCTTTTTTTACCCCCCTCAAATAGTGTTTTTTCTGAGCCAGGAGGAGTTTTTGAAACTGGGGAACTCTTCCTTTTTCTTCTGAGAGCTGTGTGCCAATAAACAAGAATGAAAGATGGAAACCATTCTGAAAGAAAAGTGAAACTGATAATTGAATTTCATGACCACCTTAGTGCATGTATGCCAACATTTTAAATGCTTTTCTGTATAATTTAAAGGACATTTTCTATATGATTTCTAATGTCCAAGAGCCACAACTCTCCCATTCTTTATCATGCACCTAGAGTTTGTTTTTTTCTGTTGAGATCTCTGCACCCACCTTTCCTTGCCCTCTGTGTGCCTTCCCTACTTTTTGGGGTGTTTGGTTTTTTTGCCAGGGTCAAGCTGATTAACTCAGAGTTTCCTGCTTTGTCCGAGCTGAATCAGAAGTGGTGGATTGAGCAGCTGCATCCAGAGCAGGGCAGAACAACTGAATTGTCAATTTTGATGTATTGACTGCAATCCCAGTTCACATGAGGGGATAGGAAGAGGTTTAATTTGGCTTGAAATGGCAGGGCCCTTAGAAGTTATCCCTACTCCAATCCAAATTTCACCCTCTTTTCAATAATTTTTTCCCCCATTTTTTCTCATACTTTGGCCTTAGTTTCCCCACCAAAATGCATGTAATGCATTTAATACTAATTTATTGCAGAATTCCAAAATGTCACTTAGACTTCTTGATAAGCAGAATATCTTACTACAGGAAAGCTATATTAAAGGATTGTTTCTTTTTCTCTCTTTTATGCTTTTATTTTAAAAGAATGGCGCAAAAGAAATACTTGATAGCAAAACTGACAAGCTGCTTAAGAGAGGACAAAATTCAGCTATGGAAACCACCATATACAAATGAAAAAAAGGAAGCTGGTGAAGAGATGAAGGTAAATATTTTCTCAGAGTTGATGTCATGCATCTTCCATGTCATACTGCTGGTGCATTTTCCCAGTTTTTCTTGTCATTTTCTCAGGAGCTTGTGCAAAAATATTCATCCAAGCTGAATATCAATGAGAATGATACCGAGAATATGCTCGAAGAAATACGGTGTAAAGCAATTGAGCGTGGGACAGGAAATGAGAATTTTAAAGTGACTGGGATTGCAAGACTTGATATATATCTGCCTCGTAGAAAAGTGAGTAACACTGCAGAAAAGTCTGCATAAGTAGCTTTGCTTTGAGGTTTAAGTTCTAGATCTGTGTCTATGCAGATATTTTCACTACAACTTTTTCAGGTGTTCAGTATGAGTGATCTGTGTCAGGTATATAAAATATGGGGAGGGGGAAATCACATATTTTAGTTTCCCAGGTATATGGGAATATCATGGCAAAGGAATATAATATTGAAGAGATGAGTTATTTTTCCCTTTAGGATTTAATGGCAAATAATGTTTCAATTAAGAAAAGTAAATTAGATTTAAATGTCTATTGCAGTTTGATTCCTTCTGATGTAACTGCTTGTATTAGCAATAAAGAATGGATGTATTTTTTCAGCTGTAGAATACCTATAGTTGATTCACCATATTAATGTCACTTGGAATGGAAATGAAAAGCAGGATTTTATGTTGTGATGGCATTCACATGTTCCCTTCATAGATTCATAGAATTACAGAGCCACAGAGTCATTAAGGTTGGAAAAGACCTCCAGGATCATCGAATCCAGTCTCTACCAACCACCCCCTTGTCAACTCATGGCACTCAGTGCCTCTTCCAGTTGTTTCTTGAACCCTTCCAGGGATGGAGATTCCACCCCCTCCCTGGGCAGCCCATTCCAAAGCTCAGCCTTCTAGAGCAGGCTCCTAAAAGCTTCTCCAACAGAAAACTGAATTAAGTTTTCCCCTTTTAGAGTCAGGTTTCAACTTCTATTTTCACGCATAAAATACTCCTGTAGTGAAAAATAATTACCTGGGCTAAAGGGTAGAGAGTTTTAAGTGATTGCCATGCAGTTAAAACAACCAAATAGTTTCATAATTCTACTTTATAATGCTGCTGGGCAAATAGGGGAACGAATTAATTTAAAATTCCAGTTTATCTAATCTGGGACCAGAGACACTAATAGGAATTAATCATAATTTAGCCAGTCACAGGTGAGTAGCATAATTGCAAAGCACAGTTAAGATTGGAGATGCGTAATTAAATTAAGTTGTTTGGTTCTGAATTTAGATTTATTTAATTCTGAATATTCTGCTGTTATAATGCTTATTTTTTAGCACTATAGCAAGTACAGAACTGGAAATTACTACTGTGTATGTCCAGCCATAACCCCCTAAATGTTTTTTGGAAATGTTATTGCAGAAGAGTTAATTAAGAAGATGTCCTAAGTATCTTGATATCATGCTTTTCCTTCCCTCCTTCTGTTCCCCACCCAATATAACTACTGCAGAGCAGGAAAATCCCACTGGAGACCAGTCTGTTCATCACAGGCAAAGAGCTCAGATCCCAGTAAGTGCAATCACCCTTTGTGCTTCTCTCATGAGACACCACCCTGTCACAAAGCATTTTAAAAAAATGCAAATAAACCCACTTTTTGTTTGATTTAAGCTTTTTCTTAGCGTGTATTCTCTGAACAGAATGTCCAGTGTCCCTGTAGGGCAGTTCTTCGTGGGAACAGCTGTGGTTTAACAGATGGAAAACAGGAAAAAGATAGTTCTGTGTAAATCCCCAGCAAGCACCAGCATTCCAAGTCTGCAACCAGGCAGATCCTCTGAACAGTGAACATGACCTTCTCTTTCTTTTGTGTTTTTAAGCCTAAAAAAATCAGATTCTTTTCTGTCTGTTTTGCTTTTTTCATTTTTGTATCCCAGGTTTTCTCTATATAGTATGTAAAGCTCTCTGATGATGGTATCTTACTTCTAGCAGCCTTTTGTAGCAAAACTTTTAAGCCATTTATAAGCAATAGTTTTTAGGTTTTATTGCTGTTTAACAACAATATTGTAAAACCTTAAAAATTTATGTTCATGGATGAAATTATTTGTTTCACAGGATAGCACAGGAATATGCATTACAAGAAAATGCTGTCAAAATAATCATAAATAAGAAGCAGCTTGATCTGGGTATGTATCTCTAGTTAAAGATATTTTAATGATAATTTTCTAGTTTTCTGCTTCTCAGAAGAAAAATTGCCTTGCAATTCTGTTAATTTCAGAAATTTCAAAAAAACCAGCTGTTATATTTGTCAGGTTGTGCTTTACAGGAAATGTATTATGTTATAATAATCCAAATTCTTAAATAGAATTAGACCAATTAAAGGAATACTGTAACGAATGTAGAAATTCCCCTTTTCTAGTCTTGAAACATTGAAAATGCACATTTACGAGAAGTTCTAAATTTCTTCAAAAACGTTATTGTATAACAGCACTTTCAAAGACTTTTTGTAATGCTTTGCCCATGCTCAACCTGTCAGACATGTGGGAAGTGATGATACAGCTTTTTCTTTGCTGATGGCCCTGGAATATATCAATTAGAGCCATGGAACTGACAGAAGGAACATGGATTCAGTTCCCAATTCCTCTGTCCTGTTGTGGTGTATGATCCTGGACACGTTCTTATTGCAGTTTTTGCCTGAAGATCAATAAACTGAAATAGAAAAAATGGTATTTTTTGAATGTTTTGAAAAAAACAAGGAAAGAAACATACCAGTCACTTCAAAAGCACTTTTAAGATGCAAGTCTGATTCCAAATTTTACTGATTGTGTCAGTAATTTTTAGGGGCTTTGACTGAGTTTTCAAGTCTTGCAATTTCAGTAGTTGCAGTAGTTGAATTGTATTAATCACACTCTATTTTGCAGGTAAAACCCTTGAAGACCAGGGTGTCACACACAATGCCAAAGTGATGGTACTTCAGCTGGAACAGAGTGATGAGGAAACCAAAAGAAAAGTTCAGGAGGAAGAGCTTCAGTGTAAGAAAGAAAAAGAAATAAATGACAAGATGCAAAGAACTAAGAAGGGTTTGGAAATTCTAGCAGAGAGAGGTAAGTGGGCTTGTTGGATTGAGGGGGAGGTGGGTGTTCATTAATTTTTGTGCATCAAAAATTACATTCTCAGAGGCCTTTCAACATGGAAGAGTGCCTATACCATGGCTGAATTTCAGTTCACACTTTCCTAGGTTTCTACCTACTTGAAAACTGGATTTTAAGTTGGCTAAAACTTTTTTTCCCCACCATTTTTACACAGCTAGTGATGCCTTGTGAAGGCATCTAGTCTCTAGAACAGAGACTGGATGGAGCTGAAGAACAAAGCAGTTATTTATTGGAAGGCCCCAATGGATCCACCTTGGGCAGCACAAGAGCCCAGCCAGGGCTGCACCCAAGATGAACCAAAATGGTCACAAAATGGACACTGGGCACGGGGTTTCTCACTTTTATAAGTTCTGGTCCGTTTGCATATTGGAGTTAATTGTCCAGTTACAGCTTTAGGTTATGAACTCCCATCCTTCTTGTTTTTCTTTCTTCAGTCTAACATTGTTTATGTCCTTGGGCCTGAGATTTGGATCAGTTGTCCTTGGTCCCCAGCTAGAGAAGGAATTGTTTTGCCTACCTAGTCTGTGAAGAGAGCTTACCATCCCATAATATGAAGCTCAGAAGTACACACTAAAGCAGTACAGAATCTGAAGAATATAAAAGCTCAAACCTGAGGCATCACTAGAATGCTACAAAAAACTTTGGCACTTTGAGATATAATATAAATCAATTGTTTAATTAGCACTTGGCAGTTAAGGGACTGATCACTTGTACGAAGCTTTAGATTTATTGTAGACAAAAGCACAGTGCATAATGTGCACAGTGTTTTAAGTCATTAAACACTTTTTTTGTAGTTTAGCTATGGCTGTGTGTAACCATGGTTTCATTATGCAGAGCAGCTCATTTGTCACTGTCAACTACAACACGGCTGTAGTGTTCTCATTCCCTTGGGATGTTGATTCCTGGCAACTGTGGATTAAGTTAAAGGAATATAGCTAATTTAACAGTAATAATTCTTCAAAATGAGGTTGTGTTTGTGAACTGCAGTGCTTGGTGGTGAGTTTAAATCACTTCTCTATTCTATTGTTTTACAAATCCACAAGCAAGGAACTGTGAAGCTGAGCAGGTAGTGACTTCCTGCCAAATGCAGAAACACCCAAACAAAGCTTCAGAGCTGGCAACTTCTGGTTTCTTACCACAATATCAGATTTTGAACACATGACAGAAGTGTTTGCTTTTTTTTGACTTAAGGGATGGTTTAGACCCCAAATTTTGAATCCTGAGTTGGGTCTCTATGGTTTTTGCCACTGTCATTTACAGCCAATGCCAGAGTAAAGAGCAGAGTCTGTCATGGGCTCCCAGGCTGAAGGTTCTGTGAGAAGTGTAGTAAGGGTTTAACAATCCTTTTGATTCACCAGAGAGAAACCACAGGGCAGAAGCTTTTAGTCTCTACAAACTCTTCCTTAACTGTCTTTTGTCTACAAGAAAATAATCTTCTCATTGTAAACAAAATGGGAGTGAAAACAAAATTGATAGGTTGATAACAAGCAGTAAAGATGTGGGGAAGGAAAATACTGAGCTGTATTTTTTTCCAGCTTTATCAACTGTGCTCAGTTGTATTTTTTAAATATTCTGTGCTTTAGTTGGTAAATCATTTCAAATGCTATGTTGTGTAAAATGTAGGTGTTTTGTCTTCTGCAAAAAAAACTTCTTTATAATTCATGGAACTTTTGATATTGTGTCTAAATTTCTGAATGCACAAGGTCTTTTCCACAGTGATCTTTCTAGAAGTTCCACTTGTTTACCTGGCCAGAGCCACCTTGGTTGGTATGTCCAGAAAAAACACACATGCAGCCTTTATATGTAATTCTGATTTTTTTTGTTTGTTTGTTGTTGTTTGCTGTTTTGTTTAACAACATTACTAAAATAATCTTATGGCAGCAGAGTTGCTCTGTTGAATGTGGTGTTTTAAATTTCAAACTTTTTTATATCTTTCAGAGGAGTACTTGGATCCAGACTCGGTCCCATACCTAGATATAGCTAATCAAACTGGAAGGTCAATTCCGATTCCTCCTCAAGCTAAAAAAGTAGGTGAAAGCATCTTACAATGCCACTAAAGATGGCTCTTTAAAGCTGTGAAACATCTAAAATACAGGATTGAAATAAAGCCAGACTTTCTGGGCATGTAACCCTGGGCCCACTAGATGTTTGTTTAATACAAATAATTTTGAAATACAATTGAAGTAGAACTCGATAGTGGGTAATATTTCAGTATTAATATGGAGATAACCTCTGATTCTTGATCTCATTGCAGGTCTAATCTTGCACTGACCCCAGTGTGGTCCATATCTTACTTTGGGATTTAAGACAAGCTTTAATTTTGTTGATCTTAGTGCCTATTATAAATTTTGGGTGTCCTAGACAGACATGAAAGTAACTTGTTTCTTAGACCTTACTTCTATTTGTAAAAATGATGAGCCTGCATGCTGTTCTGATGAAGTGCTGAATGTAGTAATTCACCTGAAGATTTAAAGTATCCAGTGTTTAAGTGAATGAGATTTCATCAGTATTGATCAAGGATCAGAGGAAATATTGCAGGTTGTTTCTATCCAGAATTATTATTACATTTTCATTTGTTATACTGCAGGAGTGTTTTCCTGACACATTCACAATTTAATTTTCAGTTCTGAGGTTTTTCAGGAGGTGAATTCTTAGGTTTTGCAAGATAATTGTGATAGCAAAGCAGAACAAGTGTGGTGCTGTTAGGAAGTGCAGCACACAGAAAAATGCTGAGCTTTGTATCACCATTGAGAATCTCTCTGGGGTTGCATACTTGAAGTAAGCTTGGGGCAGCATTTCATATGCCAGTAACATCCATTGCTTTTAACTGGACAATATCTGACATGACCAGATGGGAGAAAAGTGTGAAGCAGTGTGAAATAGCACTGGTCTTACAGAACTGATACAGTGGTATTTTTCTAGGAAGAACAAGGGCTCTGATGGGTTACCTGGATATTTCCTTTTAGCTCTTTGATTTGGGGAGGTGCAGTCAAAAGTCTCAATCTGTTTTTCTAGGCACTTGTGCTGGCTATGGGTTACCATGAGAAGGGCAGAGCATTAATGAAGAAGAAAGAATATGAAATAGCACTGCCATATTTGTTGGATGCCGATAAACACTTCTGGTAAGAACATTCTGAGTCCCTGTGTCTGTCTTTACTGTCAGCCCATAAAGGAACAGCACAACTTCTGCCTGTGCACATAAATCAGGGCCAGTTTTGCCTGGGGTTGCTCCACACCCCCTCTTGCAGATGGGAAACAGCAGATAAAGCTCTGACTTGCAGTGACAGGTGGCTTCATGTAGAACAGCTGAAACAGATACTGCCACTGGGCAAGTTAATCTTTCATAACAGCATAAACAGAAACTGTCAATATTCATGTACCAGGTTATAAATTGCATTAGCTTGAGAGACAGTTACGGATATTCATTTGCAGTTGCTCCTGTGAAGTAATAATTTCTTGTAAAAGGTGGAGCAGATAGCTGAGGTCAGTAACCATACCAGGGCTTCTGCAAGTAAATTAGTTTCCTATCAGCTGTCAGCGCCCTAAATTGCTCTTTTGAGATCCCAAAAGTAATACTGTCCCTGCCTGTTTCTCATCTGTTTGGTAAGCTGTGCAAGGAGACTGGCACAGTTGTCAGCATGTTCGTGTGCACTGAGGCAGTTTCTCAGTCCTCCCAAAGATTACACAGGGTTTCATTCCATTATGCTTTTAGAGATGCCATATGAAACAGCAGTCACAGCTCATTTTGTTCCTGTAATGCTTTAAGATGTAGCATTGGCATCAGTCCTGTGTGTCAGTGAATGGAATGGGGATCAGCATTTGATTCCTGTTGCTCTGGCATCAGTTTGCTGCCTCAGATACAGAGAGTGTGCTTTCTCCAACATGCATGTGCACACTTCTAATGTTGTTTTATGAATGTTAAAAAGTGGTGGGGGTGAGGGGAAATAAACAACCCTCTCCCAGAAAAAAAGAAATTGTTTTATTTTGCAGTGAGTGTAGCACGGAGCTGCTGAACACGGTTGATAATTATGCAGTGCTGCAGCTGGATATAGTTTGGTGCTACTTCCGTCTGGAGCAGCTGGACTGCCTGGATGATGCAGAGAAAAAGCTGTCCACAGCACAGAGATGCTTCCAGAGGTGCTATGGGGAGAACCACGAAAGGCTTATTGACATCAAAGTATGCTGGGTTTGACTTAATTAGGGTGGGATTTTTTTCTACCTGTATTCAGTTACTGTTGAAGTGTTGCAAGACTGGCTTTTAGAAGTCTAAAGTTTTTCTGTGTATCTGCCTGGGGAGGTGGTGGAGTCACCATCCCTGCATGTGTTAAAAAAAGATTGGATGTGGCACTCAGTGCCATGATCTAGTTGAGGTGTTAGGGCACAGGTTGGACTCGATGATCTTGAAGGTCTCTTCCAACCTTGTGATTCTGTGATTAGCCTGTTACCTGGTTCTGTAACTGTCAGCACAAGGTAAACATTGGGCCTGGCAAAAAGGTCATGGCAAGCCTCTGTTTATATGCACAGACCTCATCCAGGGTTTAGGTGTGGTGCTTTTTCTGCACACTGAGTGTCACAAAGCCCTGACTGTCTTCTCTAAATGTGTGGAGTGTTCTGTTGATAATGAACTGGTGTTCTACCACATGCTTCTATCTACATGGTCCCCCCTCCTTCTTTAAACCATTCCTTAGGGAAGCTATGGTCGTGAGAAGGTTTTATTTCTACGGCTTTACCTCCTTCAAGGGATTGGGCACTACCACAGTGGCAGAGAAAAGGAGGCTGCAGAGTACATTCAGAAGGTAAGACACCTTTAGGTAAAACTCTGGAGTCCTTCACTCCAGCCTCTCAGTTTGGGTTCCATTTTAGGTTTCCTGTTCTTTGCTTACTCAGAGAAACAGGGAGGTGTTTTTTGTTTCTATTGTAACAGTATAAGTGGTGTCATTTTGTTCTTCCCATATCCAGGCGTCTTCTTTGTACGGAGAGCTGTCCATAGATCCTGATAAAGTGGATCGCCTGTCACTGCTGGGATTCTCGGAACAGGAAGCTCGCCTTGCCCTGCGAGCATGCCATGGGAATGTGGAGCATGCTGCCAATCTAATCACCAACAGGAGAGAGGTAAGGGCAGTGTAAGCATTAAATCATGGATTGCCTGAGTTGGGGTGTCCATGAGATGTGTTTTGCGTGGCCGGGGCAGTGTGGTGCTAAGTGAAGGACTTGGATTATCCCATCCGGCACTGTTGGTGTAGCTGACAGTGGGACATGTTGGCACAAATTTGAAACCAAAACTTAATGCACTAGCAGGGGAAGCTCTGTCTCAAAACAGATGGGACAAGAGCACCAAAGACCTGTGGTTGTACTGCAAAGGCACATGGGAAGGCTCTGCACCAGTGTTTGCTACTCAGCAGTGATACAGGAATAAACCACCAAGACCAAGCTGTCATTCCCAGGCTTGGCTGCCCCTATTGTGGCTTTGTACTTGGAAGATCCATGAGGGAAGAAGGATTTTTTTTGTGCTAGAGTGAATGAAGACAGTGCTGTCCAGATCTGAAGTGATGTTTGGTAAGCTGAGCAGGCATTTCTAGACTTCAGACAGTGAAGTGTGGACAGAAAAGCCAACTGGCTGAGGGAAGACTGAACAGAACTCCCTGGCGCCCTGCCTGGTTCTGACTGTCTGTCCTTGGCAAGTCTTGTTTGTGGGCCCATCTGCCAAACGGGTTTGTCACTTACCACACAGGGCCTGGAATAGCTGTGATGGCACCAGATCTGATCTGCAGAGCGGAAGTGTGGTGACAGGGCTGGCTCATGGAAATGCAGCTTTATTTAGGAACGAGTGTCTGGCAGCACAGTCTGTATTTACAAAAAAAAAAACCAAAAAAAAATCTTTTCCTCAAGAGATTCAAACTTGAAGCAAAAAATCCAAGAAACCCTACATGCACAGGCTATGTGTTAAAGCATTCCCATGCACAGTGAGCTTTGCAGTGTCTGTGCTCTTGCAGGAAAAGGCGCAGATCAGGAGGGAGGAGAGAGCTAAAAGGCGGCGGCGACTGGAAGACATCAATACCCTGAAAAGTATGGGCTACTCAGAGAGAGCTGCTCAGGTAGCTCTTCAAAAGACACAAGGAAACCTGGACCAAGCCTTTAAGGTAAGTGATTTTTCAGTAGAAATAGTGTTGTACAAAAGAAATTCGGTTAGGGGTTTGTTTTTTTTTTTTAGCAGATTCCTATTTCCTGTAGTCTACATTTTTTTATTTCATAGCTACCTTTTCTGAACTGTAATGACTGAACTTGCACTTCCTGACCCAATAAATCACATATCACTTAAGTTGGCTGAGGTTTGCTTCTATCAACCACTGGGCTGCATACACAACCATGTTGAGGACTGTTGTAGCTTTGTTGCTCTATTCTGATCTCTCTCTGTTTTCTTGCAGTTTATTCTTGACAATCCTGAGTTACTCTTGGAAGATGATGATGATGATTCTGTGGCCATGGACCAGTTTCAGGTTTCCCAAGAAAGTATTGAGCAAGTAAGCTAGACCACTTGCTTTCTTGTGAGTTGGTTGTCCTGTTTCCGAGTTGTGCTTGCAAAGACCGCAGATTTTCCTTAAGTAAAGCTGTACAAATATTTTTTGACCCATGTCACTGAGGCCATCACACTCCAGGGTCTGGCATCTACTCTTCATGGTGAAGTCACTCAGGCTAACATGTAATACGTGTGTGCTTCCTGCCCATTGCACCAACCTGCCATGCATGGATGTGGAGGGAAAGTGTGTGCACTGTAATGCTCTATCCCAAAAAAGAAATTTATTCAAGCAAATAAGAAATTTATTCAAGACTCTAAATTCTGCAGTGCACAAGGGAACGGGTTGGAATGTGTATTTCTCATTTCAGGCTGTCTGACAAGCTTGTCAGTGGTTAGAGTGGCTGTGTAATTGATGTCAGGCAAGAAAACTCTGTTGCCTAGGAAAAGTAAACAGCAAGTGCACCCCCCTGATACACTGGAGTGCTTTGAAGTTTCCCTTTGAAAACAGGAAAAGAATTGGTGTGGTACTAGACAAGAGGCTCTTGATCCTGCTCAACATCCCCATGCCTTTAATAGGTCACTGCCCTGTTGTTAACTGTTCCAGTAAACCAGAGTCAGTGTCCTGGAATTCCTGGCATGCAGCACTTTTCTCTGTGTGAGAGGATGACTGTCAGATGCAGAGTCAGATTCCTGTTAGACCCTGGTGTCAGATGAGCTTGGATTTCCCCAGATTTTCTGTATTTTTCCTTTTCTCCCTCCTGCAGCTGATGTACATGGGTTTCAGCCGTGAGTCGGCAGAGCAAGCTTTAAAGGTCTTTAGAGGGAACATCCACGTGGCTTCCCAAACCCTTGCTCATTATGGGGGAGTTCTTCCCCCTTCACTGCTGGTGTCCTCAGAAGGGTCCAGTCCATCAGAGGAATCCACTTCTTCGAAGGACCTGCTTGCGGAGTCTGCAGGTGAGAATGTTGCATCCAGCAGGGCAGGAAGGGAAGGCAAGGCTGTTCTGGCTTTTGTGGGAAGTAGTTAAGCAATTTCTGCTGAAATATGTGCACAGGGCTGCAGTAATGCCCCTGGGTGTTTTTATTGGGAACACAGTTACAGGAAGGCAGCTGTTGTTCCCTGCAGTGACAGCCACAAGGGGACCAGAGGAGACAGGTACCATCTGCAGGCAGATGCAGCCCAGGAGAAAAGGTGACACTCAGGGTGTCCTGGGCAGGGCTAAGGAATTTATTCCAGATCTGTGCTCTGCAGGTGGCTGACCTGCTCCATACTCCCTCGTCATGTCCCTTACAGGATAGAACTATAATCGATAACTTCCCACTTAACAAAGAAGAAACTTGCACATAGTTTTTCTCTCATTAGTTGTCAGAGCTGTAGTGATCCCTGCTGTATAATTAAAGGCTTTCCTACACCATGTTTAAATAATAAGGAAAAATGGCCATCCTGCCCTGTCCTTTGCAGAGTAATTGTAAGAGGTGTCTGTGCAGGAAGGGGCTGGCAGAGCAGCCATGCTGGTGAAACAGGGAGAGCACCAACTTCTTTCAGTGTTGTATTCACTGCTGCTGCTTTCTGTTGGAAGGTTCCTCTAGTTCACCAACAGATGAAGACATGGAGACTGATGCAGTCAATGAAATCCTAGAGGATATTCCTGAACATGAAGAGGATTATCTGGATTTAACACTCGAGGAAGAAGAACAGATAATTCATGAATACTTATCCTATATACAAGTACCGCAGCACTAAATCCCATTAAATCTACTTCAGTTATGTGTATTTACCTTGTCAAATTGAGTTTGGATTATAAACGCACCTTCAGCTTATCTCTTACTAAGGGCCTTGAATTCCGTTAAACTATAGTTGGAATACTTAATTCCTGCTTATTTGTAACTCTGCTTAAAGCCTACATTTGTGATACATTGTAATTTATTGTCATAGAAAAATAGAAACATTTATTTTCAGAAGAAAATTTAATAGAACTAAACTATATTTTTATTGTGAAATAAGTTAACTCAGTAGAGAAGCATTTCTATACCATTTTAAAATACCAGCTTTAAAAGAAAAACATGAGTTTGTAAATGAGAAACCTTAGCTCATGAGGCTGTAGAGGTATATCAGCTTTCCAACTTTTCTTCTGAAAGATTTCTAAGAGATATTAATGTATCTGTTGTGCATGGGTTTATACCGTGTTCTGCTTGTCCCTTCCTACAGGTGTTACACAGGCAATAAAGGTAACTCTGTACTGCTTCTGCCTTCAGTGAGAGACCTCTGTGCTTTCTTAAAAAAGTGGGAACTACCTGGCAGGGCCCTGTCCTGGGACTGGGGGAGTGATGTACTGGAATTTCCTTTTAGAACTAAATAGCCACTTTCCTTAAACCAGCTCCATTTAACTTCTGCAGGTGTGTGGCTTAAGGCTGATGGATTTCTAAGGGATGACAGGATGTTCTGCAATCAGCTGTTGAACAGAGCTTGGTTCAGGTGATGTCTCAGTAGTTGTGTCCAGCTCCAGCGTTCTGAAGAAGCGTTTGGGAGTTTCTGTGGTTTTATAACATCCCCTTTCCTGTCGTGTAAGCACTGCTCTGCGCCAGGAACAGACATTGCTCTGCCTGGCAGCTTTGCTTGGACGTGGTTTATTCGTTTTCCATGACTTCTCGGTAGAGGGAGCCCAGGCCCCGCTGGAGCCGGTGGGAGCAGGGAAGTGGCCGCGCTCTCCGCTTCCAGCCAGAACATCAGCGCTCCGTGTGGTGCCAGTGTCTGCTTAGCCGGCACTGACCGGCCGGGAAATGAGGGCGTGAACCGCTGTGCGCTGCAGGGAGCAGGGCCTTGGCCTGCGGAGTGACTGCTCAGCTCCAGCGCGGGCATGAACGGGCTGCAGCACAGCCCTGGGTTTCACACTGATTGCCTCAGCCACACACAGCAAAAAGCAGAAATTATTTGTATTTCGTTCTTCTCTATCAAGACAAGTGCTATAAAAATTGAATGGCTTTGTATCTCTACCCTGAAAGCTGAAGGATTTCCAAAGGCAGCAGTATGAGCTTCTGAGGGAAAACCAGCCCCAGCACCCATTGTATCCTGTTTCTTTACAGGCCAGCACTGAGGAAACCCTGGACGAAATGCAGAGCAAAAACAGGATAGAGAAAATAATGTAGAATTGAAAACATACAAGTCATGGATGTAGTTTTAACAAGAAGGAGGTGGAAACACAAATTTACTCTTCCCTTCCCAAACCTCCTGGCACTGCCAGCCCCTGGGCATGCACTGAAGGCAGCATTGAGCTGCACATGCAGCAATTCTCCTCTTTGAAGTGGCTTGCACAGCAAACTGGCAACGACAACTTCAGAAGGGAAGGTTTGTCCTTGGGGAATTTAAAATTAGCAACATAACATGCAGTGGTTGTCAGAGCAGCCATTCATCAGTGATGTAACTCTGCCAGCGCAGTTGTAAGTGAGCAGTAGAGCAGGAGGCATTGGCTGAAAGCTGTAAGTTAATTTTGACCATGCAGTTGCAGGCACTGTGACATGTTTAGCAACAGGCAGAAGTGGTAATGACTCATTAATTACACTTTTTGAGATCTCTGTCTGCTGACTGCATGTGCAGCTGCTGTGTGCCCAGATAGGCTCTCGTGTCTCACGTTCTGCGTATGAAGTTTTAAACACAAAATACAGCCCAGGTGGTTTGGGAAATCTGTCCAGCTCCTAAAGGCCTCCTACTTAGTGTTGTCCTCAGAAGCAAAATACAGTCAGCTGCATGGCAAGCCAGCACCAGCTCATAGCCACGTGCCACTGAGGCACAGTGACCAGCCTGAGAGGTTTACATTGGAATTAAGTCTGGACGATACACGTGACCTCCCAAATTAGTCTCTTGTAGGCATTCCACATAATTTAAATGCTGTTTCTTACTAGATGTGGAAACCTGCCAGGAACTACCAAAGCTGCTCAGCAGGAGAGGAGAGCAGGGCCTATGATGGGCCTGACCCACTGACACAGTGTCAAGGTGTCAGAACAGGAGGCTTTGGTGCCACCAGAGCAGTCCTGAGTCAGGGATTGTAGCTCTTGATCATCCCTGCTTTCCCTTAAGTCTGTGCTTTTGTGTCTGGCCCCTCTTTCCCCTGATAGGGGAACTGAGCTTTGGCACTTTGGTACCTGGTAGGAGGCAGGACAGCTCCACACACACCCAACTCCCAACACCAGCATTGAGGGAAAGGCAAGAATTGTTTCCAAAAGTGTATTGTGGGAGTTTTTCCCCCTGTTCCATCCATTCTTAACTTCTGTGCTTCTGCAGCCAGGCCACATC